>VZQC01012821.1:1148059-1213279 GCA_009823505.1 Rhizomys pruinosus
TTTTTTTATTTTTGAGACAGGGTTTCCCTGTAGCCCCAGCTGTCCTGTAGTTCACTCTGTAGACCAGGCTGGCCTTGAACTCACAAAGATCCACCTGCCTCTGCCTCCCAAGTGCTAGGATTAAAGGCATGCGCCACCACGACCTGCTTCACTGATTTTGTTTTATGCTTCTATTTTTGTTTTTGAGACATGTTCTTGCTGTATAGCCCAGGTTGGCCTCAAACTCCTGGCAGTCCTCCTGCCTCAACTTCACGAGTGCTGAGTGCTGAGATTACAGGTGTGTACCACCACTCTCAGCTTTAAAAAAAAAAAATTATGTATTATTTTTATTTTAGTGTATGAGTGTATTGCCTGCTTGTGTATAAGTGCACCCATGTTGTGCAATGCTCACAGAGGTTGGAAGAGGGAACTGGAATTAAGGATGGTTCTTAGCCACCATGTGGGTGCTTTGAATGGAACCCGGGTCCTCTGCAAGAGCAGCCAGTGCTCTTAACTGCTGAGCCATCTCTTTAGTCCCTTTCTCTTGTTTAGACAGGGTCTCATTATGCAGCCAGAGCTGTCCAGAAACGATCAGTTCTCCTGCTCTGCCTCCGTAATGCTGGGGTCACATGTATGCATCACCATGCATAGCTTACTAGAACTTTTAGCAACATAACCTGCATTTTAAATAATTTGTGAGGGAGGAACACGTCCCACCAGAGAAATTAGAACAATCCCAACCTGTGTAATTGAAATTTCTTATTTGGTGTTTTGAGATAGGTTTTCCCTACAGGGAAACCCCAGCTGGCCTGAAATTTGCTGTGTAGCTGAGGCTGGCCTCCACCTCCCTGAGATCCAGTTGTTGAAATTTCTATCGGTGGTGCTGCTGCTGCTGCTGCTGCAGAGCTTTGGTTTACCACCTGCTGCTTGCAGGGGCTGCATGTGAGAACAGTGTCTCACTCCTGGCTGCATCTTGGACTTGAGTTTTTTTTGTTTTTTTTTTTTTTGGTCTTTTCGAGACAGGGTCTCCCTGTAGTCCCGACTGTCCTGGAACTCACTCTGTAGACCAGGCTGGCCTTGAACTCACAAAGATCCACCTGCCTCTGCCTCCCAAGTGCTAGGATTAAAGATGTGCGCCATGGACTTGAGTTTTAAGCTGAGTGGAGATATCATAAGTCCTGACACTGAGCCCTGCACTTCAGGGATTGAACAGATTCCTGCTGGTCACAGGAGAGGAAGTCACTGTGCTTAGGGTCAGGCAGAGTTTCCTTAGCTTTGATCTTTAAGAGTAGGCCTTTTGTTTGACTTCCCCTTTCTTCTCTACCCTTTGTCACTGTCTCCTTGTGCAAATTTGAAGTGTCCTGTTGGCTTTTATCTGTGGGAAGGTGACCCCTTCCATGCAGTATCAGTGACAGTGGGCATTGCTTTGATCGGAGCACCCTGTACTGCTTGAAGGAGTTTACATGGTCTGTGGCCCTCGGACCATGTACCTAGAGAAAGGAAGTGCACTTAGGTGAGGAAACTGTAGGCAGAGCTGGGAAACTTGATCAGGGCTGTGTGTGTCTATTGTCCTCGGCCCTTTCCTGTCCTTCTTCCTTCCTTTGTCCAGTGCCATCTCTCCTCCTTCCCAGGTCTGTGAGAGTCTAATTGTTGGCTCCTTTCACCTGAAGTGGACAAGTGCCTAGTCAGCTTGAGCAGCAAGACTCTGCTGAGTTTGTGGGCTGAGTGCTTCTCCTCCTGTCCAGTGGTGACAGCTGACATCCATGGTGCCGTTAGCTGCACCCTGACAACAGGAACATGCACTCTTCTTTACCTGTTTCCCACCCACCTTCATCTGAAAAAATGTGCCCTTGCCCAGGTTTTTGTTAGCTTAGCTTCTCATCATCATTCAAAGATGTCTTTGGCTCTGTTCCCTGGGCTGGACATCAGTATAGTGTTGCTGAGTTGTAAGCTTCAGCTCTCATCCTGACATCCAAGCTGTCAGGCTTTCAAATGTACTTTTCTTCTTTTCTCATGTGCATGCATGTGGTGTGCATGCATATGTGTTTACATGTATATGGGTGCACTTTCTGCTTTAAATTAAAAAATATGTTTAAAGACAGGGTCTCATTCTGTAGCTTAGGCTGGCCTGGAACTCTTCATGTAGCCCAAGTAGGCCTTGAACTTGGTACAGTTCTCCTGCCTCAGTTTCCTAAGTATTGGGATTACAGGTGTGAGCTATTGTGTCCAGCTAGGATGTCAGTTTTGAAATGCCGAGTTCTATGAACACTAATTGGCTAGGGGCTGTGGATGAAGCCTGTGTGTAGGCTTTGTATCTGGGAGATGGAGAATTAGGTGATGAGGTAGAGGGGGGCTATACGTAGCCCTGAAGAAAATCCTGCAAATGTTCTAGATCCATTACTGATCACAAAAGTCTGTAGTTACTGTTTTTCCTTTAAGCTCTCTGAAAGTGCTTCTTTTTCTTTGTAATTTATTTTGTGTGTCTGAGCGTTTAACCTGCCTGTATATAAGCATACCACATGTGTGCAATGCCCATGAGTGCCAGAAGAGGGCGTTGGGTCCTTTAGCAGAGCAGCCAGTACTCTTAACCAGTGAGCTCTCTCCAGCCCCATAAGTACTTCTTACCTTTTTTCATTATTATTTCTCCAAGAAACAAACAAACAAACTTAGATTTTTTTTTTCTTTTTGCTCTTTTTGAGTAAAGGTCTCCCTGTAGCTTCAGCTAACCTGGAACTTGCTATGTAGGTCAGTCTGGCTTTGAACTCACAGAGATCTGCCTGCCTCTGGCTCCTGAGTGCTAGGATTAAAGGCAGAACTTAGAGTCTAAGAATACTAAGAAATAAGATTTTGTGTAGTAAGGTTGAGTTTCGGAGGGCCAGAAACCATTGTAACATCTAAGACTTCTTTCACTTTCCATATCTCCAAAAGCTAGTTTTTATGCACTGAGAATATTGTGCTTAGAACTTCATGTTTTGGGAAAGAACACTCCAGTATGTACCTGGCACTTTAAGGATGATCCCACTTAACTGTCCCTGGAAGCCTCTCACTTAGGTGGTAGGTGATCTATCAGTTCTGTCTCACAGACAGGAAATCAAAGGTCAAAGGCTAGTGCCCCTCTAAACAGCTAACCAGAGGCTCCAGGGTTTAAGTCTAGGACATTGGTCTTGATCCTCTCATTCACTAGGCTGTCCTAAAGGAGTCTGGAAACAAGTGACTGGCTCGACTGTTTTTTGTTTTTTTTAAAATTTTTATTTATTTGTTTTTATTTTTGAGACAGGTTCTCCCCGTAGTCCCAGCTGGCCTTTAACGCACTATGTAGACCAGTCTGGCCTTGAATTCACAGAGATCCATCTGGGTCTTTGACTGTTTGCTTTAAAGAAAAGCTGGTATATAGGGCTGGAGAGATGGATAGTTCCATGGTTAAGAGTACTTGCAGCTCTCAAAGAGGGTCAGAGTTCATTTCCCAGCACCTACATCTGGTGGCTCACATCCGCTTCTAATTTCAGCTCCAGGGGATTAGATGCCTTCTTCTTTTTTTTTTTTTTTTTGTCTTTTCCAGACAGGGTCTCCCTGTAGCCCCAGCTGGCCTGGAACTCACTCTGTAGACCAGGCTGATCTTGAACTCACAAAGATCCGTCTGCCTCTGCCTCCCAAGTGTTAGGATTAAAGGCGTGCGCCACCACACCCGGCTAGACACCTTCTTCTGACCCTTTATGGGTACCCACATGTATACACACAGACAAACAGACACACATATACACATACATACATACACACACACAGACAGACAAATAAATAAAAATAAATCTTTTAAAAAAGTTGGTATAAGGGCTGGAGAGATGGCCTAGCAGTTAAGAGCGCCGACTGCTCTTGCAGAGGACCCGGGTTTGTTCCCCAGCACCCACATGGCAGCCGAGAACCGTCTGTAACTCCAATTCCAGGAGAACTCCAGTTCCAGGGGATCTGATGCCCTCTTCTGACCTCCGCGGCATTGCACAACACGAGTGCACAGACCTGCATGCAGACAGTACATTCATACACATAAATAAATGAATAAATAAAAAATTAAAAAAATATAAAAAAGTTGGTATACAATTTACATATCATAAAATTTGCCCTTTTATTGTATACAGTTCAATTCAGTAGTTTCTGATAAATTAAATGTTTTGGAACCGTCATCACTATTTTCATCACTTCAGAAAGAAATCACATTTCCATCAGCAAACCTAATTTCTGGGTATAGATTCGCCTATTTTATTTATTTTTTTATTTTATTTATTTTTAATTTTTAAATTTTTAAATTTAATTTTTTATTTTAGATTTGCCTATTTTAGATATTTTGTATAAATAGAACCATAAATTGTAGGAATGGCCTTTACGAAATGGACAAACTCTGGAATAATGTCTTCTACTTAACTTCGTAACTCTAATGCTACTGTTTATAAGGCAAATAAGCTCATTGAGCCTTCTGCTCTTCTGACCTGGGCACCTGACCTTGATCCCTTGGAATCCCTCTTTGCCCTAGGTATTGAAAGGATGAGACTATGTTTAAATTAGTATAATAAAGTGCTAAACACATCCATATTTGTATCTTCATTGAAAATAGTAAAGAAGTTGAGCAGAATGCTTGACAGTGTGTGTATGAGGCCTTTTTAATTGCATTGCCACTGCTGACCTAAGGTGATAATTCATTATTATAACTGCCTTACAAATGAGAGTGCTGAGGCTGCAGAGGCTTGCTCGGGCCAGGGAGTAGTGGTGAGTGGAATTTGAGTCAGGTTTGAGCCCCCATAACTCTGCAGCAACCCCCAAGGCAGGGGGCTCCTTTTCTCCATTGGGAATCCTCAGAGATGGTGTGTCTTCCATGCCCCAGTATGGAATTCTTTGATGCAATCTGGAAGGTTTAAATGCTGTATTTCCTCTGCTCTGGTGTCTCTTGCCCCCTTGTGGTGGCAGTGTGAACTGTCTCTGGTGTTCTTGCCAGTAAGCTCACAGCAGGGTCTCTGTGGCAGTGTGCTTGACAGCTTGGATTCCTGGAAGGCAGTGTGGCCTTGGACTGTACTTGGGAACAGCTGGTGGGTGGTCAGGGTTCCTTTTACGTCAGTGGGTTTTGGACTTGGTCTTCTCTCTGGTACCCTAAAGGCCTCGTTCCCTTAAAGCAGTTGAGATTTTGGTTACTTTGAGACAGGGTCTCACTATGTGGCCCATACTGGCTGCAAGAATATTTTATTTATTATTTTTATTTTATGTGTATAAATGTATTGACTACATGCGTGTGGGTGCTTTTTAACCACAGGTCCCCCTGCTCCAGCTTGCTAAGTGCTATTGGCATTAGAGGCTACATTGTTTTACTTGACAGGAATTTAGTTACTTTTGAATATTTTATTTATTTATTTATTTTTTTAGTTTTATGTGTTTGAATGTTTTGCCTGCATTAAGTGCACCACATGCATGTAGTTCCCATGGAGGCCAGTAGAGGGTGTCAGATCCCTTGTAACTGGAGCTACTAATGGGTGTTAGTGGCCAAGTGTACTAGGAAGTGAATTCAGGTCCTTTGCAAGAGCACCCAGTTCTTCTAATTGCTGGGCCATCTCTCCAGCCTAGAGTTCAGTTACTTTTATTTTATTTTATTTTTTTTTTAATTTATTTATTTTCTATGTGTATGAATGTACTATCTACCGTTGTGTCATGCAATGCTGCAGAGGTCAGAAGAGGGTGTCGGATTCCCCTGGAACTGGAGTTCTCCTGGAATTGGAGTTATAGATGGTTCTCAGCCGCTATGTGGGTGCTGGGGATTGAACCCGGGTCCACTGCAAGAGCAGTCAGTGCTCTTAACCACTAGGCTATCTCTCCAGCCTCTAGTTCAGTTACTTTTAAATGACAGAGTTCTTAGTGTTTCTTAAGAACTTTTGTTATGTTGAAACTAGAATATTTCAGTTATAACATCTTTTTCTTTTTCCAGACAGGGTCTCCCTATAGCTCCAGCTGTCCTGGAACTTGTTCTGTAGACCAGGCTGGCCTTGGACTTACAAAGATCCACCTGCCTCAGTCATAACATCTTAATAAAAGTCAATACCCAGTAATGCTTTGTGTCTGACTGTAGTTTGGTGCTGGGCCACCTGAAGGAGCAAGCACAGTGTTTGGTCATTTGAGACATGGGAAGTTTCACTGCTCTTTTCCTGCCTCTTCCCGTCTGCTTTTTCTCAGGTTGTACGATGGTCTGACTGTTGTTTGCCATTAGCCTGCCGACCTGGAGATCCCTACCAATTAATTGCTGAAGCAAGTGTGGATGACTTCAGCAAGCTGGGGGTGGCGTTCATGGAAGACCGACTGCAGATGGATAATGGACTGATACCCCAAAAGATTGTTTGTAAGTAACTTTAGAAAATAGTTCCCTCCCAGCTGGATGTCGCAGGTGATTAGCCAGAGGACAGTTGTGAATTTCTATGAGTGTGACTCAGGGAAGTGTTTATTTTCAGCTTTGGTCAACAGATTTGACCTAAGCCTAATAGTATAAATTTCATATGCTTGTCAGGATTGAGGGGAGGGCAGGAGGTATGCGTTAGTCTATTGGAGTTCTTAGACCAGAAATTTTTTTTTAATGTAAACTTTTTTTTTTAAAGGTTTGTGATTTATTTTTATTTTATGTATACAAATGTTTGCTAGTGCCCGCCAAGGACAGGAGAGGGCTTCAAATCACTGGAACTGGAGCTACAGATTGTTGCTAGCCACCATGTGGGTGCTGGGGATTGAACCCAGGTCCTCTGCAAGAGCAGTCAGCGCTCCTAACTGCTAGGCCATCTCTCCAGCCCCTTAGACCAGAAATTATTTATTTTTTTATTTTTTGTATGTGTGTGAATGTACTGTCTGCATGTAGGTCTGTGCACCCATGTCGTGCAATGCCGCGGAGGTCAGAAGAGGGTCTCGGATTCCCCTGGAACTGGAGTTCTCCTGGAATTGGAGTTACAGACAGTTCTTAGTTGCCATGTGGGTGCTGGGGATCGAACCCAGGTCCTCTGCAAGAGCAGTCGGTGCTCTTAGTCGCTAGGCCATCTCTCCAGCCCCTAGACCAGAAATTTTTATCATTGTACCATCTGTGAGGTGTCATTCACATTCTGAATGCATGCAATGTCTATTTCATATAACATGTATTTCATGTAACAGTGTAACATAGTAGAACTAGATTCCATATTCCTCTGCCTGGCTCAGAAGCACAGCTGGTGCTTGTGGTTCTAATTCGAACAGCTTTTTACTTGAAATATGCATCTCATACTTTTTTTCTTTTTGGTTTTTTGGGGTGTGTATGTGGGGGCATATGTGTGGTATGTACGTGTATGTGTACGTGTGTGTGTGTGTGTGTGTGTGTGTGTACAGGTGGACGCATCTTTGTGTCTTCCTCTATTGCTTCTTCACTTTATTCTCTGTTTTCAAAAGTTACTTGCTTTTGTGGTGTGTGTGTGTGTGTGTGTGTGTGTGTGTGTGTGTGTGTCTGCCACAGTGCACATGTGGAGGTCAGAGGACACCTTGTGGAGTCAGTTCTCTCCTCCCACCAGGTGGGTTCCAGGGATCACACTCAGTTCGTCAGTCTTGGTAGCAAGTGTCTTAACGTGCTGAGCCCCTTCACCAGCCCTGCACTTTATTTTTTGAGACAGGGTTTTGAAATCCTGAACCTAGAGCTCACCATTTCACTAGACTGTGTGCCCAGCAAGCCTCCGGGACCCTCCTGTCTCTGCCCCACAGTGCTAGGATCACAGGTGCTGAGGATTCAAACTCAGGTCCTCATGCTTTCCCAGCAGGTACATAACTTGCTGGTTCATCTTCCAGGCCCTGTCTCTCAGTTTGAGACAAATCTTTTTCTAGAAACCATGGGTATCACTTCTGCTTAGGGTTGAATGGAAACTGACAACATCTATCAAAGTTTCCATTTGTATCATAGGCAAGTGTCACTTACCAGCTCTGGACATTACATAAATCACATAATTTCCTAATTGACTATGTGCATGTTCCTGATATTCTGTCAGATGTGTAGCAGGTGCTCACTTAACTCCAAATACTTTGGAATTAATAGTTGTAAATTTATATTGACAAGATACAGGCTAGACTCTTCTTCCTGTGATTTGGTGAGTGTCTCAAGAGCAGCTCTTCCTTGGGGGAGGCTTGAGTAGACTATGTGTCTGTTTCATACATTTACATTAATTTATTTATATGTGTATATGTTTGTGTGATATGTGTATATATGTAGGTGTGTACATACCATGGAGGTCCCAGAACAACTTGTATGAGTCTGCTCTTACCTTCTACCATGTGGATTCTGGGTATTGGACTAAGGTTATCAGTCTTGGTGGGATGCGCCTGTACTGCCAAGCGTTGGCCCCTTGTGGCCTTTTTATTTCTTAGTTTCATTATTATACAGAAAATAACACCCAAGAAGTTGATTTTTTTTTTTTTTTTTTTTTTTTTTTTTTTTTTTTGGTCTTTTTGAGACAGGGTCCCCCTGTAGCTCTGGCTGTCCTGGAACCCACTCTGTAGACCAGGCTGGCCTTGAACTCACAGAGATCTGCCTGCCTCTGCCTCCCAAGTGTTTCTAAGTAGGCAAAGTCACCTCTCTGAATCTTAACTTCCCTCTTGCTAAAATTCCTTCTGGGAGTTTATTGGGCTTGCTTATTAGAGCAAATGGTGAGGGGGTTACTTACAGGAATGTCAGTGCTCCCTCTCCCTCATGGTCCATACAGGAAAGTTCCCTTCCTGGCATGGACCCTGCCCAAGATGGCGATGGTGAGAGTGGCCTCATGGCATTCTCTGCTTCTTACCCTTGGCTCCTCCTTGTCATATAGCCAAGGTCAACTGGCTGGCTGGGAGGCAGCGCTGACTCCCCTTGGCTCCTTCTTTTCCCTTGGGAGGCTGACAGTTATAATCTTGAGTAGCCTGGTGTAGGGAAGGCATTTCACGTCCAAGGTCAGGTTTTTATCTTATCTCATCTTGGTCAGGTTTTTATCTTATCTTATCTCATCACCGCTCTTCTTATCTTATCTTAATTTTTGGTCTTTTTGAGACTGGGTCTCCCTTTAGTCCCAGCTGGCCTGGAGCTCACTATGTAGACCAGGCTGGCCTTGAACTCACAGAGATCCACCTACCTCTGCCTTCTGAGTGCTGGTATTAAAGGCACGCACCACCACGCCTGGCCTAAAATGGTTCTTTTTTTTTTTTTTAAATGTGTATGAATGTACTGTCTGCATGTAGGTTGGTGCACCACTGTCGTACAATGCTGTGGAGGTCAGAAGAGGGCATTGGATTTCCCTGGAACTGGGGTTAAAGACAGTTCTTAGCTGCCATGTGGGTGCTAGGAATCGAACCTGGGTCCTCTGCAAGAGCAGTCAGTGCTCTTAACTGCTGAGCCATCTCTCCAGCCCTGTCCAAGGTAAGGTTTGTTGGAGGACTGTCCATATCCCACTCACCCATTTCTCTTGCTCTTACATTCTTTCTGCCATCCTCTTCCACAAGAGTCCCTAAGCTTTGGAGTGTGTGAAAGAGGTAGGATAGTTACTCCCATTGTAGTGAGATATTGAACTTTCAGGTGTTTATCACCATCTGTTTCCAGTGGACTGTTGGCCCATTTCAGAAGTGTTCCTCCTAGTATAAAAACACAAATAGACGGGGCTGGAGAGATGGCCTAGCGGTTAAGAGCGCCGACCGCTCTTACAGAGGACCCGGGTTCAATCCCCAGCACCCACATGGCGGCCGAGAACCGTCTGAAACTCCAGTTCCAGGGGAATCTGAGACCCTCTTCTGACCTCCGCGGCATCGCACGACACGGGTGCACACACCTGCACGCAGACAGTACATTCATACACATACTGAAATAAATAAAAAAATTAAAAAAAAAAAAAACACAAATAGAAAGCAGCAGGAACAGCTGAACAAACACTGGCTGCTATATTAACCCAACCTATGGGCTCAAACACAAATGCTTGCGCAGTACCTTAGGTGCATCATATTCACCTAACAAAACAATTGTAATGGCTTCTCCACGGGGGCCTATTACTTCCCCTGCCACTGGGGTTGACTTGACTTACAGTATCAGATGTGTGTTCATCTCCAAGGAGTGGACTGTAGTCCAATTGGAAATTCGCTGGTTGTACATAGATCAGATGAGCCACTACTGCACCAGCAGGAACATCTTGCCTGGCGTGTGATGGTGCAGCACGTGGGGTCCATCATTAAGAAGAACTTTGAAGACCATTCCTATCCAAATAGGCAGATCTGGCATTGCGAAGGCCAGCCATCCAGTGGCAGGGAGTTTTCAGCTTGGTCCCAGCCAGATCTCCCTTTCCAGTGCTCACATCATGCCACGTCTTCAGCGATAGGGCCTTACCATCTACTTCCGGTGTGTAACCAACATTAGTGGCAATAGCCTTTATTGTTTTGTGGGGCTTCCAGAGCCTCCCTGGCCAACATGAGGGGGCAGCCCCTCCCTGGTACTGGGATTTGTCGAGTCTCTATTGTTTATTTTTATAAGAATCTGTTCTTTGGCATCTACAGGCTCAGGCCATTGTAGACTTTTTTTTTTCAGTCATCCTGTGGGTATCACTTGTGCGTTACCCAATTATAAAGCATCCAAGAATTTCACAGCTATGCCTGGCCCTGGTACCCCTTTGTGAATTTGCTTTTCATCTTTTTTCTTCAGGTGTACTTGATATGTCTCCAGTGGGTCTCACATCTGTAAAACACTCAGACCTTAACATTATATATTAAATCAAACATACACAAGGTCTAACACAGCATGGGAAGATTTTCTCTATTTCTATCAATTATTCCCCCCCATTCCCCATTCTTTTGATCATATATTATCTAAAATACACATACATACCCTCCACCCATAAACCAAAAATTCCAAAGTCTGAAAATAAATGTTACGTTAATTCTAGAACCTGTTAAGGGATTCACAATATAAGAGCACAGTTGTTTTCAGAATATGAGGAATCTAACATTAACGTTGTGCCAGTCTGCCTTACTATTAGGTACTTGGCATCCACAGATGAGGGATACCATTTGTTGTTTGTTTTTCTGGAACTGTGTTACTTCACTTAACATAATATCTTCTAGTTCCATCCAGTCAGTTGCTTTTTTAACAGATCCTTGTTGGGTACAATCCCATGGATAAGAAGCATTAATTTAGTTAGTTCTTTATCTTTATCTTTAGTCACTTTCTTAAAGCCATTTGGTAGCCTGCAGTTTTTAAATGGAGCCTCCCTGCATTTCTTTATCCTTGATAAACTCAAGCTTCCTCAAGCTGCCTGGCCCTGCACAGGGCCAAGGAGGAATAGGGTCCCCTTTTCTCCTGCTGTACTTGTTGGTTCCCTGGGTCGGGCAGGCCCTGAGTCTGACTCCTGGGTGTAGTCACAGCTGTTGTCTTTCCACTGACCCCATCTGGTTGCTGGGGGAGGCCCTGCCTGGGGCTAGCATAACTTTTCTCAGAAGAGAAAGGTGTCCTTTTTAATCTGGGGGTCAGGGTCATCATCTACCTCTGGGACAGTTGTTATTTTCCTTATGCCTTTTGTGAATTGTTCCTCATTTAATGTCTTCTAGAAGATTTTTAGCACAGAATTTGGCTTTTTAGCAGTTTTTTTCTTTAGGAACTGGGCTTGACACAAATCTTGCCACATTTGCCTTCGAATAACCCAAGCAGACTTCTTTTTCTGCTTTGTCTTTTTTATATCTCTTTTAGGTTGTCCAACTCTTTTTTTTGTTTGTTTGTTTTTTTGAGACAGGGTCTCCCTGTAGCCCCAGCTGACCTGGAACTCACTCTGTAGACCAGGCTGGCCTTGAACTCACAGAGATCCGCCTACCTCTGCCTCCCAAGTGCTAGGATTAAAGGTGTGGGCCACCACGCCCAGCTGTCCAACTCTTTGACAGACATACTTCACATGTGGGACAAAGTCACTTAGATCTGTCAAAGCCTCTCCTACTTTATAAGGATTCTGTCCCATTTAGAGACTCAGCACAGCCACTAAAGCTCCATACCAATCTCCAGGTCCTTGTTCCAAGTTTTTCCTTAAATCTCTGGTGACCACAGTCCTATCTGGTCCAGTGACTGGGCACTATACATTGCTTTCCTCATATCTAGTTTTTTCAGTACTGCCTGTCCCTCCTCTATTGTCCTCCAGCCTCTGATATCCATGGGAACCTCCACTGGGGATAATAAGTATCTCTAATGGCTCTTAGAAGCCAGTCCATCAGGGAGTGATTCTCTCTGTGTTGCCTCAGGTTATGCAGCATGTGTCTCAGGGAGGGACGGGCGGATATATTCCTCAGCTTTAATGCTTCTGCAGCACTTAAAACTAATATCATCTGTTCCCATGTCCCAAATCTTCACAAGCCAGGTGATGAAGGGCTCCTTCCTTGCTTGTTTGAAAGTCTTCCCCAATTCCAGCAGCTCCAGTGCTGAGTATTCTCTGATTGCCCTAGTTTCTCACACTGGACCAGTGTTAAGACTGCATCAGTGTGGGGAAACATGGATTTTTCCTTTCTTTGTATTAAGGGTTGAACCCGAGGGGCGTCTTTAGTTATTTCTAGGTTGCTCCCTTCCTCATCTGGCCTCTCTTCCCGGTTTGGCCCCCTAGCTATAAAATGGCAGGCCAACCAATACCTCAATGTTTTCTCTTTTATGCAAGTTACTGGCAAGGTCAGAGGCCAGTACTGAGGAAACAGCCTCTCATTCCTTTCTTGCTTTAATTTCTTGTTTTCATTCTCTGGGCTGCCTCTTCTACCTGGGATAGATCTCTTATTACACAAAGCAGGGGCCAGGCTGCCTCTTCAGCTGCTTGCTGCAACTTCCGCCCTTGGTGAGCTACTTCCAGGGCTTCGGAAGTTTGTTCCAGACCATCTGCTGTTTCAAAGCATCTCCATATCCATGTAGTCATGCCACTCTGTGCCACCTAGAAGTGCCATCCCGGGATTAGTTATGCCTCTTGAAACCTACTGTATGATCCAGGCTGCTGTTGCTATTCACATATCAGGCCCATGGGGATAGCCCACCATGCCAACATTTCCTCTGCCTATGTCCTCCCCTCACCCAGCTTTCCATCGGTTACTGGTCTCTTTCCCTATATCAGAGGAAACTCCCTGGCTCTTCCTGAACTTGCCCTTGGTTTTGTCTATCCTGCCTGACCATGCCAACTGTGTTGCTAAAATTCCTTCTGGGAGGTCCACGTGCCCAGTGTCCTGCTTCCCTCTCCTGTGGTCCCAAGAAAGGCAAATCGAGGTACAGACTCCCCAAACAACAGATTGGAAGATTCTGGCCAGTTTAATTGGGCTTGCCCACAGAGCAAATGAGTGAGGGGGTACTTATAGAAATGGTGGTGCCCTCCCTCCCTCATGGTCATACAGGAAAGTCCCCTTCTCAGCATGGACCCTGCAACCTCTGGCCAAGACGGCAATGGTGAGAGTGGCCTCATGGTGTTCGCTCCTTATACCCTTAGCCCCTCTGCCTCATATAGCCAAGGCCGACTGGCTGGTGGGGAGGAGGACTGACTCCTCTGGCTCTTTCTTTTCCCTCAGAGGGCCAGCAGTTATAATCCTGGGTAGGCAGGTGCCCCTAAATGTGGGAAGGAATTTGATGTCCAGTGTCAGTTTTTCATAGGACTGTCTATGCTACAACTTCTTTACCAATGAGGCTACCTGAAGTTCTCCTATGTGTATACCAAAGATGCTGTTGGAAGCAAGGAATGTCTCTTGGGGCCACTGGGGACACTGGTCTAGCTGGTGTGATCCTGTAGAGTCAGGTGGGATTATGGGGGGGAGTGTATGGTGTCAGGTGACTCTTGGGCTGCAAGCCAGGGATGCAGACAGCAGGGGAGCTTCCTGAGTTGACCTGTGTGACATGTTAGAGTGGTGAGTAATGCTCTCTGCTGTTTGCGTTTTAGCAGTGCACTTGAAGGACTCTGTTCTGAAGGAACTCCAGAATCAGGTCTCCAACAAGCAAGTCCAAGCCCTACAGCCAAGCCCAGAACCTTCCCCTGAGGCCGAACCTGTGCAGAACATCATGGAGCACGCTGGCCAAGGTGATTCAAAGGCTCCTGGCAATATCTGTTTCCCACCAAGGAGAGACAATGTCTCTGGAAGGGAGCCTGGTGCAGATGGTGAACCAGGACATGGCTCTGTCGAGCACCATCAGCTCCACCTGTCCAGTTGCCATGAGTGTTTGGAACTTGAGAACAGCACCATCGAGTCAGTGAGGTTTGCATCTGCAGAGAACATTCCAGATCTTCCCTATGATCACAGCAACAGTTTGGAGGGTGCTGAGGATGAGTTCTGCCCTGAAAGAGAAGAGAGGAGAGTCAACATCTCAGGAAAGGCACCCAACATCCTCCTGTATGTGGGCTCCAGCTCCCAGGAAGCCCTGGGGCGGCTCCAGCAGGTGCGGTCTGTGCTGGCTGATTGTGTGGACACTGACTGCTACGTTCTCTACCACCTGCTGGAAGACAGTGCCCTCAGGGACCCATGGCCAGACAACTGCCTGCTCTTGGTTATTGCTACCAGGGAGCCTTTTCCTGAAGGTCTACATCAAAAATTCATGGCCTATCTTTCTCAAGGAGGGAAAGTGCTGGGCCTGTCTTCTTCCTTCACGTTTGGTGGCTATCAGGTGACAAGCAAGGATGTACTTCAGAACACAGTCCAGAACTTGATTTTCTCCAAGGCTGACCAGAGTAAGGTGCAGCTCAGCATCCTGAGCAGTGGCTATGTTTATGAGGAGGGCCTTGGAGAACAGCCCAGCCCTGGAAGGCTACAGGGCCATCTAGAGAACGAGGACAAGGACAGGATGATCGTGCAAGTGCCTTTTGGAACCCGTGGAGGGGAGGCTGTCCTCTGCCAGGTAGTGGTGAAACAGGGAAAAAAGTCTCCTAGAGGGTTCTTAGTCTCATTCATAAAAGAACAGAAGCTTTTGGACAATTTTATTAGAATTTAAAGAACAATCCTTAGGGTAGGCAAGGTGGGGATCTCAGCAGCTGCTTTGAGGAGGAGAATGGAGGGGAGAAGGAAAAAAGCCGTGAGGCCATGAAGGTTTAGAGCCTGCGTGGAGTCGTGACAGACTGGCTGCCATATGGTGGGGAGAACAAAGCTTTAGAGAAAAAGTAAAGAAGTTCAAGATGCTAGCACAGCCCAAAGCATTAAAAAGAAAGCAACCTTAGAAGAAGGACAGGAAGAAGAAAAGGAGAGATTATGCTTTTCTGAACAAGTCAGGAAAGTGGGCAGACTTACAGAGAGCTGTGTCTATAGTCTGTAAAGAAGCATTGCACTGGGAGGTAGGATTCCAGGCAAGAAGAGTTCACTATCTCATTAACACACTAGGTAGTTTGTCCATCTATTTAGCATGAACTAAGGAGAACCTGCCTTCTTCCTAGGGGTGGTCCTATGACCAGATGATTGACATTGAAAGTGGAAAGGTGGGTCTTCCAACAGAGATTTTATAATCTTGACCCATCTTTTTTTTTTTTTTGATCTTTTTGAGACAGGGTCTCCCTGTAGCTCCAGCTGGACCAGAACTCACTCTGTAGACCAGGCTGGCCTTGAACTCACAGAGATCTGCCTGCCTCCGCCTCCCAAGTGCTAGGATTAAAGGTGTGCGCCACCACACCTGGCTGATCCATTAATCTTATGGGCCTATTTGCTACTCTAACACTGGGAGTGGCATTGAAATGATGTGTTTTGTGACAGAAGGTGTTCTTAAAGGCTTGACAGTGAAAAGTCCCAAGAGGGGATCGGGTGGTAGCTCAGCACTAAAGTGTTTGCCTTAGAAGAATGAGGACTTGCGTTTGATTCCCCAGAACACACTTGAAAGCTAGGCATGGTGGTTCTTGTGATAGGGGAGTAGAGACAGGCAAATCCCCGGGGCTTGCTGGACAGCCAGTGTACCCTACTTGGTAAGTTCCAGGCCATTGAGAGAGCCTGTCTCTCTTATAAGGTGGACAGCGCCTGAGGCATGACATCTGAGAATGTCCTGTGGTCTCATGAGCTTATATACACACAGAGAGACACACAGAGACATCACACACAGACACACAGACACACAGATACAGAGTCACTTGGACACATACAGACACACAGTCACCAGTCACATACAGATACACAGATGTATAGTAACACACACACACACAAACACACAGAGACACACATGTAGACACACAGATGCAGAGATACATAGACATATACATAGACACACATATAGATATACATACACACACAGATATACACAGACATATATATACACATACAGGCACAAATATATATAGACACACAGACATAGAGAAGCATGCACAAACAGAAATACATAGACATCAAACACACACACACACACACACACACACACGCACACAAAGTCCCATGAATTTATGTGCTGGTAGTGGCCTGTGCTCTTGGCTGGGAGTTTCTGCTGGTGGCAAGAGGAAGGCCTAGTTCAGGGCTTTTTTTTTTTAGTTCAGGCTTTTGCAGATACTCTTGTTAACCAAAATGCTTGTGGAACCAAGGAAGGAGGTATTAAGGTTAACTAAGCTTTTAGATTAATCAAGGATTAGCCAGAAAATTCTTTCTCATTTTAATCTTATTTATTTATTTATTTTTGTCTTTTTGAGGCAGGGTCTCCCTATATCCCCAGCTAACCTGGAACTCGCTGTGTTGACCATGCTGACTTCAAACTCACAGAGATCTTCCTGCTTCTGCCTTCTGAGTGCTGGAAGTAAAGGCCTGTGCCACCATGCCCAGCCCATTTTAATCTATATTGGTAATTGTCCTAAAATATGCTCCTCTACTTTCTTGACTCAGAGTACAAACTGATTAATATTATCAAGCCTTTGCTTAATGCTGGAAGGTGAAAGACTTAGGGTAGTGATTCCAAACAGGAGCAACCATCATGAGAAAGTGACCACTGGAATGTGTGTATTTCATGTTGAACACATGTTCACATTCTCAATTCCTTTCTAAATTTTTTTTTATATTTAAAACCTGAGTGTATAGAGCTGAAAAGATGGCTCAATGGTTAAGAGCACTGGCTGCTCTTGCAGAGAACTAGAGTTCAGTCCCAGCACCACATGGTGGCTCAAAGTTGCCTATAATTCCAGTTCCAGGGGAGCTCATGCTCTCTTCTGGCCTCTGTGGGCACTGCATACATATAGTGCAGTTACAGGCATGCAGGCAAACACTCATAAACATAAAATAAAAATAAATCTTAAAAAAACCCCAGCAACTATGAATGTTGAGGAAAAATTCCAAATGAGAGTATTGAAGTCATTTAGAGTATGTGTTTTTGCAAAGGCATGAAAATTAAAAAAAAAAAAAACCCAAAACAAAACCATAGAGGATGAAATGAAAATACTGTCTTCCCCCATGCTGGGCATCCTGTGTCTTTTCTGTCTGCCCCACTCTTTTTAGCTCTTCATTGGTTTAAGTAAACAGTTACAGGACAGACTATTTTATCATCCTCACCGTTAATTGCATATATTTAATATTTCTGGGACAGAAGTTTTTGTTAGCATCATAATATTACTTTGTCCTCAAGGATTCCAGGATCCAGTCAGAAACTAAAGCATCTTCTAAACTGTATGAGATTTCATTGCATCACAGGCATTTTTTACTGCCTAGAAAACTTTTCTTCAGCTTTGTTTTGATTTTCTTTGTGTTTTGTCTGTCTCTTTCTAGCCCTCCTTGATGCTAAGTCCTTTTGGTTTTCTGGCCAAATGCTCTCTGACGTGGTATGAGCTTGTAGGGTTTTTTCTTTTTTTTTCTCTCTCTCTCCCTCCTCCCTCCATCTTCCCTTCCCTCCTCCCTTTCTCCCTCCCTCTCAAAAACCCCAAGGCTTTTTATGGATCACTCCTCACCTTCTGCCTTGAGACAGGTCCTTTGTTCACCACCGCGTGTCAAGCTACCTGGTGTGCAAGCTTCCATTTCTACCTCCCATCTCACTATGGGAGTGCTGGGATTACAGACACATACTGTTGAATCTGGCTTTACATGGGTTCTGGGGATCTAAACTCATGCTTGTACTACAAGTACGTTACACACCGAGTCAACCTAGCTCTTGTTTCTTTGCTCTTTATAGTCCCCTCATTCGTTCTTAAGGTGATTCTCAGGCAGAGATACTTAAAATTCAGAAATCTGGATGCTGGGACAGATTTGCCTCTACATCACAAGTAGATTTCTTTTAGGGCTGCGAACCATATGGGTTAGTTTCTG
Organism: Rhizomys pruinosus; assembly: GCA_009823505.1. NCBI lineage: Eukaryota > Metazoa > Chordata > Mammalia > Rodentia > Spalacidae > Rhizomys > Rhizomys pruinosus. The sequence goes on from VZQC01012821.1 coordinate 1,166,264, forward strand.
GGGGCCTAATAAAGGTTTCTCTTATCTTTTTATCTGCAACTATAGTCACTATAGTAACCGTGCACTCTCAGAAAATCCACTTAAAAACCCTACTTCCTTCAGTTATATTTCAGTTTTGAAGAATAATTTTTACCACCTCTGTGGGTACACTAGCACTAGAAAATCGATTTAGCACTGTTGCAATCCTTTTCTCTGAGTTCTATGGCACATCTGCCTGCTGCACCATTTAGATTGACCCCAGTACTGTCATAAAATTTGATACTACAGTGCATTGCCCTAGGAAAAAGAAAGGCAATATGATGCAGGTTCACAAATCAGATTCAGAGGATTAGAATGTCATTTCTGATTTTAAATGACTTCCAGTCCTCTGTGTGGCAGGGTCACTGTTTCCTCCTAGGGCCTCTGGCTGTGGTGCCTCACTGAGATCAACCAGTAACTATTGCAGGCTGGTTTGTTTCCCCTTTCTCTGTTCAATTTCATAGGCTTCATCTTTGCAATAAATCTAGTAATGATGTAACCCAGTAAGAGGAGGCAGAGCACTTCAAGGGCAGAACACAGCTGCTGGCTAGGTGGGGGCATCCCAGCCCAGCAAGCTGCTTGCTTGATGCTTTATTCATTCAGGGTAATAAAGAAAGAGGTGCCGCCCATGTGCTTGCCGAAGCTATAGAGTTTGCAAGGAAAATGTAAAGCTGTGAATTAAGGCTGATATTTGCTTATCAAATGGATCAGCTCTAAAATGGATTTGAAAAGATCTTGTTTGCTTATTTAGCTTAGCTCAGGGAAGAAGTAGTTCTGCTTCGTGAGCAGTTTCTCAGCTAGCAGTCTGCCCCTGTTGACATTTTGGGCAAGGTCATTCTTTGTGGTGAGATGTAGTCATGTGTGTGTGTGATATATATATATATATATATGTGTGTGTGTGTATCTATATATATTTAAATTTTTTTTATTTATGTGTATGAGTGTACTGTCTGCATGTAGGTTAGTGCACCCGTGTCGTCCAATTCTGTGGAGGTCAGAAGAGGGCGTCGGATTCCCCTAGAACTAGAGTTAAAGACGGTTCTTAGCTGTCATGTGGGTGCTGGGAATCGAACCCAGGTCCTCTGCAGTCGGTACTCTTAATCACTGAGGCATCTCTCCAGCCCCCGAGCACCTAAACTTTTACTTATGTNTTTTTTTGGTTTTTCTTGAGACAGGGTCTCCCTGTAGCCCCAGCTGTCCTGGAACTCACTCTGTAGACCAGGCTGGCCTTGATCTCACAAAGATCTGCCTGCCTCTGCCTCCAAGTGCTAGGATTAAATGCATGTGCCACCATGCCCGGCGATAAACTTTTCTTTCAGAGCAATAGTTTTTATTTTCCTCTGGGTTCTAACATCCTTTTACACTATTACAAATATTGCGGACCCTAAGGGGCATGGTTTATTTGGTAAATAATGTGGTATATACTATCTAATGACATAGCTTTAAAAGCAAAATACATACTTTTAATATGTAGTAATGCATTTGAAAATAACAGTCACCAAGCTATTTCATGTTGTCTAGATAAATTTGATTTAAATGTTATGCTTTCCAAATTAGACTATTGTCCAGAAAATATTATTTGGTTTTTCATTATCTTTAATAACTGACTCAATATTTCCCATATCTGCTTCTATAATTATTTTTTTCTTATGAGATGATTTTTTTTTTGTCTTTTTTGAGATAAGGTCTCCCTGGAGCCTCAGGCTGTCCTGGAACTCACTTTGTAGACCAGGCTGGCCTTGAACTCACAAAGATCCGCCTGCCTCTGCCTCCCAAGTGCTAGGATTAAAGGCATGCGCCACCATGCCCGGCTCCTTTTTTAAAAGTTAACTAATTAATTAATTTTCTTTTATGTGTGTGTTTTGCCTGCATGTGTATAATGCACCCATGAGTTCAGTGCCCACAGGGGCCAGAAGAAGGTGTGGGATCCCTGAACTGGAGTTAGGGATGATTGTTAGCTGCCCTGTGGGTGCTGGGAATTGAACTCAGGTCCTTGGTAAGAACAGCTAGTGCTCTTAACCACTGAGCCATCTCTCTAGCCCTGAGATATTACAGGTGCCCCCTTCTGCCTCCTCTCTCTCCACAGCTGTCCAGAGGTTGGACCATCTGGTGTCCACTAGTCACCATACTCAGTCATGAGTGAGGTAGCAGTTCACAGCTGTTCTGCTGTAGTCGGGGACCAGTGTTCTAACCTGTTCAGACTTGCCTCAAAGTTTAGCATTTGGACCACTGTGGACAATGTATTTGGATGTTATATTTGGCTTGGTTAAGGCCTGGATGAAACTTGAATGATTCAAAGTTCCCTGAAGGCTGCCACCACGGCTCCAATCCTTCTGGAGTTCAGGTTGGAAATTCTTCATGCAGTGGACAAAACCAAAACAAAACAAATAAGCTTAGGCTCCTTTGCTGGGTACTGAATATTCTGACACTGCAAACTCTTGACACCCAATTAAAATATGCTTTTAAGGGAGCTGGGAGTTCCAGTTTTATTCTTCATGCAGACAGAAATGCTGACAGATAGAGATATCTCATATAACCTGCATGTGGCCTCTTGTATTTATCCTAAAGCATGCTTTTGCACCTGGATTACATACAGGAAGTTGCAAATCTTAGAATTCAGTCAAATGCAGAAGGATGTCAGGAAGGCCTTTCTGTTGTCTGGGAATCTGTTCTGTTGTCTAAAGTTCTACAAATACTCTTCTAATGATGACCATGTTACACTCCTCCTCTTCTGACTATAGAGTAGGATGGAAGTTTCCAACATACCCCAGTGTCCCTCCCTGGGATTGGTAGTGTGGTCAGGCAGATTCTCAGCATAACTCTGTTTTTTTAAAAGTTTTGGTCCAGGTTAGAGTGAGTTGACCAAGGTACTACAACTGATTCATGATAGAAGTTATGACCTGGAAAGAAGTTGTGTACCATCTAAGGATTGATTCCACCATGAAAATCTTTTGATCCAGGCAGCCACAGTTTGAAGAGGCTCATTTCAATTTTGTGTTCTGTTTGATTTATTTTTTATTTTACGTGTATGAGTATATTGCTTGCATGTATATATGTATAACTGTGTCATGCAATATGTGTAGAGGCCAGAAGAAGGTGTTAGATCCCCTGGGACTAGAGTTACAGATGGTTGTTAGCCTCCATGTGTGTGCTGGGAACTGAACCTAGGTCCTCTGTAGGAGCAGCCAGTGCTCTTAACCACTGAACTGTTTGCCTATTTTTAATTTTTATGTTATGCATGTATTGCCTGCATGCATGTATGTACACCCATGTAGTACAATGTCCAAGGAGGACAGAAGAGGGCATCAGATCCCCTAGTACTGGAGTTATAGATGGTGGTTAGCAGCCATGTGGGTGCTATGACTTGAACTCCGGTCTTCTATAAGAACAGCCAGTGTTCTTAACTATCTCTCCAGCCCCTGCTTGATTCTTGACATCATTTTCCAGATAGTCAGAATTAGCATTTGTGATATTGATAAAAGTTGATGTTCAGATTTTAATCAAAACTGGTCCTGAAACTCTTTCCAAGTGTGAGTGCCCCGGTTTACCTAGTGCTGTCTTTCCCTCAGGTGCGCTTAGAATGTCCTCCCAGCTCTTCCACAGTGCAAACACAAGAAGACTTTGATTTGCTCAAATCAAGCAATATGAGAAGACATGAAGTCCTGGTGGAGATCCTAAGCACCCTCGGCCTAAGCTGTGACACACAACAAGCTCCTGCCTTAACCCCACTTCATCTGCTACTGGCCGCTGACGTGAGTTGTGGGCTCACCTGGGAAATGTGTGCTTGGGGTCACTCCTTTCCTTAACCTTTCTGTTGTGATTAGGTTTGCTCTTGATTTCTATTTTGTTTTTCCATTATTTCTATTTTGACTTGGGTTGGGAAACCATCTTAATTATGTGCAAGTATCTTTGATTTTTCTTCCTTTTTTGTGTTTGTTTGGAAGGAAAGTGGAGATGACTGGAGGTAGGAGGTGTTAAGTCTCAAGTTTGTGGTCCTTTTTATAGGGAAGAGGAGCTCTGTGTTCTGTACCAAAGCTGCATAGATGCCTTTCCAGCTCTGTAGTTCTGAATCTGGATTCAACTCACTGTAGGTCAGATTTAAAAAAAAAAATGCCCTTCTGGGTGGGGAATGGCTCAGTGGGTAAGGAGCTCACTGTGCAAGTGGGAGGATCTGAGTTTGATTTCCCTGGTAAAGCTGGATGCTGCAGTGCATGTCTTGAGTCACAGCATTCCTAGGGCAAGATGAGACGCTGAGACAGGAGACTCCCCTAAAGCTCTCAGATCAGCTAGACTGGAGCACGCATGCAGTGTTAAGTGACAAGAGGCTGTCTCAGACAAGGTGGAAGGTGAAGGTGAAGATGGACAGCCAAGGTTGTCCTCCGAACTCTACATGAGCCATGGCACCTGCTCATCTGTACTCATACACATGAACACACATATCATTCACATATATACACATACATACACATGCGCCTCCTCCACATACATACATATCTACATAAGCACACACATAGACATAGATGTAGACATATACATAGACACATATAACTTCCCCCTATACACACATACATACAGATATACATAAATGTGTAACCCACACATACCCACATAAATACACATATACCTCCCCCAAACATACACACATACATACATGCACACACACATACTTCTGGTCCCACATACGTACACACATGCTCACACACACATCATACATACACATCATTAACACATATACACATACATACATGCATATATACTCAGACACATCATATATACCCACATATATACACATATACACACATACACAGATAAAAATAATCATGCCTTAGGAGAGCATATAGACATTTTTCCTTGTCATTCCCCAAAGAGTACAGCAGCACAACTGTTTACACAGCGTTTGCATTGGGTTAGGTATTACAAGTCATCTAGAGATTAAGGACCACAGGAGGATGTGCAGAGGTGGTGTGCAAATGTTGTGGTATTTGATACTCGACTTGAGAATCTGTGGCTTTTAGTGGCCGTGAGAGGGACTGCTGGAACCCATCCCCTGTGGGTACTGAAGGATGACTGGTTTTGGAACCTGCAATCACTTGGGATCAAAACAAGTTGTTTTTGCCCAATGTGGTGGTGTACGCCTTTAATTCCAGCACTCAGGAGATAGAGGCAGGTGGACCTCTGTGAGTTCAAGGCCAGCCTGGTCTACATAGCAAGTTCCAGGCCAGCTGGGACTAAAGGGAGATCCTGCCTCAAAAAGACCAGAAAAAAAAGTTGTTTTCATCTGGCCTTTTGTCTGCAAATCTTCTAGTAGAAAAAATCGCAGCTTCTGTTTTGGGTGTGCTACTGTCTGCCATCTTGTGGTGAAAGGGTCTGGATTTCAGGCCTGTCTGTCATGTGTGTCCGAAAGGAAAGTGGAGATGTTGGAAGTGTGTTCTGGAGCTCTCCTCGCCTCGCCTCACCCCACGTCTGAGTGTGCTACCAGTGACGGGTAGCTGGTGTGGGGCAGGCTGCCAGATTCTCCAGGTGTGTGTTCTTGCTGATCCCACACAGGAACATGCTGTCAATTTCTTATTCATTGTGACAAATTATTTTGTGGAGCTCTTTCTGTTGTCACCTCATAACTGGCAAATCTGTGAGTTTAGTGATGTCAACATGAAATTTCATCAAAATTCCAGCGGTCCAGGTGACCCCACATACCAAACTCACCTGTTTTCCTTGAAAAGAACAAAATGTACCCTTCACCAACATTTTGAAAAGAGGAGGCGTTCTCTTTTAGGCTGGCTCTGTCCCTGGGCAAGCTTAGATTGCAGAGAGCAGAGCTTGCAGTATGTGGGTGCTTTGTAATCACTTAGAGACAGAGGCAGATAGGGTGCATCACAGAAGACTATAGGAGATAGTATTTGGGAGAGTTCTGTGGGAATTGTGCAATTTCAATGATAATGCAGTTGTTATTAGGTTGTTGGGAGGTTGACTGGATTAAAAACAGAATGTGCGGGCTGGAGAGATGGCCTAGCGGTTAAGAACACCGACTGCTCTTACAGAGGACCTGGGTTCGATCCCCAGCGCCCACATGGCGGCCAAGAACTGTCTGTAACTCCAATTCCAGGAGAACTCCAGCTCCAGGGGAATCCGAGTCCCTCTTCTGACCTCCGCGGCATTGCACGACACGGGTGCACAAACTTGCATGCAGACAGTACATTCATACACATACAGAAATAAATAAAATTAATAAAAAAAAAATTTTAAAAACAGAATGTGCATAACAAGTTCCTGGAGCCTAGTCTACAAAACTAAAGGTAATGACTTTTAATTTTAAAAACTGATACAGCCGGGCGTGGTGGCGCACGCCTTTAACCCTAGCACTTGGGAGGCAGAGGCAGGTGGATCTTTGTGAGTTCAAGGCCAGCCTGGTCTACAGAGTGAGTTTCAGAACAGCTGGGGCTACAGGGAGACCCTGTCTTGAAAAGACCAAAAAAACAAAAACAAACAAACAAAAAAAAACTGGTATAGCACAGGATGGTCTTTTTTTTTTTCATTTAGAAAACATTCTTTTACTGCATTTTCATTATCCAAGTTTTAGGTAGTTTACATTTGTTCATTTATCTTAGGTTCTCATTCCAGCCCAGGTTGGCCTGGAACTTCTTTGTAACTTAAGATGGCCTGTAACTTGCAGTTATACTCCTGCCTCAGCCTCCTCTTGTGCATGCTGGAATTACACAGGTGTACCGGCAGGCCCAGCTCTCTGGCTTGCACTGGTTCTGATGAGAACTCTTGGGCACTAATGGTGTGCCTTCTGTTTGTGCCTTCATCGCAAGAATTCAAACACCATGGCACCCATCACTGTTTTTTTTTTAATAATATTTCATGGGTCTGGAGAGATGGCCTAGCGGTTAAGAGTGCTGACCGCTCTTACAGAGGACCGGGGTTCGATCCCCAGCACCCACATGGCGGCTGAGAACCGTCTGAAACTCCAATTCCAGGAGAACTCCAGTTCCAGGGGAATCCGACACCCTCTTCTGACCTCCGCGGCATTGCACGACACGGGTGCACAAACTTGCATGCAGACAGTACATTCATACACATACAGAAATAAAGTTAATAAAAAAAAAATAAAAAAAAATATTTCATTATAGCTGGGTGTGGTGGCTCACACCTTTAATCCTAGCACTCAGGAGGCAGAGGCAGGCAGATCTCTGTGAGTTCAAGGCTAGCCTGGTCTACATAGTGAGCTCCAGGTCAGCTGGGGCTACAGGGAGACCCTGTCTCAAAAAGACAATTTTTTAAAATTATTTGTTTATTTTATGTAAATGAGCATATTGCCTGCATGAATGTAAGTGCACCTGTGTCATGTACTGCCCTCAGAGGTCAGAAGGGCAGCACATCCTCCAGAACTTGGAGTTAGGATAGTTGTTAGCTGCTGTGTGGGTACTGGGAACCGAACCCAGGTTCTATACAAAGCAGCCACTGTTCTTGACCGATGAGCCATCTCTCCAGCCCATTTAACACTGTTTTGTGTTGTTAGTAGGGAAAAAAGCACATCACTTTGTCTTGTGACTTATACAAATACCTAAATAAAGCCAGTCCTCGGATCATCAAGTTTTGTGGGTACTCCACTGTGGAAGGAAGTAGGCTAGGGCCCTGTGGTCTGGATCGCTGTTCCTCGGGGGAATGTGACTGTCCCAGCACCCCCCACCCCCACCCCCAGCATACAGGCTTGAGGATGGAGATCAAAGTGCTTGTGTGACTGCTGTGAGGCTCTCTGCCTAGCAGGTCAGAGGGCAGCACTGACCGGCTTTGCCCTTGGCCACGTTCCTTGACCTTTTCCTAGAGTTCTGATTGTGCTGGTCTTGGGACTTAGACATTTTGACTTGGACAGAGAAATGGGGAGGGAAGAGTGGCCTCGAGCTATTCTTCTGTGAATAGGCGTTTGGAACCCTTGAATTTCCAGGCATACTCTTTAGAATGGGTACAGCTGAAATACCTAAGCAGGGATTTTGTGGCACAGACCACAGAAGAGGGGCTGGGTATTTTAGCACTTTCAGTTTGCTATCCATGCCTGTGGGGACCAGCACCCGCATAAAAGGTTGGGTGGGTACAGCAGCCAGCCTTTAATTCCGGCATTTGGGAAGCAGATGTTTCCTACATGAAAAAAGATTGTTCTGTGCTATGATATTAGTTTTTAAATTTTAAAACCATTACCTCTAGTTTCCTAGACTAGGTACCAGGGACTTGTTAAGCACCGTCTATGTTTGTTAGCCCGTTCAACCTCCTAACCTACTAGTAGGTGCCAAGAAAACAGTGTAGCTAGACAAGCCAAATTGTCAGACCCCGGCTTCAGCAAGAGACCCTGTCTCAGTAAAAAAAGTAGAGGGCAAAGGAGACAGAGACCTAATGTCAACCTCTGGTCTCTACACACATGCACGCATGAACACGCACAACACACATGTGCCCCGACACATGTAAACATGCAAAAGATACATTCACATATATACCCACAAAGTGCTTTTCAGCTCTTTAGACTGTCCAGAGCAGCCAGTATCTGTGGGGGAGTGGTGTAGTCTCCCCTATGGATTAATTGATTGGAGCAATATTAATGTCCCCGTTCACAAACTGGGAATGAAATGCTTGACAAAGACCAAAGCACATATTTGCTCTGTATACCCATATAAAACCACTCCCTCCCAAGCTTTGCTTACTTAATAATCTTGGAAAAATAATGTTCTGAAATGCTCACTTCTGATTGGGTCCTGGGTTGTCTTACCCATCTACTTCTGTGGACTGCTTTTCCTTCTTTCTTTTGACTGAGATCTCTTTCACTTTGGGAGCTCAGGGAAGCCAGCAAGCATGTATGATCATTGTTCATGTCTGACCCTTAATGTTTCTAAACTTCTCTTGGAATGCCCCAAATCTGCTGTAGAAAGTAAGGCAGGAAGTCAAGGTTTTCTCTTCTAAAGTCAGAATTTTCTTTTCTAGAAGTCAGAGTTTTATATTGTGTTTTCTCGGAGTAAAAGGTCTCCAAATGATTATAGCAGAGATGAGTGTGAAAATAGGAACAGAAGGAGGTAGTATTTCTGGGCGGTTCTTCTCCCCCTGTCCTGACAATGAGGAGGATACATTTATTTTATTATTATTTTTTTTTTTATTTTTTGGTCTTTTCAAGACAGGGTCTCTCTGTAGCCCCAGCTGCCCTGGAACTCACTCTGTAGACCAGGCTGGCCTTCAACTCACAAAGATCCGCCTGCCCGAGTGCTAGGATTAAAGGCATGCGCCACCACGCCCCTCGGAGGATACATTTAAAAACATCTAGCTGGGTGTGGTGGCATACACCTTTAATCCTAGCACTTGGGAGGCAGAGGCAGGTGGATCTCTGTGAGTTCAAAGCCAGCCTGGTCTACAGAGTGAACTCCAGGCCACCTGGACTAAAAGGAAGACCCTGTCTCAAACCCCCCCCCCCAAAAAAAAACAAACCATCTAGTTGCTGTGTAGTTAGCTCAATAGATAAACTGGAAGCTGGGAATGGGATTGGCTGTTCTGTTTTCATCTTCTTTTGGCATCCCTACCTGGAAGATCTCGCCAATCCCACCTTGAATCAAGTCAACTGAAGTGGATCTTGGCACTGTCCATGTGTGGACTTACCACCTCCTTTGTAGATTATGAATCTGCTTGCTTTCTGGATCCTGGCTTCTGTAAAATTCTCTGCTCTTGGGAATCTAAGATCTGACCACGAGGTGTCGCTGCTGAGCTAGGCTGCCTGCTCTATAGAACTATAAAATAGTTCAGAAATTGAATTTATTTTCTCTATATCAGTGTCACACAGTATAATTTTGCGGTTCTTAGCCTCAGCCTTTAACGGCTGCGCTATCCCCACAGCCCACACAGTATAATTTTGAAGCTTTCCATTATATTGGTACCACTTCTTTTGGGTCTGTAGAAATTATTTCAGTGTCACAGTTCATAACATTCATCGTTTCATTCAACATGTATTCTGTACTAAGTCCTGTTATTGTACAGGATGTGAAAGAACAAAATAAATACAGAAATTATCTAAATACTTTTGCTGCACACCAGCTGTGTTTACTCTATTTGGAGCCTTGACGCTGCTCTTTATGGAGAGTAGCACAGAAGATTTATGAAGCCGCCATGTGCTTCTATATTACTGTGCTGGAAATGTGGAAGAGGGATTGATAGGAAGACACTTGCTGTACAACACTGGTCCCTCTGCATTTGGACCCTCAGGAGGTGTTCTGAGATCTTCCTCCTCGAAAAATGACACCACTATAACAAGTGTGGGGCTTATACTCTAAAACCCCATCGTGAGTGACTTCACGAGTCCCGTCTTCAGTGGCAGGAAGAGGCAAGGCTCTGCGGAGGTACAGGCTCCAGTGGGCAAGCTGGCTTTCTTTTCTGACCAGAAAAGAAATCCATGCTCTCAGAGAAGGACTGAAGTTAGGCCTTGGGAGAGTTCCAGTATGTTGAAATGCACCAATACTCACATACCACACATCTGTATCCATTGAGTGTGTGTGTATTATATATACATGTATATTTTATATATGCATATATGTTATATATAATATATATTATTTCTGGTGGTGAGTTCAAAGGTAATTTTAACAGTTTTATTTTTTTAATTTTTTTTAAATTTATTTATTCTTGTATGTGTATGAATGTACTGTGTGCATGTAGGTTTGTGCACCCGTGTCGTGCAATGCCACGGAGGTCAGAAGAGGGTGTCGGATTCCCCTGGAACTGGAGTCAAAGACGGTTCTCAGCCGCCATGTGGGTGCTGGGGATCGAACCCGGGTCCTCTGCGAGAGCAGTCGGCGCTCTTAACCGCTAGGCCATCTCTCCAGCCCCTAACAGTCTTTTAAAGTTTTCTCTATATCTTCCAAATTACCTGTGATAGATGTGTGTTGTTTTTATAATGAGCCAAACCAGTTATTAAAACCTAAAAGACAAATTAGTGCATGTCATCAGACTTTGAAAGCATCCCACATGTGGCTAAAACTTGAATTTTAAAAGGCACTGGATTTCCTGAAGACATTGATACTAGTTAATATTTGATGACTGAATCCATTATTTAAAAGACTTAGTTTTGCTAGTGGACTGTTGAGCTCCTGCCAGTGGTGCATTGCAGCCATGGCTTTGAGGCTTAATGGTGAACTCTGGAGTTAGGGTATGGGCGCCTCTGTGGGTATTCACCCTGCCAGGGGCAGGTATTGCTCGGGGGTTAGTTCAGAGCTAGTGTCCCATCCCTGTGTGGAGGTTCCAGTTTCCTGGCAGAACCCTCTGGACCATTTCTCCATGAGTAAACTCCGATGCAGTGTCCTCTGCATGGCTTCCTTTCACCGGGGGCTGGGGGAGGAACAGGCCAGTGGGTGACAGGGAATAGGCAGGAACACAGCTATACGGTGGGAGTGTGATTGTGAGAGACACAGCTTTTATAGATAAAGGCAGCCATTTCCCATGCAGAACACTAGAAGGGACCTAAGATTTCGATGCTAATTTAGGGAAACTTTAATATACTGATTTTGTATAAAAGTTTAATTTTATCAAAAATAGCATTCTTTTTTGGTGAAAAGCTGTTTTGTTTCTGTTTCTTTGGGTTTCATTTCTACCTACTCCTTGTCAGAGACAGACTGAAAGCAAAGAGGGCATGCCACAGAGCATGGAGGGGTACTTGTGGAAGGGGACAGCTGACGGACAGGACCAGCCAAGGTCCTGACCCTGAGAGTGGGGACAAGGCCGGCCTCCCACCTTCCCTACTCAGTTACCTGCCAGGGTGTGACTGGTGAGGGTCCCGGTGAGGGTGCAGCCAGTGCGGGATTCCCTGTGCCAGCAAGCAGCCCAGGCTGCCCTGTAGATCTGCCTCAGCCAGGCTTCCCACTCAGATCTGGGGAACACACATATTTTTTTTTCTTCTTCCCAAAGTGAAGAATCTTGGGATTCTTTTAGGTGCTTGTTGTGGCCGGGAGATAATGGTGTATATGTAGTCTGGGATATAGACTCCGGGTGGAGTCCTTTGAGGGGGTATCTGGTTACTTGGCCTTGGGATCAAGACATAACCATAACAAGAAGTGACAACTGAGTTTGTTGTTAAAGTAACTGGGCAAAAGCTCTGTGGTATGTATGTGTGCAGTTGTGATAGTGTGGGAGTTGTGGAAAGAGTAATATATGCTTAAAAATAAAAACGGTCTATATGATTTCTTTTGATGCAACCTAAAATTTTGTACGCAGAAGCTTTTCTTCCTACCTCAAAATCAAGCTTTTGTTGGCAGTTAGGTGTTGTTGGTAAGGATAAGTTTTATATTTGTAAGTGTATCAAAAAACTCCTACCACAGTATTTTCTGCCAGGAAATTCCTTCTTGAAATTGATTTTTGATTGTCCATATTTAAGGTGTTTAACATGTTTAACATGATGTTTTGATATGGTAGGGATTTCTTTTATGGAGTCTGTTGCTTTACTGAAGAACTTAGATTAAATCACACCACGTCTCCCGTCTCCCAGGCGCTTCACTTAGCGAACATTCCAGTGGCTAGGAGGTGAAGGCCGTGGCGTGGAAGGTTTTTTGGAGGATAATGGTTTCTTATCTTTATGGCACGTTTTATGGTTAACTGATCCCACTTCTGTGCTTTAGGTTCTCATCTGGTTCTTACAGTGGCGGGGACAGACAGGATGAGGCTGGATGTGTTGTGTGTGTGTACGTATGCATGTGCGTCTCCTTTCCCTTGTGTATGGATGTGTGTCCTTGCCTGGGTGGGCATGTGTTGAGGGTGGAGATAGACACCAAGAAGTCTTTATTCAGTTTTTTCTACTACTGCATCATCGTTGTTGTCAACAACAGGGTCTCTCCGTGGACCTGCAGCTCACTATTTTGGTTGACAAGCCCCAAGGGTCCGCCTGTCTTTGTCCGCACAGGTCTTATGTAGGTTCTATGTCTCCAGAATCAGGTCTTCCTCTTTTATAGCGAGCACTTTGCTCACTGAGCCATCTCCCCAGCCTGAAAACAAGGTTTTTGAAAAGCGATGTGCCTGTTTGTTTTTTTTCTACTAAGTTAATTAGAATTCTCCATTGAAAAAAGAATCTCTGCTAGCCATATTTTAAAACATAGTGTTTGACACAGAGTCCTCCTCTCCTAGTTCTGAATCTTGAATGTACGATAAGAGATAAACTTCTAGTATTACTCCAAAATATAGTTAAAGAAATACTTTTTGGAGATCCAAACTGGAGACAACGTCAGGGTCCCAGGTGCGCCCTGAATAGCTTCTGACATGTGGCGGCCGTGGTCTCGTGGCGGCTACTTTACAATACACACAGCTAAGAGCAGCTGGCAGATTAAAGCAAACATTTAAAAGCTTTTATAGCTATGAATGTTTTTAAGGATCTTTCATATACCTCTTTCTTTCCTTTCTTCTTTCGCTCTGCACCCGAACTGGAAATGTTTTTGTTCATTTTGACTGACTTCCTGTTATCAAACATAATACCAACGTGAAGATGGCATTTTGACATTGAAATGCAAAAGAAATAACACACAGTGTGTTTTTCTCGGCTTCCTTTTTAAAATTTATTTTGCTGAGGAGCTTTTGCGCTTCTGTGGGATGGGTTTTGTGTTTGGATCTTGGTCTCAAAAGCAGCTTTCAAAGCTACCTTCAGAGTCCACACTCAGGGCTAAGATGAAGGTAGGGAAGAGAGTATTTCGGGGTGACAGAGGCACAAACAGCTCTGGTTTTTTTCCTGCACTGCTGAGTTCTGGTATAAATTCTGGTTTTCTCCCAGCTGTATTTTTTTGCTGAGGGATCCGGAGAGGGTGTTCAGGCCTCCGCGCTGCTGGGCAGTGGCTTTCTCGGGGTTGCGCCCTGAGTAGGAAGGGCGGCTTTATTTCCTCAGACTATTTATATCTACCGTTTATGCAGTCACAAATTTGTGGATGGGAAGCAGGCTCTTTTGGAATACAGAACTCCTCCAAGACCAAATGCTCTCTTGTCTCCTGCACCAGCGCCCTAATAGCTGCCATGTGTGAGCGGGTATGGATCATGGTGTTACCTCCTGGGAAGTCTGTCTCTAAGAAATCCTGGAACATTCTTAACAGCAGATTTTAGTCTCTTAGGTCCAAGAAACACATCCTAGGGAATCAGCCCACACTGGTACTGGGTCGGGGGCACCATCAAAGGCCCCTGTATTCAGGTGCAGAAGCGAGGATCTGGACTCAAGGTGACCAGGCAGCAGGTACCCGTGGTGACAGGCAAACCCTCTGACCCTCTGCTCCCTGCCTGGCCTGCCAGCTCCTTGCCAGTGCAGGAATCCAGGGGTCTAGGACCCAAAGGCCATCTGACAAATGTTCTCCATCAGCTCCTGGGTGTGGGGTAGAGAGCTTTCTGTTCATGCTAATCATTTGGGAACGTGGCACTGAGAACAGTGTCACACCAGGGGATCATGTCACAGGCGAGCCTCAGAGCCGTGGATCTGAGTGGTGGTCAAGGCTCCATTCCCTTATTTCGGTGGAGAGGGTCAGGGTGCTGCTGTGTAGGGTTGTAACTGCGTTCTGAGGATATCTTTCTCTGGCTTCCTTGGGAAAGCAGGAAATGCAGCCAAGGTTAGTCTGTCTGTCCATCCTCCAGCAGTTTTTCCTGCAGAAGAGAGCACTCGTGTCTATGTAGACCTTTCCTTTTCTCAGTTTTGCCCTTTGGTACATGGAGCTGCCCGTGAGGCCATGCTGCAGTGCTGAGGGACCCTGTGCTTCTAGCCCCGTCTCTGTGATTGTGCTGCTGGAAGCCTGGGTACTTTTATTTCTTTAAAACAGTTTCAGGCTTTGTTTTAATATAAGAATCAGAGGAAGAAATAGTGGCAGTTCCATTATACAGTTTATTCCTATATTGAAACATCATGTTATACACTATAAATATACATAGTTTTAACTTGCCAATGAAAATGGATAATTTTAAAGAAGAAATAGTGGAATTAAATATATAATTTCAGCTCTTACTGTTCAGCAGAGACTGTGTCTCCTCTAAAAAAAAAATTCTAGTGTTTAAGCCCCATTTCATCAACAGTAGGACAGGACTTTAATAAATAACAACTTAGTCTTTAGAATATTTTTTTTAATGGTATCCTTAGTGGTATTTTTTATGCTAATCATACATATGTATATACACACATTAATCTATTTAAATGCGTATGACTCCTTTAGCTAAAACTGTAGGAGAAAATCAGGTTGTTGAAGTAGGGCCTGCCTTTGTGGAAGTCTTTTCTCCCTTGGCCTGGAAGATGAGGAGATTGTAGGTTCGAATACCTGGGGATTTCTGCTAGAAAGGAAAATGATACACCTCCCTTTGACACATGGAGATTCACAGTAAAAAGGGGTGTTGTGTGGGTCTAGGTCTCTTGTACATGCCTGCCAGGATGGAGAGATGGAGGGTGAGGTGAAGGGGAGGTTTGTGAGACTGACATTCAGATTTTCAATGTGGAGGGGAATTGGCCATCATGCCAGAAAGCACACCCGAGTGGCCGAACCATGTGTCGGCGTCACAAAACGCATGCTTCCCTCAGTCCCGAACCACACAAACCGTAAGTCAGCTTGCCTCCCACACGCAGAGTGGAAGTTTGAAAAATTAAAATGAAAAGCTACTGTGTCTTCGAACAGCAACAAAACAAAACCGACCAGTCAACCAAGGAAAGAAAAACTCACAAGATTTGCTTTACTGTGCCTCAGAAAAGTGTCTGCGAGTTGGCTTTTCCCAGAACAAAGATAATTTCTGCAGAGGACAGTTATCAGAGAGAGATGAAGTGAGGGTGTCACTCCCAGCTCATTTTTTAATTAAAATTTTAACTGATACATAAAATATGAAAGTTATGCATATGTTCAGGGTCCTCTGTGGTATTTGGATATAAATACTTACATATTACGAAATGTTTAAATCAGATTCCTTCTTTCCATTTTTTAATTTCTGCAAATAAGGAAATATAGCTTTTAAAAGAAGCATTAAACAGGGGTTTCATACTTTAAGTTAATTTTTGGAGGAGACTTGGGGCATATTTAATCTTTTATGCTAAAATTGCCCAGATTAGCACTCTAGATTATTATTTTACATTGGTTATCTGGATGTACCGGCCTATTTAAGCGCCCCCCCCCCCCGGCTCTTTTAGTCCATAAAATGCTTTAAAGGTCAAGAGTCTGTAATTTTGAAGTCTTCTCTTCAGAATATTTTCCTTCCATGATGTTGGGCCTAGGTATGGCACTGGAGTTTGTCATGTGAGTTTGTCACAGAAGATGGCTTTGTAAAAGACTGTTACCAAACCTCACTGCAGAGCTCTTCTCTGGTCTGTCAGGAGGAAGGGGAACAAGACGACCTTTTAGAAATTTTCAGTACCTTGAAATATTTATGATGGAATTGGCAAAGCAATTAAACTGAAAGACATGTGTGTGTGTGTGTGTGTGTGTATGTGTATGTAAACTCTGCATTGCTATTGATCCAGCCGTGTATGTGTATGTATGTGTGTATATGTGTGTATGTGAAGTCTGCATTGCTATTGATCCAACCCAGCTTTATTCCTGCTAGGCAAGTACTCTACTACTGAGCCAAAACTCCAGTACTAAAAAACATTTAAAAACAACTTTTGAAGCAGTTCCGTGAATGTGATTATTGGCACTTTCATTTTTGTGCTGAAACAAATTGAAATCTTTACTAGGAGTTGTTCCATAGTTAAACACCATGAAAGAATATTTTTCCTTCTGGTGCAATTTATGCTAAATTCTCAAATTAATTTACTTTTAAAAAAATATTATTTATTTTTGTATGTGTATGAATGTACTGTCTGCATTTGGTCTGTGCACCCGTGTTGTGCAATGCCTCAGAGGTCAGAAAAGGGTGTCGGATTCCCCTGGAACTGGAGTTGGTGCTGGGGATCGAACCCGGGTCCTCCGTAAGAGCGTCGGCGCTCTTAACTGCTAGGCCATCTCTCCAGCCCCTCAAATTAATTTACTTTTACTGTAGGAATTACAGTACCATCTATAGCAGCCTCAAGTTTATAAACTAAGTTACATTTTCAAAGTCTGCATGCTAACCTGCCTGTCATAGAAATTTAGCCCCCATTATTTATGACATTTGAGTTTTCTTTTTTTTTTTAATTTTTAATTTTTAATTTTTTATTTTCGTATGTGTATGAATGTACTGTCTGCATGCAGGTTTGTGCACCCGTGTCGTGCAATGCTGTGGAGGTCAGAAGAGGGTGTCGGATTCCCCTGGAACTGGAGTTACAGACGGTTCTCAGCCGCCATGTGGGTGCTGGGGATCGAACCCGGGTCCTCTGCAAGAGCAGTCAGTGCTCTTAACCGAAGTTTTCTTATCTTCACATATGTTCCTTGCTCCTTAATGCAGTGAAATCATAGGGAGACCATCTTTGATATAGCCTCATGTTTGCCATAAAATGATACTGTGTGTCTGTGTGTATCTATCTGTGTGTCTTTGTGTGACGGTGGTCATCAACCCTTGGGCCCACCTCACTCTAGGCCACTGCTCTGTCCCAGGCCTTGCTGGATACTATCTTTGGTTCTAGGTCTGTGTCCCATTCTGGCCAGTTGGGTCATGAACACAGAGAAGAGACTTGTTCTGCAGTGCTGAAAGAAACTCTTAACAGCTCTGCCTTAGACATAGCTCAGAAAGGGTCTCACAGCACCTGGCAGCACCGTGGTCTGCATATGTCTGTACTTGTGGGAGTTCATGTATTTGTTTTGTTAGGTTTATGCTTTTCTTATATTTAAGAAAATTGTTTTTTTTTCTCCTTTCTAAGGAGAAACTCTGCAAGTGAGTAAATGAAAACATTTCATAGAAAATTTCAAATATGCAGAAATGAATCAAGAGCACACTGAGGCCCTGCGCATGCATTGCACAATTTCATGTTGTCCGTTCACAGCCGTCTTAATTCCTCTTTTCCCACTTGCACCTCCAGCTGTACAATTTCCAGCCAAATCCCAAATACTTTTTGGCATTTTCTGTGAATATTTCAATTTGGATCACTAAAAGATAAGAGCTCTGAGACCTGGAGAGATGGCTCAGTGGTTAAGAGCACTGGTTGCTCTTGCAGAGGACCCCAGTTCAAGTCCCAGCACTCACATGGTTGGCAACAACCATCCATAACTACAGTTCCAGGGGATCCAATACATTCCTCTGTCCCGGTGGGCATCACACAACATGGATGCACTTACATACATGCAAGCATAACACTCATATGGAGAAAAATAAAGTTAAAAAATAGGAGCTCTGTTTGCAAGCATAACTGGGAGCCCACTGTAACATTTATAATAAAGCGGTTGCTTTGTGCTGTCTCCTCTAGCTGCAACTTAGACATAGAAAGGCAGGCTGTATCTGCCTCATTGTGAGATGGTGATTGAAAAAAGCAACTGAGAAAAACTGAAAGCATTGTAACTTTTGGGAGAGTGGATGTGGAAAGGTGGTTTCTCCTCTTTGTTCTGAAACAGGAGTATCTATCTATCGGCAGTAATGCACGGAGCAACCTGCATGTTGAAATACCCAGGTTTTTGTCCCCACTCTGGCCCTTTTAGAAAGAAGTGAGTTTCTTGCCCTTGCTTTTCCCTGTGCCAAGTCCCGGGTTTCTTAGCAAGGACAGTATTGAATTTTATTCTGTGTGCTTTCAGTTCGGGTGGATGTTTAGCCTTTGACCCAACCACTTTCTTACAATAAACAGTTTGTTGATGAGAGCAGCTGCCCAGCAGATTGTTTCCAGATTGTTCTGTCGTGGCTGCGGACAGAGTGCACCTTACGGAGGAGCGAAGCTGATGGCTTCTTCTTCTTCTGCTCCCCGGCCTGTGAAGCTGTCAGCTTCTGATCAGTCTTCTATTTATAGCTTGAGAAATGGTGTGAGTCTGTGGCACTAGAGAGCAGACCTCACATTGTGGAACATATTTGTATTTTCTGGCAGCAATATCTTCTAGAAGTTTCTGTCTTGAGAAGCAATTCTTAATATTGCAGTAAGAATTGCTTGTGTTCAGCATTTAGAAGTTAGCAGACAGTGTGGTACTATGTAGAAAGACAGGCAGATGTGGCTTTATTTTGGATAAGCATCCACAGCTCTTGAATATTTAGACTTTTTTATGCAATGAAAACACAGAATTATTTTCAGGCTAAGTATTCTCTCCCCTTATGGCTTGAATCATTTAAAAGGGAATTCTTAGGGCTGGGAAGCTGGCTCAGTGATAAAATGCTTGCCCAGTAAGCAGGAGATTGGAGCCCCAGCACCTACATAAAAAGCTGGGCATGTGCCTGCAACCCCAGCACTTGGGGAGGGGCAGAGACAGGTAGATTCCTGGAGCTTGCTGGGCAGCCAGTCTATCCAATAAGGTTCAGGGAAGAGACCTTGTTTCAAAAATAAGGTGGAGAGGGAGGGAGAGGGAGAAACCTAATGTTGACCTTTGGCCTCCACAGGCACATGCCTACACATATATGTGCACATGCATACACAGATGCATACACTACACACACATATACACAAATCAATCTCTTAGTTATTTTTTCTACTTGTGCTGGATCGGATGGGTTCAGAGCCTCACATATGCTAGACAAATAAGCTACATGGCCAGCCCTTCTGTTTTTGAAAGATAAGAATCTTCTACTTTCTTTCCAAACACAGAGGGTGATTCATATAATGACTGGGTAACTTACGTGGCTCAAAACCACACCTTAGTTTGGATTTTTGCTGCTTCTCTCGTCACCCCCAGTTGTTACCTGGAATGGCCTGGCTGCCTGCAGCAGGGACCTTCATTAAGAAGGGGAGCTCAGAGATTTCAGCATGAGAGCCAACACTTTTTACTAAACTGGCCACCAGGGGCTGCTGTCAGAAAGGTGAGGCTGAGCTCACCTCCCTGGGGGCAAGTTGACTTTTTCTACAACCAGTAAATTTTGTTAAGCTACCAATCCTGGTTTCAAAACTCAGGTCCCACTACAGAGCCTGTAGTCAGCAAGCATGCTCACGGAGAAGCCTTGCAGCCAGCCATGACGTAGAACCTGGACAGAATTCAAGTCTCAAGATTAAGACTTGTGTGTTTTAAATTCCATGCCAGTAAGTTATTATTAATACACCAATTCCCTCAGACTGAAAAGCTTCATGAAACGCACTGGGGTTTGTACCCCCGGAAAGCATGGCCTGCCGTTGGATCAGTCAAGGTCTGGTGTCAGGATGGATGGCTCCATGAGGATGCATCCTGGGATCTCTTGGATGGTTTTGCCCCAGCAGCGCTGTCCTGGTGCAGACAGCATGGGGTGCCCTCAGATCTAGCTTAAATGCAACATGCTCGAAGGTCTTCTTCCTTACTGAGTTTTGATTTGGGGGACAGGGGAGGTTTTTTTGAGACGTGATCTCATTTTATAGCTTAGGCTGGCCTCAGACTCACAGTAGTCCTCCTGCCTCAGCCTCCACGTGCTGGGATTACAGGTGTGGACAACCACATTTAGCTGTGTTTTGATTTTCTTTTTTTCTGAGTGAAGACCATATCTTTGACAATTCCAGGATTAACAATTGAACAAAAATATATAGCTAGTGACAGAGGTGGCCTTAGAAACTGCTTCTGGCCCAGTGTGGTGATGCATGCCTTTAATCTCAGTACTTGGGAGGCAGAGGCAGGTGGATTTCTGTGAGTTCAAGGCAAGCCTGGTCTACAGAGTGAGTTCTAGGCCAGCTGGGGCTATAGGGAGACCTGTCTCAAAAATACCNAAAAAAAAAGAAAAAGAAAGTGCTTTTGGAGCCAGTTCCTTTACTTCATCTGGTTTCACTTTAAAGAGATAAAATGGGGGGCTGGAGAGATGGCTCAGGGGTTAAGAGCACTGGCTGTTTTTTGCAGAGGACCTTGGTTTGGTTTCCAGCACCCACATAGCAGCTCACAGCTATCCTTAACTCCAGTTCCAGAGGAATCTGATGCCCTCTTCTTACCTCTATGGGCATTATAGGACATGGGTGCACTTACAATACACTGATACACACAAAATAAAGATAATAAAATATTTTTAAAAATTAAAAAATAAAAGGTAAAATGAAAGAAAAGAGAAAGGATAGCTTGCAATCCCCACATAGCCTTCACCCTAATTTACTGCTGATTATATTTTGCTATAATTTTCTGCTAAAAAGGACGTGTGTGTATGTGTGTGGTGTATGTATATGTTCAGGTTTATATGCATGGGAATGCACATGCATGTGGAGTCAGAGGTCGATATGGAATGTCCTCCTCAATTGTTCTCCAACTTAATTAAAAAATAATTATTATTTTATTATTTTTATTTTATGTGTATGAGTGTACTGCCTGCATGTATGTCCATGCACCTGTGTTGTGTAATGCCTGTAGCAATTAGAAGAGGGTGTCAGATCCCCTGGAACTTGAGTTACAGATGGTTAGCCATCAGTGGGTGCTGGGAACCAAACCAGGGTCTTCTGCAGGAACAGCTAGTGCTCTTAACTGCTCAGCCATCTCTCCAGCCCCTCCATCTTAGTTTTTGAGATATGGTCTCTTACTGAACCTGGAGTTCATTGATTCGGCTGAACTGTTCTCTGCCCTCCTACTCCCCTCTGGTTTGCCACAGTGGCTTTTTATGTGGGTTCTGGGGATTGAATTCAGTTTCTTTTAGGTGTGCAGAAAGCATTTTGCCAACAGAGCCATCTCCCCAGCCCTAACCTTTATTTATTTATTATTTATTTTTAAAATTTTTATTTATTCTTGTATGTGTATAAATGTACTGTCTGCATGTAGGTTTGTGCACCCGTGTCGTGCAATGCCGCAGAGGTCAGAAGGGGGCATTGGATTCCCCTGGAACTGGAGTTAAAGACGGTTCTCAGCCGCCATGTGGGTGCTGGGGATCGAACCTGGATCCTCCGAAAGAGCAGTCGGTGCTCTTAACTGCTAGGCCATCTCTCCAGCCCTATTTATTTATTTTTTTAATTGATGCATGTGTTATTGCCTATAAGGAAAACAAGGCACAGAGCTTGCAAGAGTCACTTAAAGGAAGGGAGAATGCCTTTAGTATTTTTACTTCTAGGGGTATCATTATATCTTGGCACTGCATGTGTTTGTTTTATTTATGTGGAATAAAACCAGTATTCCACTAGTTTGCAGTGGCCTTTTCTGGCCCATGCCTGCCCCTCAAAGGAGGGTTGTCTCCTATATTTTGTGAGCTGGTGTGGATAACACATGTGTGTGAGATCTTGCTGCTTTTTCACTTCTCCCAGGGCATTGGGCATTTTGTGTGAAAGCTTAGAGTATTTGGTTTGGTTTTTTTTTTTTTTTTTGCTCATGACTGTGAGGTACTTCCTGGTTTCCTTGTCCACTAGAAACCTGTTGAGGCCTTGGGTACAGCTCTGTGGCCCTTTATGCAACTCCATGAGCAGTGTAAGAGAGTCATCTGTGGATAAGCCTAAGGAAAATGGGCGAGGCAGTGTTTCTGGGAGATGTTGGAATGGTTTTATCCTTTAGAAAAGCCTTCCACTGTGGAAACTCCTCCATGCATGGCTGGTCAGCCTGCTGCCTCTTCCTGTCCATGGGTGCCTATTGTACAGCAGAGGTGTTTTAACATGTCGTCTGAATCCTGCTGTGTCTGTGTACACCTGGGACATCATGCCTTCATCTGCTCCAGGCTCTACTTGTTTTGTTCCTCAGATTCTCTGGGTTTTTCTACATGTCAGGGTGACAGATGGCTGAGCAGAGGGACTTTCAGTAAAATGAGAACCTAGAAGAGAAAGCCCTTTCTGTTCTGTCTGCTACTTCTCCTGGGCAACTTCTCTCCTTCCAGAACACGTGTATTTTAATCCTGGAATTATAGACATGATATTAAAATTTGAAGTAAAAATTAAGCATTGGAGATGAATCTTGAAGCTCAATTGTGATTGAAAGGATATTATAGTTTTCTTGTTTTAAAAATGAAGGGTGGGGCTGGAGAGATGGCTCAGTAGTTAAGAGCACTGGTCTTCTTGAAGTGGATGTGGGTTCAGTTCTCAGCCCCTGCATGGTGGCTAACAGCCTGTGACTCCAGCTCCAGGGACTGTAACACCCTCTTCTAGCCTTCAGAGGTTTGTTTGCATGTGGTGTACTTATATACATGCAGGTAAAACACTCATACACATAAAGTAGAGATGCCTTAGTGATTAAGTGTGCATACAGCTCTTACAGAGGACCTGATTTTAGTTCCTAGCACTCTTGTTGGGCAACTCACAACTGCTTGTAATTCTAGCTCTAGGGGATCCAATATCCTCATCTGGACTCCTTAGATACCTGCAATCACATGTGCATGTTGCCATATGTATGCATGTAATTAAAAATAAATAATAATTAAAATGAAGAAATTGCTTGGCATGGTAGTTCAGGCCTATGATCCCAGCACTTGTGAGGCTAAAGCAGAGCCAGTGCCAACTTGGGCTACAGTGTGAGACCCTGTCTCAAAACACAAGCAGAGGCTAGAGATGACTCAGTGGTTAAGAACACAGGCTGTTCTTGCAGAGGACCCAGGTTCAGTTCAGTTCAGTTCCCAGAACCCACATGGCAGCTAACAACCATCTGTAAGTTCAGTTCCAGGGGGGACTCAACACTTTCTTCTGGCCTTCTCCACAGGCATGACATGGGTACACTTACATGTATGTATAGGCAAAATACTCATGTACACAAAATTAAAATTAAAATCCCAAAGAGAAGAGCAATAATAAACAGAAACAAAGAGCCAGATGCCCAGCACAAGCAGTCTTTCCTACAGCTTTATAGTGGGCTTGTGGCAGAGCAGGTAGCCTGACCCCATGCCCAGGGTTCCATGCCCTGTGAGCAGGGAGTGCTTCAAGGGAAGGCCAGGCAGCCAACACAGACAGCCAACACAGACAGACACGTGGTGGAGAATGGTGAAACCTGGGAATATCCTGAGTTGAGATGCAGAGGAGGTAAGAGTAATTTATTTTATTTATTATTTTTATTTTATGTATATGAGTATATTGCCTGTATGTATTGCACCCATGTCCTGCAATGCCTTCAGAAGTCAGAAGAGGGTGTTGGATCCCCTGGAACCGGAGTTATAGATGGTTGTTAGCTGCTATGCGGGTGCTGGTAATCAAGCCCTGGTCCTCTACAAGAGCAGGCAGTGCTCTTAACCACTGAGCCATCTCTTTAGCCCCGAGACTGAGTAATTTATAAAGAATATTTAGCTCATAGTTCTGGAGGTCAGGAAGGTTAAGATTTAGGATGCCACATCTGGTAAGTGTCCAGGGCTTCAGTTCATAATGGAGATCAGAAGTGTAATGTGTTGGTTACATTTTTCATTGCTGTGACAAAGTTCCCAACAGAAAGGACTTCAGGGAGAAAGGACCTATTTTGGCTCATGTTCAGCAGATTGCAGTTCATCATGGTGGGTGGTGGAGCAGCTCTGTGGTAGTGGGAGTGTGTTCTGCAGCCCTTTATATCAATGGCTGGACCAGGAAGCAGAGAAAGGCATAACCTGGAAAGGACTCCTAGTGGCCTGTACCTGCTAGCTAGTCCCATCTCCCAGAGATCGCAACACTCCCTCCACACAGTGCCTGTGAGGACTTAGTATTCAAACGTGTAAGCCTGTGGGGGACATGTCACAATTAAACCATAAGGAGTAGTAGTAGGTATCTGTGGAAGAGGCAAAACACAATAAATGGATTGCAGTGTACCAGCCCACCATTGTGGTAACATCCTGTCACTGGAGAAGGGGGATCATTAGTCCCCACCTGAGGTGCCTCAACCTCCGAGTTCTGTCCGCAAGGCCCACTTCCCAACACTGCTGCAGTAAGGGATTACAGTCCTGACCTGTGAACTTTTGGGAATTAAACTTAAATCATAGTATTTTATTTTATTTTGTTTTTATGTGTGTGAATGTACTGTCTGCATGTAGGTCTGTGCACCTGTGTCCTGCAGTGCTGTGGAGGTAAGAAGAGGGTGTCGGATTCCCCTGGAACTGGAGTTAAAGATGGTTCTCAGCTGCCATGTGGGTGCTAGGGATCGAACCTGGGTCCTCTGCAAGAGCAGTCGGTATGCTCAACTGAAATCATAGCATAGTGTTGATGGTCACTTCTGTGTGCATGGTGTCAGGCCAGCCTGTGTCAAGGAGAGCTGGGCCTTCTTTTCCACTGTCACTCGGGACAGTGTTCTTTGGCTCCGCCCACTAATATTCCCTTCATTGTCAGAAGCCAGTTTGTGTTAGGCTCTGACAAATGGGAGGCGTTTTTACATAAGGCAGACTTAATGAAGGCCCTGGAGACTCCTGTGGATGACGACCTAGACCCACAGGTCCGGTGAGTGGAAGTTCGAGCCTCTTGTTGTAGGCGCAGTGGTTGAGCCCTGCCTAAAGCTGCCCTTTGTCTTCCAGCCCTCTGCTCTCTCTTTGGTCTCTCCACTTTCAGAATAGATCTCGCCTCTAAAATGAGCCCACTTGGCCTGGAGGAGGTGTGAGGCCCATAAAACGAGCCTTGTTAGAAGTGACTTATTCATTCCTCCTTTTACTGTTCCCCTCAAGCCTTTTGTGGTCTTCGCTAGTTGGCAGGTAACAAAAAAATATGCAGTAAATCTGGGGCAGTTTTATAGCAGCTGAACTCAGGCTATCACTTTACACAATAAAAGGAAGACAGTTTAACAGACATTTATTGAGTGCCTACTGTGTACAGGCTTTGGTGTGGATTGGGAACATGACAGATTTAACCCCCAGGAGGTCACATTCTGTGGATTCAGATTGCAGGTGTCATGAAAGGTAGGTCCTTCAGAATCCCAGAACTATTAGCAAAATTACCTTCCAGTTTGGCACTAAGGAAGGATGGGGTATGTACAAATGAGAGTTGTTTCAGGGACTGAGGTCAGAGTTGTGCTCTAGGCCTGGTAGATGAGAAGGAGCCACTTGCCCAGGGAGCCTTCCCAGTTGCTCCCAGTAGTCCATGTTCTCTTCTATGAATGCGCCTGCCACCCCTTGCCCTCCGTGCTGCCTGCATGCCCCTTGTTCTGGATGGTTCCAGGCTGCTCTGGAAGGGGACTATGGGCAGAAGTGAGAAGTGTGCTCACAGCCCTGTCTAGTGCCTCTTTCTTCCCCCTGCTTCTTCAGTCCTGTTGGCCCAGGGACCTCACTAGCTCTTGCTGTTTGATTCCAAGACCTCTGCCCACAGCCTGGTGAAGAGTTCTTTGTTGAATGCTTCTCAGTGTAACTCCACCAGACTGTAGCACAAGGTCCACAATAATTAAGCTAAATGATGGAATCTTGGCTTCTGGTGGCCATGTCGGCTCACAGGTTTATCTAAATGATGCCGAAAGTGCATGGTGGACCCAAACTTCACATTCAGGTTTCTGTTACTGAACCTCTGTCTGATGCTTGTCTTCTTGCCACTCCCAACTCCAAGCTGCATACCTCTGTATTATCAGTAGCTCACACTTGAACTTGCATGGAGCAGAAATTTCTGTCTCTCTCTGTAGGGCTGTCAGCAGTCCATGACAGTCAACAGGCATTTCCTATGTTGCTTTGGTTTGGGTTAGAAATGGGGCTTCCTTGGGGCTGGAGAGACGGCCTAGTGGTTAAAAGCACCGGGTCTTCACTGACTGCTCTTGCAGAGGACCCAGGTTCGATCCCCATCACCTACATTGTGGCTGAGAACTGTGTTTAACTCCAGTTCCAGGGGAATCCGATACCCTCTTCTGACCTCCGTGGCATTGCACGACACGGGTGCACAAACCTACATGCAGACAGTACATTCATACACAAAAAAATAAATAAATAAAAAAAAAAGAAAAGAAATGGGGCTCCTTTCTGGGGACTAGGGAGTAGGAAGCAAGGATTTGGAGGTGAGGTGGATTTGGCTTCATGGGTTTAAATTCCAGCTTAGCCACTTGCTGCCTGTTGTGAGGTGGAGTAGAAAGACAGGGGAAATTATGGTGGCATGGGAAAAAAGGAGCCCTGCACTCTGTAGTCTGGGTGAACCTCTGGCCAGACGAGAATCAACCTCTGTTGTGAAGAATACCAGCACAGGGACAGTATTTCTTTTAAGAATATTTAAAATAGGGGCTGGAGAGATGGCCTAGCAGTTAAGAATGCCGAGTGCTCTTTCAGAGGACCTGGGTTCGATCCCCAGCACCCACATGGTGGCTAAGAACCGTCTTTAACTCCAGTTCCAGGGGAATCTGCTGCCCTCTTCTGACCTCCGCAGCATTGCATGACACTGGTGCACAAACCTACATGCAGACAGTACATTCATACACATACAGAAAAAAAAAAAAAAAGAATATTTAAAATAGGGAGCTCGGGGCTGCCTAGATTGCTAGGTAAGGGTGCTTCCTGCCAAGCCTGATGACCTGTGTTTGATCCCCAGGACCCGCATAGTGGAAAGAGAGAACCAACTACATAAGTTGTCCTCTGGTCCACACACACACACACATCATGTTGTATGCACCTCCACCAATCAATCAATCAATCAATCAATCAGTCAATCAATAAATGTTTAAGAGATGGGGGCCTGGAGAAGATGGTTCAGTAAGAGTGAGCATGGGTTTTGATTCCCAGTATGCATGAAAAAGTCTGGGGGCGGGGAGAGGGAGAGAGAGAAAGAGAGGCAGAGACAGGAGGATAGCTGGCTTGAGGATGGGGCTCAGTGGCCACCAGCCTGACCTAAAAATATCAAGCTCTAGGTTTAGTGAGAGACCTAGTCTTGAGGGGATGAGGTGGGGGACAGTGTCCTTCTCTGCCTTCCCTGTGTCCGCGCGTACCTGCACTTCCACATTTACACATGCATGCACCACATACACATTCAGCACACTACATACACACGTACCATGCAGCATACATGATGCATATACCACCTCCCCCCACTTAAACAGTACATACACATCACACATAGTATACATACCACACTACGTACACATATACTACACAGACATACACATATGCATATACCATCCTCCCTACACACATGCCCACCTACAAGAATGTTAAAATAGCCGGGTGTGGTGGTGCACGCCTTTAATCCTAGCACTTGGGAGGTGGAGGTAGGGGGATCTCTGTGAGTTAGTTCAAGGCCAGCCTGGTCTACAGAGTGAGTTCCAGGCCAGCTGGGGCTACAGGGAGACCCTGTCTCAAAAAAAAAAAAAAAGTTAAAATAACAGTAAGATGGGCAAAGAGCCTAAATTCATGTGACCCTGCAGCAAAGCCTCCCTCCTCTCAGATACTTTTCTAAGCCAGACTTTAACTTTGTTCACAGTGAGACTGTCTTATGTCCTGCATATTTGAGGTCTAGAGTTTCACCTTATCAACTGTAATCCTGCCAGCTGCCTCTCAGGAACTTCCTTGGGATCTCATTTAAATTCCTTAGCAGCCTTCTGAAGATAGTAACTTCAGAAGTCCCCCCAGTCCTGTACGTGGCTGTTGTAAGCACAGCAGGCTGCGCCTTTCCTTGTGATGCCCGCGCCACACAGGTGTGTTCACTCTTCTCACCACCTTTCTATTAACTCCTGTTCTTAAATCTGTTCAAAATGTCTTCTAGGGCTGGGGAGATGGCCCAATATGTAAAACGCTTGCTGCACAAGTGTGAGGGCCTAGGTTCAATCCCCCTAAACCTTGTAAAATCTGGGTACAGCAGTGTGCACCTATACTCCCCCTGCTCCTTCAGCAAGATGGGAGATAGCGAGGAAGCTCGGGGGCAGCTTGCTTGGCGAGCAGTGGACAAGAAAAGAGATGCTGTCTCAAACTAGGTGGATGGCTAGGACTGATGCCTGTGGTGTGTCATCTGAAATCCACAGGCCCACTGTGGTAGGCGTGTGCATGTGGGGGGGGGACCTGAGCTGGGATGCATGCCTTCCAGTGAGGATCTGGACACGTTAGGCAAGGACAACAGACTGCACAGAGGCCAACAGGAACTTTTGCTTTAGGGACAGTCGGGTGAGGATGTGCACACATGTGTGTAAACTGTCTCACACCTAGCTGAGCCCTGTTCTGCTGATACTGGTGCTGTGAGTCAAAGTCCACCTCAAGGGTCATTCCCTGCACAGTCTGGACCTTCAGGGTAGTCAGGACCAAACCAAGTCCACTATCTCTATAACATCATTTTTGATAGATAGATGGCTGTGCTGCCTGCCTGCATCCTGTTAGAAGACACTGCCTGTGAATATTTTGTTTAGGAAGAACTGGATTGTTTTGTCACGTAGAATAGACTATTGAAGAGCAAGCAGAACTTTCTGCTGACTGGTTAGCTTCTAGTTTATGGGAAGCCCATCACAATTCAGCTGGCCCTGCTGAAGCCAGCCCTTTCCTTCTTGGATACCCTTGTCTCTTCCTTCCTTCTGGGACTTGCCTGTTGTTTATTTCCCCATGAGTGATGGATGGGGGCTGTTGGGGCTCTGGTATGTGACAGTTATGTAACAAGGCTTCAACAGGACCAGAATGCCCTTGTTTCTTGGCCTGCTCTCTGGAATGGTACCATGTCACAGGACTGTTCTGTTTCGGTTGCCATAAAAATACTCTTTTATGGGGTTGAAGAGATGGCTCAGTAATTAACAGCATTGGCTGCTTTTGCAAAGGACTCGAGTTCAATTTCCCAGTACCCACATGGCAGCTAATAGTCTGCAGCTCTTTTGCTGCAGGGGGATCTGCCCTCTTTTGACCTCTATGGTCATTGCACAACACATGTTCACTTACATACAAGCAGGAAAACACTCATACCCATAAAAGAAAAATAAAATGCTTTTTAATAATACCCTTTTATTGTGCTGGAGTTGGGATTTGCCAGATTCCAGAAGGGAGAAAGCAAGATCTGTTGTCCTGTTCCTAGAGGTTCTTCCCTCTTCTCTCCCAGTTGACTTGGGGCCGTGTTTTCCTGTGGGTGTTCCCTGCGTGCCCAGTGCAGTCGTCACTAGGACAAGCTGTTTGCTTGTCTGCCTAGTTGTGTTAGGAGTTCTTCCTGGCAGGGGTGCCCTTAGAAGCATCAGTGTTGCCAGTTGAGGTTCCCTTTTCCAGGGTATGTCAAGTTGACAATTGAAGCCATTTAGCACAATGGGTCTAGTGAGATGTAAGGATTTTATAAGAAAGAATTGGCTAAAGTTATTTATTTCCCTCAAAGATAACCTGAACAACTGCTCTGATCCCACTGGCCTTTGGAGTCTCTGTCATTCTGTGCAATTTTGTGATCTGTTACCAAAAAGTGGCCTCACACAGGCAGGGTCTGTACCTCCTCTTCCTGCAGTGAGAAAGGCGAGAAGATTCCTGAGCAGGAAAGATGTTAATTGAGACACAAGATGATGATAGTTTGGGAATCAAGGGTCATCTCATCCGAGTCTCTGCCTTGCTCCTGTGATCAGTGGTGGCCCCCATCAGTGCCCCCATGCTTTTTTTTTCAGGACACCTCATTTTAAGGATGCTGTTATCAAAATGTAGCTGTCTGAGGAGATGGGTAATCTGTAACACCTGCATAGTCAGGGAACATTTAAGAGCCTCACACTTCTTTGTTGCTTGCTATTGACATTGGATTAGGACTTCCTTCCAGGTGGGATTGCTTCTTACAAGTGTCAGGATTGCCAGTGCATATGACAGGTACCTGGCTGTGTACCTGCTCAGCACAATTTTACTGGGGCTGGGAGCATAGGCCAGTGAGATTGACCCCCGGGACATAAATAAATAAATAAATAAATAAATAAATAAATAAATAAATAAATAACCTTCAACATATTTTCTCTCTCTCTGTCCTTCTCTCTCTGTCTCTCTCTCTCTGTCTCTCTCTCTCTCTCTCTCTCTTTCTCTCTGTCTCTCTCTCTCTCTGTCTCTCACCATTGAGTAGACTTTAAAAAAAGAATTGGAGCTGGGTGTGGTGGCGCACGCCTTTAATCCTAGCACTCAGGAGGCAGAGGCAGGCAGATCTTTATGAGTTCCAAGGGCCAGCCTGGTCTACAGAGTGAGTTCCAGGACAGCTGGGGCTACAGGGAGACCCTGTCTCGAAAAGACCAAAAATAAATAAATAAATAAATAAATAAATAAATAAATAAATTGGGGCTGGGCATGGTGGCGCACGCCTTTAATCCTAGCACTCAGAAGGCAGAGGCAGCGGATCTCTGTGAGTTCAAGGCCAGCCTGGTGTACATAGTGAGTTCCAGGAGAGCTGGAGACCTTGTCTCAAAAAGACCAAAAAAGAAAAAAGAAAAAAGAAAAAAAAAGAATTGGGTTGTTTCATGTAAATTTCATGAGAATAGACATATATTTGTTCCTGTTTCCTTAAGTATTTATCAACAAGACACCCATAAAAAGGACTTGTGTGCCTTTTCTTTGATGATTCATTTACTGATTAACCCCCTCCTGGTTGCCTAGCAACTTATAGTGTTATGACTGTAGCAGGACTAATCTAATTATTTACCATGAGCCAAATGTGTCTCTGAGATAGAAAGTCTTTATAGGTTGGGAAAAGGAACTCCCAAACATAAATGCAGACTGTAATAAATACTCTTAATCCAACTCTGATTTGAGGGATGGATGATTTAGCAAATAAGCAGTGAGTGGAACAGCTCTAGGGTGACACAACACTGTACATACAGCACATCGCTAGTCCTAGCTGCACTCTGAAGTTGTGGTGTTTACCAGAATACCACTTCTGGCTGTTTGTGTTACTGTACATGGGTGGGTTCATGCTATTTTTTGGACATTAACAAATAGAGTCTGTGGATGTTAGTGTTTAGTGTGACTTAAGCTTGCTGCTGTTTGCTTTATTTAAGCTTTATTTATTTATTAAGATTTATTTATTTATTAGAGATTTATTTTTTATTTATTTGTATGTGTGTGTAGTAGTTGCGTGCAGAGGTCAGAAAAGGCTGTTGTAATTCCTGGAGCTGGAGGTAAGGCAGTTGTTAGCTGCCCAACAAGAGTCCTGGGAACTAAACTCCCCACCTCTGCAAGAGTGGTACGTGGTTGCTCTTAACTGCTGAGCCATCTTGTTAGCTCATTTGCTATTTAAAAAAAAATCAACTTGGCTGGGCGTGGTGGTGCACCTCTTTAGTCCCAGCACTTAGGAGGCAGAGGCAGGCGGATGTCTGTGAGGTCAAGGCCAGCTTGTTCTACATAGTGAGTTCCAGGATAGCTGGGGCTACAGGGAGACCCCGTTTTCTTTTTCTTTTTTTATTATTTTTTTGAGGGGGAGACCCTGTTTTCACAAAGACCAAAAAAATCAAATTTCTCTTCCTTCCTTCCTTCCTTCTTTCCTTCCTTCCTTCCTTCCTTCCTTCCTTCCTTCCTTCCTTCCTTCCTTCCTTCCTTCCTATTTATTTATTTATTTATTTATTTATTTATTTATTTTTAGATTGATTTATCCTATGCGTATGTTTGTGTGCCTGAATGTGCGTGGGGGCGCGCGCGCATGTGCGTGTGTGTGTGTATGGGTGTGTGTGTGTGTGTGTGTGTGCATGTGTGTATGGGTGTGGGTGCTGTCAGGTCCCCTGGAACTGGAGTTATAGTTGGTTGTCAGCCAGTTGATGCAGGTGCCCAGGGAATCGAACCTGGGTCCTCTGAGAGCACCAAGGGCTCTTAACCACCAAGCCTTCTCTCCAGACCCCAAGCCTTCTCTCCAGACCCCAAAATTGACTTCATTTAGGTATGGTTTGTCTTCCAGAAAATATACCTGCTTTGGGGTCCAGTTTGGTGGAAGTATGTTGTATGATACACTTTCCGATCAAGATGTGGCGTCCTCTTCCTGTCTCGGTTGTTCTTCAGGGCTCTTGTGGCTCCACGCCCAGCCGCAGACAGTCCCCTTCCTGCTTTCTATTACCATGCATTGTTAGATTGGTCTTTTCTAAGATTTTGTCATGTGGTACCTATGCATCTTATTGTATGTGTGTATATTTGGGTGTGTTCAGGTACACATGTGTGTGTAAATGCACACGTGTGCATGTGGAGTCCAGAGGATGAGCTTGGATGTTGTTCTTGGGTACTGTTCACCTTTTTTATAAAATTTATTTACTTTTTATTTTTAAAATATTAAATGTTATTTTATGTATATGAGTGTATTACCTGCATGTATATAAGTGCACCTGTATTGTGCAATGCCTGAAGAGGTCAGAAGATCCTCTGGAACTGGAGTTACATATGACTGTTAGCTGCCATGTGGGTGCTGGGAATCAAACCCCGGTCCTGTGCAAGAATAGTCAACCCAGACATCTGAGCCATCTCTCCAGCTCCCCACTTTTTTTTTTTTTATAACATGGTCTCTTATTGGCCTGAAACTCACCAAAGAGGTGAGGCCTCAGGCTAGCTGGCCAATGATCCCCAAGGATCCACTGAGTGCTGAGACACTTGTACACTGCCACACTGTTTTTTTTTTCTTTTCATTTTTTTTTTTTTTTTTGGTCTTTTCGAGACAGGGTCTCCCTGTAGTCCCAGCTGTCCTGGAACTCACTCTGTCGACCAGGCTGGACTTGAACTCACAAAGATCCGCCTGCCTCTGCCTCCCAAGTGCTAGGATTAAAGGCGTGCGCCACCACGCCCGGCTCTTTTCATTTTTTAAATGGATTTTAGCGATTGAACTCAGATCCTCCTGCTTGCAAAGCAAGCTCTATACCAACTGAGCTGTCTCCCCAATTCTCATCTTATTTTTGATTGACATCACGTTTTCGAGGTTCATACACGAGTATTTCATTACCCTCCATTGCTGTGTAGTGTTTCATTGATTGGATGTACCATCATTTGCTTATCTGTTCACCTTCAGGGACATTTGGGTTTGTTCTTTCTGCCTGTTGTGAGTGTGGTTATTGTTAGTCTTCACAGACAGGTCTTTGTGTGGACATGTGTTTTCACTTGCTTGGGTAAGAGCTGTTTTTTCTGGGTCATATGATAAATGTTACTTTATGAGAAACTGCTAAATTATTTTTCAAAATCATTGTAGTATTTTACATTTTCAGAGAGTTCTATTTATTTTACATTTTTTGTCAACCTTTGGTACTATCATTGTGTTTTTTAAATTACCATTTCTGTGGTAACGAATGATACTAACCATTTTTTTTTTTCCATAGGCTTATTAGCTACCTGCTATTTTCTTTTGGGCAATATTCCTTCAAATCTTTAGCCCATATTTTAAGTTATTTTATTTTATTTTATTTTATTTTTTTGGTGTTTTTGAGACAGGGTTTCCTTAGAGCCCCAGCTGTCCTAGAACTCACTCTGTAGACTAGGCTGGCCTTTAACTCACAGACATCCGCCTGCCTCTGCCTCCCGAGTGCTAGGATTAAAGGCATGCACCACCATGCCTGGCTTAAAGATGGTTCTTAGCTACCATGTGGGTGCTGGGAATCGAATCTGGGTCCTCTGCTAGAGCAGTTGGTACTCTTAACCACTGAGCCATCTCTCCAGCCCCAGGTTATTTTCGTATACTTTTAAGAGTTAAAAAATATTCTAGGTACAACTTCTTTGCATGATAATATGTTGAGGAATTTTTCCCAGTTTGTATTTATTTATTATTTTATTTTAGTGTATGCATGAAGTATATTGCCTGCATGTTGTGCAGTGCCCACAGAGGTCAGAAGAAGGTGTCAGATTCCCCTGGAACTGGAGTTAAAGATGGTTCTTAGCTGCTATGTGGGAGCTGGGAGTCAAACCCGGGTCCTCTGCAAGAGCAGTCGGTGCTCTCAACCGCTGAGCCATCTCTCCAGCCCCCATGCCCAGCTATTTTAAAAGGCCCATTGAATCTAATTTCTGGTCCTCAAATACTCTTGGGTGTTGGTCCATCCCTTAGAGCCTGTTTAATCCATGTGACATCGTATCCTTAAAGAAAACTGACTCTCTCCTAGCAACTATCAATTGCCAGTCATCTAGGGCTGGGCTTTCCTGCCACGTCCCTATCCATGTTGGGTTTTGTTCAGCTTGGGCTTGCACTGGCCTTATGCAAGCTCTCACAAGCACTGTGGGTTCATATATGTACACTGCCCTGTGGTGTCAGATAATACAGTTTCCTAGTATTCATCTACCACCTCTGGCTCTTATAATTGTTCTGCCCCTGCTTCCTCAATGATCCTTGAGCCTTGGGAGGAGAGAAATGATCTGGGTGTCCCATTTAGGGCTGAGCACTTTGTTGTCCATTATTAACCAGTTGTGGGTCCCTGTGTTAATTACTATCTGGTTCAAGAAGAAGCTTCCTGGGTGAGAGTTATGCTTTCTGTCTCTCTGTTCTCTCTGTTTCTCTCTCTCTCTCTCTCTCTCTCTCTCTCTCTCTCTCTCTCTCTCTCCTCTGTGTGTGTGTGTGTGTGTGTGTGTGCATAGATCATTAAACTATGAGAGAGAAGGAAGAGATCTTAAGAGGAGTGGGAACTAGAAAGGATGATGGAATAGATGTGAGAAGAAATCAGGAAGGGGACTGTCTGGGGGAAGGAACCAGCCAGAGGGAGGCAGGGGACCACGGGGAGGGAACGTGAGGGAAGGGACAAATGAGAAGAAAGTGTAAAAACACAGATGTAGGAAGATGCCGCAATGAACCATTGCCTTTTTTTTTTTTTTAACATTTTTTTATTGATGCTTTGTGCATTTCATACATCATTTTCCAATTCAGTTCAGGCATATTTCCCTTTCCCTTCCCCCCCCCCACCCCAACCGAGATCATGCATTCTGCCATAACTGTCCTGCATATTTCTCTCAGTTTTTTTTTTTTCATTTTTTAGCTATAAGTGATAATCCATGAGTACAAGCATCCTTCATGTAAAACCAATTTGCAGGCTGTTGTGCCGAAACCCCCACAGCCCCACCTGAACCATTGCCTTATATGCTCATTTAAAGAATTAATTTTAAAGCCTGGCGTGGTGGTGTATACCTTTGATCCTAGCACTTGAGAAGCAGAAGTAGGCGGATCTCTGTGTGTTCAAGGCCAGCCTGGTCTACTACATAGCAAGTTCCAGGCTAGCTGGGGCTACAGGGAGACTCTGTCCTAAAAACACAAACAATAAAAACAAACCAAAAAAAGGCATTTGGTAGTACTGTATATACAGTTTTGGACACATTTTATCATTAAATATTTTAGATCTGTTGATGTCATAGTATTTAAAAAATTTCAATCTCCAAATGTTTATTGTTAGTATATAGAAATACATCTGATTTTTGTACAGTGACCTTGTATCTATTATTATTATTATTATTATTATTATTATTATTATTATTTCCCTGGGACTGTCATGTTGTATATAAGAGGTCCCAATATGAAGCAAAGATGCATTTGTCTTTCTTGAGACTGATTGGGGTTCCTTGTGCTGTGGCTGATGCTGAAGGTTTACATCGATGTGTCTTAAGCATTTGGTCTTGCTTTCAACTAAGTTGTGTTGAATTAAAGTGGTATCTTAGAGAAAGATAAATACTACATTTTTGATGTTATTTCATATATATGAAAAGATTTTGTGTACCTTCTAGTTGAGGGTTTATGAGGTAGAGTCTGATAGTGGTTGCTTTGTTTCCAGTAGAACTCACTGTAACTGAGTGGCCTTTAAAGATTTTGACTAATTTTTGCTGCTTACATATCCATGTCAAGACCTACTGCTCAGCCAGTGAGACGGCTCAGCAGGTAAAGGTGCTTGCCTCTAACCTGAGGACCCAAGTTGCATCCTCAGGACCCTATTGTGTAAAGAGAGAACCAACTTCTGCAGGTTGTCCTCTGACTTCCACCCAATTTCCAAAAGTTGTTGTCCTCCTGCTTCCACACATGCATGTACTGTGATGTACATGTGTGCACACACACACACATGCACACACAAGTGTAACAAAAGAATATGCCTCATGTGAGTTTTACCTGTAACAAGTAGATCTCTTTCTTGTTTGTATCGTTTTCCTTGGAAGGAATTAGCATGCATTTCTACCATGAAGGATTGTTAGGTGTGCACTATTTGCCAGGTCTGGGCTTGGATGCTGTGGAGCAAGAGAGCTTTGTGACTCTATGAAATTCATGTGACTTTTTGAAGTTCATAGTCTAACAGGACCATGGGGCATTGAATAAGGGCCCATACAAGCTGCAATTATGCTAAGTGCTATAAAGTCACTAAGAGTTTATGAGGGACTATATTAACCTAGGTTTCGAGGGGCTGTGGGTCAGGGACCTCTTTCCAAAAGTGATGTTTTAACTCTAAAAAGTTACGGAATGAGGGATGAATGGAGAGATGGCTTAATGGTTAAGAGCAGTTTTTGCTCTTCCAGAGGATCCAAGTTTGGTTCCCAGCACCCACATGGCAGCTAAAACCTGTCTTGAACTCGATCTCCAATTCTGATGCCCTCTCTGGCCTCCATGGGTACTAGGAATGCATGTGAATGCACATGCAGGCAAGACACTTGGACACATAAAATTAAAAACTTTTAAAAAATTATAGAATGGGGGCTGAAGAGATGGCTTAGCCTTTAAGAGCACTGGCTGTTCTTGGAGAAGACCTGGGTTCAGTTCCTAGCACCCACATGGCAGCTAAAACTATCCATAACTCCAGTTCCAGAGGATCCAGTACCCTCTTCTGACCTCCATGGGCATTGCATGACATGGATGCACTTACACACATGAAGGCAATACACTCATACACATAAGAGCGCCGACTGCTCTTGCAGAAGACCCGGGTTTGATTCCCAGCACCCACATGGTGGCTAAGAACCATATTTAACTCCAGTTCCAGGGCAATCCAACGCCCTCTTCTGACCTCCATGGCATTGCATGACACGGGTGCACAGACCTACATGCAGACAGTACACTCATACACATAAAAAATAGTTTTAAAGAATTACAGAATGAGCGGAAGATGCCAAAACCTGTGATATATGTGGCATGCATATGTGCATATTTTAGAGTGATGCATATTGGAAGGAACAACAACAATAACAAGAAGAAGAAGAAGACTGGGTCAAAGAACTGACTGAAATAGTGAACTTCTGCTTGAAATAGTAAACTTCTGCATTGAGAATTTTGAGAGAGACTGAGAAAAAGATGAAAAACATGTTTGGCAGAATGCATGAGCTCTGGTGGGGTGGGGGGCAGGGAGGGGGGAATGGGTCTAAGACTTGATTTGTAAATTTATTGTTTGAATGCACAGAGCTTCCATATAAAATTGGTCTTGAAAAAAAATTACAGATGATGCCAGGTGTGGTAGTACCCCCATGCCTTAATCTCAGCACTTTGGAGGCATAGCAGCAATATGCTCTGACGAGTTCAAGGCTAGCCTGGTCATAATGCAAAGTTCCAGGCCAGATAGGCTCAGGAGGACCCTTGTTTTCTTTTTTTTTTATAATTTTCATTTTTTATTGATGCTTTCGTGCTATTTCATACATCTTTCCAATTCTGTTCAGGCATATTTCCCCTTTCCCTCCCCCCAACCCCACCCACCCATCCCATACATGCATCCTGCATCCGACTTATCCTGCATCTTTCTCTGTTTTTTTTTTTTTTTCATTTTTTTAAACATATAGTGATCAATTTTATGAGTACAAAAGCATTCCTCATGTAAAACCAATTTCGCAAGCATTTGTGCCCCCAAACCCACCACAGCTCATAGGGTCCCACCTCCACGCAGGGGGGGGGGGTTGTTGTAGGTTCAATGAAGTTTGTCAAATGAGTGTCCCAGAACTATATGTTGCTGTAGATTCACATTTCACCTCAATCACAGCCCTTAAATTCTTCCATGCCCCCTCTTCTGCAGATTGTTCCCTGGGCTTAGAAAAGGGGCACAGGTGGATGAGAAGCAAAACAGTTTACTTTCTCTGGAGCTGTTGTCTTGGACTCTGGTCAGTTCTGGCTGTTTCCTTTCATGGGCTGACAGTTTGTCCAGGAATAACCTTTCGATCCTACTAATGAAGCACAAGCAATTAGATATATGGGTATTTAAACAGTACTAATTGTTATGGTAGGTTACTTTGGTATAGACACAGATGTTTGAATGGTATGTTAATCCACGAATTACATTTTTTTCTGTTAAATATGACAGGGTCTTACTGTGGCTTATAACATCTCCTAACCATTAGAGGTTATAAGCTTGTGGCATCAGCCATGGTTATTCTTCCAAGGGAGAGAGCAATAGCCAATTCGATTTGGGGGATATACAGGCGTATGGCTGCCACTGCTGCACAGTATTTCCAGGCAGGTGAGGTGCCTTTAATCTCAGCACTTGGGAGGCAGAGGCAGGCAGATCTCTGAGAGTTCAAGGCTAGCCTGGTCTAATAGCAAGTTCCAGGCCAGCTGGGGCTGTAGGGAGACCTTGTTTCAAAAAAAAAAAAAACCAGAAAAAATTACAGAACGAATAATTTATAAATATAAGACACTTATTACTGCATCATAAGCCCACGCTGAAAGGGGGGGGCAAATTTTTAGTTCTTTAGTTGGGAACCTGCTCCCAAGATAACTGGCTCACTCCTGAGCTGACTACACCGAGGACAGAGCTCTCACGACTCAATCAATCCTAAACTCCGCACCTCTCAGCAACCGTTGCATTATAGGTTAAGTTTCCAGTACATAACTTTGGGGGACACACACAGCCCCTCGCCCCTTGCATGTGTGCTCGACAGCAGCCTCCTCAGGCCCCAGGTCATTTTTGTCATTTGAGTGCATCTGAGAGGGTACAGATTTGCAGGTATCAATTTTTATACTTCTTGCAACCATGTGTGCAATATCTTGTTCAGGGGTGGTGATGGAGGGAAGGTTTGGGTTGGGCCCTCACAGCCAGGCCAACTCTCTTCCTCTAGAACCATGTGTCTAACCATCCTTGGGTGTCACAGTCAAACCATAGCAAGCCTTCAAAGGGAGTGTGGACCTGCCAACACCTTGTCTTGACTTACAGCTTCTATAGCCATGGTCCATTTCTGTTGTTTAAAGTCCCAGTATGTGGTCCTTGATAACAAACTCCCAGGAAGTAAATCCAGCCTATTTATATCCTTTTCCTTTAATGTCTACCACGTGTTCAGCGATCTCTTCCTTTCTTCTGACTTTGCAGGACCATCTATTATATGTTGAATATCAGGTTTGAATCTCTCTTCACCTCTCCCTTGGGCTCCTGACTCATAAACCCTACATTGTTCATTCTTCATTGGATTTCTAGTATACATCAAACTTAGCACACCTGCAGTGACCCCCAATTCTTCCCACACCCATTCTTCTCACTGTACTGTTACTGGTAACTCTGTCTTTCCAGGAGTGGAAGCTAGAAATTTTGTGTTTGATATGCTCTCCCTTCTAAAAATGTTACTTATTTATTATTTATGTGTATGCAACATAAAGATGGTGGTGGTAGTATGGGGTGTGTGTGCTTGCTCTTGCATTTCCCTCTGCTCCAGAGTGTAAGCCTAGTCCTCATGGCTTTCAAAGTTGTCCCCACTGTAGATGCCACAGTCCCCCCACCTCCTTGGATTTTTCTAGACTCCCTCCCTTTCCTTGCTATTCCCTAACATCTTTCCTAGCTTGAAGCCTCTCTCCTGGCTTCTCTGGAAGCCTTTCTACAGAATAAATAGAA
This sequence comes from Rhizomys pruinosus, assembly GCA_009823505.1. Lineage (NCBI taxonomy): Eukaryota > Metazoa > Chordata > Mammalia > Rodentia > Spalacidae > Rhizomys > Rhizomys pruinosus. Next base: position 1,206,721 of record VZQC01012821.1, read on the forward strand.
CTGACATCATTGCAGTCAAGCATTGCATAATGATGGGATGTATTCTGGGAAACGTGTTGATTTCTTCTCTGTGGGAGCAGCATAGTATTCTGACACAAACTCAGACAGCTGAGTCTGACTGCAAACAGATTATGCTAGCGTGCCTCTCTCCCTTCTGGGTCTTTCAGCAATGTTACCTGCTGAGTGAGTCACCCATCTCCTGACCCCAGTGGCTGGCCTCCAGCATTCCTCTTTTCCCTGATCAATCCTTCCCCTTTGTGCTTTTCTCTGTCAAATATCCTGCATGTCAGACCTGTTAATTTTTGCTCCACGTGACCCACAGGTTATCTGAGAAGTCCCCTGGACAAGGAGGAGGCCCCTTTTTGCCTTCTGCTATCCTCAGAGGCCATAGATGGCCTGGCTGATGGTAGACATCAGGAATACCTGTTGAATGGTGGGTTGAATGAGTAGGTTGCTGATATCTTTAGTTGAACTAATTCTTTTAAAATATTTTATTTTGGGGCTGGAGCGATGGCCTAGCGGTTAAGAGCGCCGACCGCTCTTGCAGAGGACCCAGGTTCGATCCCCAGCACCCACATGGTGGCCGAGAGCCGTCTGAAACTCCAATTCCAGGAGAACTCCAGTTCCAGGGGAGTCCGACGCCCTCTTCTGACCTCCGCGGCATTGCACGTCACGGGTGCACAGACTTGCATGCAGACAATACATTCATACACATATGGAAATAAATAAAATAAAAAAAATTTTTTAAATATTTTATTACTTTTACTTGTATGAGTGCATTACCTGAATTAATTAATTAATTAATTAATTTTTTGGTCTTTTTGAGACAGGGTCTCCCTGTAGCCCCAGCTATCCTAGAACTCACTGCTATGTAGATCAGGCTGGCCTTGAACTCACAAAGATCCACCTGCCTCTGCGAGTGCTAGGATTAAAGGCGTGCGCCACCACGCCCAGCCCTGAATGTATTTAAATGCACACGTGTTGTGCAGTGCCTGTGGAGGTCAGAAGAAGGCATCCGGTCACTTGGAACTGGAGTTACAGATGGTAGTTAGCTGCCATATGGGTGCTGTGAATCAAACCCAGGTCCTCTGTAAGAGCAGCCAGTGCTCTTAATCACCAAGCCCTCTCTCCAGTCCATGAACTCTGAATTTATTAAATTTTTTTCATCACTTAAAAAAATCAATTATGCTGGCTATGTGGTGCATGCCTTTGATTCCAGCACTTAGGAGGCAGAGGCAGGTGAATCTCTGAGAGTTCAAGGCCAGCCTGGTTTACATAGCAAGTTCCAAGCCAGATGGGGCTACAGGAAGACCTTGTCTCAAAAAGACCCCTTCCCCCCAAAATCAATTATGCCCATTTTTGATCATGGAGAATAGAAAAAATAGTGTAACAAAACACTCCCAGTACCCATCACCTAACATGTGACATGTAACATGTAACAGCAACACATGGCCTTATTTGCTTTAGCCATTTTGGAGATGAATTATACCTGCTATGACTTATACAGATTTCTAAACATTGAATGCATTTTCCTGTATCATCATGGTATCCTCCTGTACCTATTAGCGTGGATGGTAATTCCTTTTCGTTACTGCATCCTACTTGTACTCACGTTGACTGACTCCATCATAATGCCTTTTCCAACTAGTTTGTTCATTAATGAGCCAATAAATTAAAGGCTCATTAATTCCATGTTACTAGGCCTTTTTGTTTGTTGAGATAGGTCTTGCTATGTAGCCCAGGTTGGCCTCAAACACACAATCTTCTGAGTGCGGGAGTTAACAGTTGTGTACCACCTTGCTTGTTTTATCCTTTGCATAATCATCTAGACAGTGCCCCAATCCTTCTGCCCAGAGTCATCCCCGCACCCTGTGATGTTTTATTGAAGATTCCTACCACTCAGTCTGTACCATGTCTCACTGGGTTTCTTCTGAGTGCATTCTTCTGGTATTGTTTATTCATTCCTCTGTCCTCTGGGTGTCTTGCAACTTGAAAGTGAGTTCTAAAGGCTGGTGGAGTGTGATTGGTTGAGTGAAATTCCATCCTTTCAGTTGCTTCTTTGTGCCAGGGACAGCTTCTGGACGTACCCCTGATTTTAATGGAGAAGGGATTCTTAAAAATTAATTTATTTTTATTTTATGTGTTTGAGTGTATTGCCTGCATGTGTGTAACTGAACTATGTCATGCAGTGCCTGTGGAGGCCAGAAGAGGTGTTGGATCTCCTGAAACTGGAGTTACCAATGGGTGTTAGCCGCCATATGAGCTAGGAACTGAGCCCAGGTCCTCAGCAAGAGCAGCCAGTGCCTTTAACTGCTGAGCCATCTTGCTAGCCCATGTTTTTTTTTTTTCTTTTGAAAAGTCTGGTATTTATGTGAGTATGCCCTAAAACACTGGATCTGTTTTCTTCAGGCCTCAGGGATGATGGCTCCCCTGAACCCATACTTCTTCATAAGCCGTCCCAGAGTAAGACCTCTGACTTCTGGAGTGGGATATTGAACCCCCTCCAAGCTTCAAGAGCTCTTGGAGTTCTGGGATAGAACAGAGAGCCCGGGCTCCTGGCTAGGTGTATCTCCTCTGTGTCTAGCCTGTCTTCCTGCCCTGACTCGGGGTTAGGACAAAAAGCAGTTTCCGAGTACCACATTGTTTTTTGTGTGGGGAAATTGGTTTTTCTTTTGTTGGTGACCATGTCGAACTGTCTTTGGTAGCAGGACGTCATGTCCTCTAGATGCAGAGATTGTGTTCTGGAAATTCTTCCAGTTGGAGTTTTTCTTGTTTCCCAGGTGGATAAGGAATTTCTCTGTGAGGCAAAAGTATAAGATGCAAAGGTAGAAGTATTTTTCTTCTTTCTTTTTTCTTCTGTTACTGTTTTGTAAAATGCCTGGAATACCAGATAAATACCAACTCTAGAGCTGGTAAGGACTCATGAAGAACACAAGGGTCTAGTTAGGGAAGGAAGCAGACCGATGTGCATCTGATTTCATGGATCCTGGTTTCTATAGTTTAATTTTTTATTTTTTTATTTTTTGTATGTGTATGAATGTACTGTCTGCATGTAGGCTTGTGCACCCGTGTCGTGCAATGCCGTGGAGGTCAGAAGAGGGTCTCGGATTCCCCTGGAACTGGAGTTAAAGACGGCTCTTAGCCTCTATGTGGGTGCTGGGGATCAAACCCGGGTCCTCTGCAAGAGCAGTCGGCGCTCCCAACTGCTAGGCCATCTCTCCAGCCCTATAGTTTTATACTATAAATATATTTAATGTCCTCTTCTATTTTACGTTACTGTCACAGAGTACTTGAGGCTGGGTAATTTGTAAAAAAATGTTACTTTCTCACAGTTCTGGAGGAGGCTGAGAAGTTCAAGGTTGGAGAGGGGACGCATCTAGAGAAGGCGTTCTTGGTGGGCAGAGGGGTGTCTCTTCAGAGTCCATAGGCAGCACTGTGGACATCAGATAATAGGGTGCATGGGAGGTGGCTGTCTTAGGTTCTATAACAGACTACTCTGTGATAATACCAGGTGTTCTAGTTTGTCTTCCATTGCTGTGACAAAACACTCTGACCAACACCAACTTGGGGAGGAAAGGGTTTATTCAGCTTACATCTCCTGGTTCATAGTTCATCACTCAGGGAGCACAAGGCAGGAACTCAGGGCAGGAACCTGGAGGCAGGAGCTGAAGCACAGGCCATGGAGGAATGCTGTCCACTGGCTTGCTCTCGCTCATGCCCAGCCTGCCTTCTTATACTGTCACTGCTCAACAATCAAGACAATACACCACAGATGTGGCCACAGGCCAATCCAATGGACCAAATTCCCCAATTGAGGCTCCCTCAACCCAGGTGTGTCAAGTTGACACTAAAGCTATCCAGCACAATTGACCCCTTGTCAACTTGACACACAAAACACATCACTATTAAACCACCACCTTTCCAGTTCTTATCCCCAAAATATGATGTTAACATGAATCACAACCTAAGACAGTACAACCTCAAAAGCCTCACAGTCCTTAAAATGTCCAAACACTTAAAAGTTCACAGTCCGTTAAAAGTCTCTTAACTGTGGGCTGCTGTAAAATCCAAAACAAGTACTGTCTTATTTCAAAGGGAAGAATCAGGCACTCTCAAACAAAACCTAAGTCCAGCAAAGTAGCTCAAGGCTGGACACCTGGGATTCACTCACGATCTTCTGGGCTCCAAAGGGTCTCGGCAGCTCCCCCTCTCCGACTCTGCCGTCCGTGGCACACTCATCTCGCAGGCCCAGGCCGACTCCATTCTACACCTACCGCTGCTCTTGGTGGTCGTCCCAGGGTACCGGCATCTCCAAAAAGCTGGGGTCGCTACTGAAACTGAGGCAGCACCTTCACCAATGGTCTCTTCTGACCTCTCCTGGTGCAAAGCCTCAGCTTCTCTCCATGACCCCTGCAATCCTGGGGTCTTCACAGCAACCGAGGTGCACTTCCACCAATGGTCTTTCCTGACCTCTCACAGTGCCAAGCCTCGGCTGCTCTCTGTGACCCCCTCAAATTTCAACACCGGAACCATATAGGAGACTCTTACACGTTACCAAGTCCGGCTTCTGGCTCGAGATGGAGGCTCAGGCCCTTTCTGGGTCACAGCTTCTGTGTGCTGACCTTGAAGATATTCTCCCCAGAAGATTTCACCTCAGTGATGCTGGTCTCTTGTTACTTACAGCTGATTTTTCAGCCCCAGCTAACCAGCATCAATTGCCCCAGTACCACAAAAGTTTCACTTCAGGTTCTGGTCTCTTGTTACTTACAGCTGATTCTCCACAGCCCCAGCTGACCAGAACCCACAGATTACACAGTCCTGATGATCTCTGCTCTCCTTTGAAACTAGAAACTTCACAAGCCAGGCCTCCATCTTCTACAAATCCTTCAGCAAAACTGCTCCAAGCTCCACAGCAACAATCTTTAGGCATTCAATGATCTTCCCAGCCCAAAGTTCCAAACGCCTCCACAATCCTTCCCCAAAACACCAAGGTCAGGTCTGTCACAGCAATACCCCATTCGTCTGGTACCAATTTCTGTTCTAGTTTGTCTTCCACTGCTGTGACAAAGCACTCTGACTGACACCAACTTGGGGAGGAAAGGGTTTATTCAGCTTACATCTTCTGGGTCACATTTCATCACTTAGGAAGCCCAAGGCAGGAACCTGGATGCCATGGAGGACTGCTGTCCACTGGCTTGCTCTCTACTGGCTTGCTCTCGCTCATGCCCAACCTGCCTTCTTATACTATCACTGCTCAACAATCAAGACAATACACCACAGATGTGGCCACAGGCCAATCCAATGGACCATATTCCCCAATTGAGGCTCCCTCAACCCAGGTGTGTCAAGTTGACACTAAAGCTATCCAGCATACCAGGTAACCCAGTAATCCACTAATAAATTATTTCATTTAAGAGGGCAGAGCTCCCATGACCCAATCACCTCTCAGAGGTTTCGCCTCCAAACATTTGGGAATTAAGTTTCTAACATTTGAATTCTGGGAAACATTCAAACCATAAGCACTTGGTCAGTTTATTGTCATGTGGTATCATAGTTTTGGTACAAAATATGTTAATCTGGCTTTTCTTGGTTAGGAGCTAGGAAGTACTCTGTACAAATATCATTTTCAGGGAATGGATGAAACCTCAAATCATAATCTTTTCTTTTCCCTTTTGTGACCTAGGAAATCCAGAATTATTTTATGCAGTGGCTCGAGAGACACGTGGATCCTGAAGGAGTCATAAAATCCAGCAAGCTTTCCCTTAAATTCATTTCATCCTACACATCTGAAGTAGAAATCACCCCATCTTCCATACCTGTGGTTACAGATTCAGAAACCTTCTCATCGGACCACTTTAACCTAGAGATCTATCAACAAAACCTACAGACCACACGGCTTGGAAAAATAATTCTGTTTGCAGAAGTGACTCCCACGACCATGAGTCTCCTGGATGGGTGAGTTCTGATCAGGCTCTGCCTGCCCAAGGTATCTACTTATGCTGACTCTTCTCTGTATCCAGTGGTAGGAGAGAGGGAGAGAACTGCGGATCATCTGAGTCAACAGACCTATCAGCTTGTAGACATACTCCATCCTGTCCTAGGAGAGCTTAAATCATTCAGAGAGGAGTTAAGTAAAGTTGCTTTAATCAGAGTCTGTGTTTTATGGCATGGCTTTTGTGGCTGGTGTTATGTTTTCTTTAATCAGCCCTTTCAAAATGTCCTTTAGAGAAAAATTATGAAAATATGTTTAACAGGTGGCATCAGTAATCAGGTGACTGTTTTCCTTTTGCAGTGTTATAGTTGGTCAGTGTTAAACATTTAACCTACGATGTTTCACAAGATCCTTAGAAGAGCAAATTGGAGGGCTGGAGAGATGGCTCAGTGGTTAAGAGTGCCGACTGCTCTTGTACAGGACTGGGGTTCGATTCCCAGCACCCGCATGGCAGCTAAGAGCCATCTTTAAGCTGGGTGTGGTGGTGCACAGCTTTAATCCTAGCACTTGGGAGGCAGAGGCAGGCGGATCTCTATGAGTTCAAGGCCAGCCTGGTCTGCAGAGTGA
>VZQC01012821.1:1214928-1235642 GCA_009823505.1 Rhizomys pruinosus
GGGAATGGCTCCAGGTTCTGAATATTTATTTATAGTGCATAGCACTTGGATTGGCCAAGAAGACAGAGTAGAATTTTCAAATCCCCAATCCATGAGCTGAGTTTACACAGCACTCTCTTCTTCATCCCTGAGGAGGTCAAGCAGTGCTTTCCTGCTGGGCTCATAAAATTCTTTCAAAAATATTTTATTATTTTGATTTTTTTTATGTGTATGAGGATGTTTATAAATGCACCTGTGTCATGCAATTTCCACAAAGGTCAGAAGAGGACACCAGATCCCCTGGAACTGGAGTTAGGAATAGTTGTCAGCCACCATGTGGGTGTTGGGAACCAAACCCAGGTCCTCTGCAAGAGCAGCTAGTGCTCTTAACCCTTAAGCCATCTCTCCAGCCCTTCTTTTTTTTTTTTTTAATTTTATTTATTCCTTATGTGTATGAATGTACTGTCTTGCATGAAGGTCTGTGCACCTGTGTCGTGCAAAGCCGTGGAGGTCAGAAGAAGGCATCAGATTCCCCTGGAACTGGAGTTAAAGACGACTCTCAGCCGCCATGTGGGTGCTGGGGATCGAACCCAGGTCCTCTGCAAGAGCAGTTGGTGCTCTTAACTGCTAGGCCATCTCTCCAGCCCCTCTCCAGCCCCTTTCATAAAATTCTTAAAACCCCTTTCCTCTGTTTACCTTCCCCACTCCTTGGACTGTGCAGTAGCTAAAAGTTAGGAGTGTTCTCCCTAGGAAGAAGGGTGAGTCCCAAGCAGTCCCTTCCTCCATTGAAGCCTCTTGTTGCCTCCCTCTTGGAAGGCATTGCTGACATCTGAGTTCCTACATTCTCCTGATCGGATGCAAAGGTGTTGTGTAGCCTTCTTTTTCAGGGCCGCCTTTGGTTCAGGGCACTCTGGTGGTTAAACAGATGAGCTCAGTCTAGGGTTATAGTCAGTGGGAGAGTGCTTCTCTAGCATGTCTGAAGCTCTGGGTTCAATCCCCAGTGTATCAGAAACCAAATTTAAAAAAACAAAAAACAAAAAATGAACAACCCAAATAGGCTCTTCCCTTGACATACCCATGTACCATGGGGCATCATAGACATAAAGATGGTTCATCTCTAGCCCCAGCACTGATGGTTGCCTTCTGATAGTCCAGGACCTACCCTCTAGGACTACTCTTTTACCCAGTATGTTTGGGGCATTTTTGGCTTTTTGGAAGGTCTTCTTTGTTCTATGCCGGGGAGGGACAATAGAGAGGACAGGCTTCTGGTTCCCGCCTCCTGGGAGGGTTTGGGGTCTGGTGTTGGTTGGAGGACTGAACAGTCATAGCCTGTCTGATGGTGTCTGTGGGCATGCACCTTTCAGAACTTCAGTTGGCCTCTAGTTGACTGCTTCTCTGTGGGTTCCATGTGAGTGACCATCAGAGATTGGTCACACAGCTTTTTGCCCTGAAAACTCTAGTCTTTAAAAGGCCTCCAGGCTGTACTCTCCCAGCCCCTCCCTGTTTGATGGCAGCTCCCTTGGCTGAAAGGTCAGGTGCTGAACTGTATCTTGGGTACAGGCTTCTGGGTTCTGCTTGGCATCTGTCTCTTGTCCTGCTGGAGATGTAGGACACCCCAAGGCTCCAGCTTCGTGTTGCTCCTTGCAGATAGACAACTCCTCAGTTAGCAAGGCCTGTCCCTTCTCACTTTGTTGATGCTGAACAGCTCCACTGAAGATCACTTCTCATCCCAAACTTTATTGACTAAGAGTATCAGAGAACACTGACAGACTCAGGTGTTCTGATTTCAGAGTGATTTCTTGAAGTAAAACAGCTTCAGACATTGTCGTTGGGCTCTCAGCATGCAGAAGGCCAGGGCTTGATCAAGTGCCTTGCTGCTGTGTGACCCAAGGACCACTGGGAAACCTGTGGAGCTCATGCCCATCGGGCTGCCCTCTTCTGCCCCTTCCATTTCAGGGCCCTGTGTGGTGCTAGGGCCTAGAGGCACTGGGATTAGTGCCTCTGCATTAGGACCAAGTTCAGTGGCATGAGACAGATATCCTCTAGTAGCAGCAGCAGCTTAGATGTAAGGTTGAGTTCTCTCATCAGTGAGATGAACTGTGAGGAGCCAGGGATGATGTGTGGCCCACGGTGCCTGTTAAGGACCCTTTTAAGCCTATGGCACACTTGGTGTCTAGGGGGTAACTAGAATATTTATGTTCTTACTGTAGCCAGTAATGTGAGGAAGGAGCAAAGCAGACTGGGTCTCAATCCACTGTGGACCCTTTTGGGGAGTTTATAGAACCTTGTCCATCCATATTCTGTGGCTAGGCCTAGTCACATGGCCTACGTACCAAAAAAAATGAAAGAAAAAACCCTCAGGGAACAAATGTGGTCTCTGTCCCTCCCACTCTCCCTTCCATCCTTCATCGTGTGTGTGTGTGTGTGTGTGTGTGTGTGTGTGTGTGTGTGTTCATGTATGTGACAGTATATATAGAGGGCAGAGGTCAATGTTAGGTGGCTTCCTTAGTCACTGTCCACCTCCTTTCTTGAGGCAGGATCTCTCACTGAACCTGGAGTTCACTAAGTCAGCTTGACTGCCTCCCCAGCACTAGGAGTGTAGGAATCCAGTTCTGCATCCTTTGGTGTTGGTGCATCGGATCTGAAGGCAGGTTCTCCTAGTTGCATGGCACACACTTTACTGACAGCCATATCCCGAACTCCCAGATGTGGTCTTTATATGAGGCATCTGTGAGTCCAGCTGAAGCTCGGGCTGTCTCTGTTACTAAAGAGAAGCAGTGGGTAGACAGCTGAGGACAATTAGAAGTCTGTGGCAGTTTCTCAGGGAGACTGTGCTGTGCATACGTCACGGCCCCAGTGTTTACAGGATTCAGTCACAGGTAATTATTTGCCGGGCAACGCTAGCTTTGCTTCTTTGCTTACTTAGGTCATGAGAGGCATCTTCTGTCAGTGTGAATCTCATTTGACAAATACTTCAGAAGACATTGTATTTTTGTCTTTGACTGGAAAGCCAATTCAGCTACCATTGTGCTGCCATAGATGCAGAAAGCTTTCATAAGCTCTCATCAGGCTTATCTGGAAGCCACGACCACAGAAGATGAACTTCTGTCCCAATCCTGTGACTTCAGGAGTGGGATCAGTAGAAAGTTGAGAGTTGCTTGCTGGTAACTAAAGGCAATCAAGCAGCCTATAGCTCTCCCCTCCAAGAAGCCAAAGCTGGGTCAGTGATCAATGTCCCAGTCATCCAGCTTGGCTCTGCCACCCAATTCCTTGCATTGGACAGGCAGTTTCGGCCTTTATCCTCTGTCTCAATCATTTTCTCTGGCATATCTTCCTGGTCATGAAATTCTCTCCCCATTCCACTGTGAGGGAAACATCTTCTGTATGTGGTGCTCTGTGTTGCTGGCTCCACAGGAGTTGAGAGGCCTTTGTTTTTCTTTCTGGCTGTTTCTTGGTAGGTTTCCCATGTCCAGTTAGCTCAGCTGTTGGTTAGAGTCCCAAGGCATGGGCTCCTCCAGGCTGTGTCTGGCCCAGTGAACTTCTCTGTGTTCCATGGTCACGTCCTACAGCTGGGACCCAGGGAGCTGTCTGCGAATGTGGGGGGATCTCAGTAGGGGGTGTGGATGGGCCACAAGACCATCCCTGGAAAAGCACCTCCAAGTGCTTCAAACGCTCACTCTGCCTGGGTGTCTGGGGAGCCTGGTGCTTTCTGTTTACTGAGGTGATGATGGGCTGCCTCCTCCTGAGGACAGCCTGGGGCATAGGGCACGAGGGTTGGGGGGTGTGATGTTGGGGGAGTGGAGCAGAATCATGAGTCATTGTTATTTTTGGCATTGTCTTCTCTCGAGTCACGGTATCTTTCTTGATTGACTTATGGCAAGTCTGTGTCAGATATCAAAATGACTTACATATGAAGCAGGTGTGTGGTGATCCAGAGGAACACGAGCTAACTTCCTGTGCGTACTTGTGCATGCTGAGTAGACTGGTCGGTCCAGTGTTGGCTGTTTTTATTATTTGTAAAGGGTACTTTCTGTTTTCCTAGTCAGTGTTTATTTCTTTGCCACCGTTTAAGTCCCTAGCTCTTTCAGGCTTGTTTGCCTACAGTGCTCTTTGGGATAAGGTCATCCTATGTCCATGGATCGTCACTACCCCTTACAATCTGGTGATAGTATAGTTCCCAAAGTTATGTCCCTGGTTTTGCTCTGGAGGTGGCATAGCAGACACAAGGCCAGGAGAGAGAGAAGCAGATGCATCCTTGGGCCAGTGAGTTGTGTGTGTGTGAGGGTGGGGCGGGGTACTGCTTAGTGAGTGCCGGTCCTGCGTTACAAGGCTTTTAGTCTAGTGGGGAATACTAGAACCTGACAGTCTCTCCAACGAGCTCCATGACTTTGGTAATGTCCCTTCCCCGGACCTCATTCAGCTGTGAGGTCAGGGATGTTAAATGACAGACACTGGCCTGGCACCTTCATCTCAGTTCATCTGACCTGGAAGTATCCTCAGGTCAGAGCTGCTACCAACCAGCCTTATTGTTTCCAAGTGACCCCTAGTGCTCTCAGAGGGCTGTGGATTGTGTTGAGGAAGGACTGTATGGGTGACAGCAGAGGAAAGAAAAGGAATCATAATCCTGTACGAGAGCCGAGAGAAAACACTTTGGAAGCTGAGTGTGGTAGTCTATGCTTGTAGTCCCTAACACTTGGGAGGCAGAGGCTTGCCATGAGTTCCAGGCCAACCTAGGCTGCATGGCAAGCTCCAGGTCAGCCTGGGCTACAGTGTGAGGTTCTGTTTTTTTGTTTTGTGTTATGTATTTTGGTGGGGACTTGGGGGAGGGATCACACCAAAGATAGCAGCCACTGTCAGATTGAAAAGAGTATTTTGATTTTCAAAGTTTGGGGCCAGCTCAGCCCCCAGTCTGTGCTTGCCTCTCTAGCCAGTCCCGAACCCCTCTTCCCTTTTCTCCCCTGCTCTGGGAACTTGCTCTACTTTACACCCTCCTCCCCTGAAGTCCAAGCCTGAGAGGACAAAAATTGGGCTGGAACTAATTTAATGGCTGAGTGACCTCACAGTAGAGAAACAGCCGGATCCTAATAGGGGGCTTTGTCTCCATTCCCACCCTGGCTGGTAGCATGCCAGTCAAGAGTCAGGCGGGAGACACAGGTGGAAGCGATTAGAGCTGTCAGAAAGTTTGAAAAATTGATTCTGGAGGCAGAATGAATAGATTGGACCCGACAGTGTTGTCCTAAAGATTCTAAGGGAAAATCCTGTAGTTTAATTTGAAATCCCTTGATTATTCATTAGCTCTCCAGATGGTTTTTGTTGATGTTTTACATATTAATGCCTGTATTGTGTTATCCATGTACTCCTAATGCTCACACAGGTAACAGGCAAAGAATAAACATGTTGGTAAGTATCCCAAATTAATGGGATATTAGTGTAATTGTGAAATAAAGGGGTTTCAAGAAGTTGATTGCTTTGGAATAATTAATATGAGATTTTTTAAATGGGCCAATTTAGTACTTTAAAAGTGAAAATGATTGGAGAGTTTCCCCGCTTATTTGAATGTTTACTTCTAAATTAAAGTTTAGGATATAATTCCAGCATTTGACTTTGGCAGCGGTCACAACTGAAGAGTTATTCTGGCAAGTTCTCCAGGAATTTTTTTGGTTGTTCCAATTCGACACCTGAAGAAGTTAACCTTTCACATGCCAGGCTATTCAAGTTGAATTATTGAATAGCTCACTGTATTTTAGAGATTTCTTCACTTTAGTCTTTAGTGTTCTAGAAAGTTTGTGATTATTATTTTGTGTATATATGTGCAGTGTGTGTGTGGTGTATGTGTTCATATAGACATTTGCATGTATGCATTTTTTTAAAGACAGAGTCTCTCACTGGACCCGGATCATCAGTTTGGCTAGGCAGGCTGGTTATATATATCCCACTCCAGGGATCCACCTGTCTGTCTCCCCAGTGCTGGGATTACCAACATGTGCCACTTTGACATGAGTGCTGGGGCTCCAAACTCAGGTCAAGCTTGAATGGAACGTGTTTAACCTACTCAGCCATCTTCCCATTCCCTAGAAGAGTTATTTATTAATGCTAGATTTTGTAGCTGATTGTTACACACAGGGTAGGACTTATTGTGGTAGTAACCATTTTTTTTGATGGTTACAATGTGCCTTATTTTAGATGGCATTTTCACTGGAGTGAACCTTCTTGGCTTCTCTCACAGTGTCTCCCTTTATTCTAGTTTGCTTTCAATTGCTGTGACAAAGCACTCTGACCAGTACTAACTTGGGGGAGGAAAGGGTATATTCATCTTACATCTTCTGGGTCATAGTTCATCACTGAGGGAGTCCAAGGTAGGAACTTGGGGCAGGAACTTGGAGCCAGGAGCTGGAACACAGGCCATGAGGAACGCCGCTTACTTGCTTGCTCCCCTGGCCCATGCTCATTCTGCTTTCTTATATTAATGCACCACAATCTGCCCGGGGTGGCACCGCCCACAGTGAGCTGGGTCCTCCCACATCACTCAACAGTCAAGAAAATACCCCACAGATGTGGCCACAGGCCAGTCCAATGAAGGAAATTCCCCAACTGAGGCTCATTCAACCCAGGTGTGTCAAGTTGACACTAAAGCTGTTCAGCACAGTGTCTTAGTTTGCATTGCTGTACTAAGGTATCATCTGCGCCAGGTTGATGAATGTTATTCCTACCCCTGGTGAAGGCTAGAAGTGAGAGATCAGGGGGCTGGAGAGATGGCCTAGCGGTTAAGAGCGCCGACCGCTCTTGCAGAGGACCCGGGTTCGATCCCTAGCACCCACATGGCGGCCAAGAGCCGTCTGAAACTCCAATTCCAGGAGAACTCCAGTTCCAGGGGAATCCGACACCCTCTTCTGACCTCCGCGGCATTGCACGACACGGGTGCACAGACCTGCATGCAGACAGTACATTGATACACATACCGAAATAAATTAAAAAAAAAAAAAAAGAAGTGAGAGATCAGGGGCCTGTGGGATCAGGTCCTGGTGAGAATGGATGGTCCTCTGGGGTGCAGATGGTTGCTTTCTGGTACAGTTCGTTCAGATGGTGGAAAGTGGGTGAGAGTGATCTTTAGAGCCCCTTCATAAGGGCACTAATTCCATCCTAAAGGCTCCTCCTTGCCAACCGTTCTCCTCCCCAGGGTTCCATTACCTCCTAACACTATCACCCTGGGCATGAGGATTTGAAATGGCTGGGGATGATGGTGGGGCAAGCACAGGTGCACCATTTGACTATGGGATAATCCTTAGCTCCCAACCTTTGCTGTGCGGAGGGGTTCGGGTGAATGTAACCAGATCAGTAGATACCAGTTGCTTGAGCTGTGGGAAGGACTGGGCAGGCCAAAGACAGAGTACAAGTGTACGCTCTGTCTCTCTCTGTCTCTCTCTGTCTCTCTCTCTCTCTCATGAGTATATTGCCTGCATATGTGTAAGTGCACCTGTGCTGTGCAATGCCCACAGAGGTCAGAAGAGGGTGCCTGATTCCCCTGGAACTGGAATTACAGACAGTTGTTAGCCACTATGTGGGTGCTGGTAATCAAACCCAGGTCTTTGGCAAGAGCAACCAGTGCTATTACCTGCTGAGTCATCTCTTCAGCCCCTACAGCACAGTCTTTTGAATACTCACTGGTGGCAGTCTTAATCTTTTGAGGGAATCTGAGACCTTCAGGAAGGAAAGTAGATAACATGGTAGGGCTGTCCACTGTGGGAAGCACTTAGAGAAATCATGTAGCTGTCCCACAATTTCCACTACTTACGAGAAGGGTATCTTAGCTTGGTTTCATGGCATGGGTCTTGTGGTGGATCCTGCTGCCTGGGTGGAGTAACAGTTCCACTGTGTATGAGGTCACGGCTGCGTCAACTCTTCCCACTCGTGACCCATTTTTTCTTGGGAATTTTGTTATGTGCCACTAGGTATACATAGATATATAACATAGTTATAGAAATTAAACATTTACTGAAAACCACACAGCAATATATTTTAAAATAATTCTTTTTAAAAATTTATTATTTTGATTTTTTATGTGTATGAGTGTTTTGCCTGCATATGTGCAAGTGCACCCATTCATGCAATACCCATGGAAGTCAGAAGAAGGCATCAGATCCCCTGGAACTCCAGGAACAGCCAGTGCTCTTTAACTGCTGAGTCATCTCCTATTCCCTTAAAACAATTCTTTGGTATACATATAATTTTACCACTTAGTAATTATATTAGCAATTTTTCATACTGAGATGAGTGTGCTTGTTTATTTTTACATAGACTTAAATCCTGGCTGAATATTTTATACTGCAGGACACAGAACATCTTCAATATCTTTCAGTATTGAGTAACACTTTGGGAGCACCATTTTGCTTAAATACTTAGTACAAAGAGGTAGAAGTGTGTTTGGGGCCATTTCAGATGGCTGGAGGTTCTCTCTCAATCCAAGCCCAGAATCATACAGCAGCTTTTGAAAATGAAACTCAACTCAGCAACTCAATGTTTAAAAAGCAAACATTCTAATAGAAAACAATCAAAATGTCTTCTAACTTGGGGGCTGGTGAGAAGGCTCAGCACTTGCTGCCAAGGATGAGTTCAAGCTCCAAGACTCCCAGGGTGGAAGGAGGGAGCTGGCAGCTGCAGGGTTTCCTCTGCCCTCCGCAGTGGCATGTGTGTGCCCCTCCCCCATAAACATAGTAACATGTTTTAAAAAGGCATACTAGGGGGCTAGGGAGGTGGCTCCCCAATTAAAAGCACTAGCTTTTCTTACAGAAGACCTGGGTTCGAATCCCATCACCCACATGACAGCTAAAAACTAACTGTAACTCCAGTTCCAGGGAATTTGACACCCTCTTCTGCCCTTCATGGGCATTGTACATCATGGGTGCACTTATATACTTGCAGGCAATATACTCATATGCATAAAATAGAAGTAATAAGGGGGCTGGAGAGATGGCTTAGCAGTTAAGAGTGCTGACTGCTCTTACAGAGGACCCAGGTTCGATCCCCAGCACCCACATGGCGGCTGAGAACCATCTGAAACTCCAATTCCAGGAGAACTCCAGTTCCAGGGGAATCCGACGCCCTCTTCTGACCTCTGCGGCATTGCATGACACGGGTGCACAGACCTACATGCAGACAGTGCATCCATACACATACAAAAAAAAAAAAAAAAAAAAAAGAAGTAATAAATAAAAATTTTAAAAAGACACACTAATTTGATACTCACCTGCTGAGGGATGAGAATGATAGGTGGATATTAAAAGTCTTTTTTTTCTATAATTAAAGTATTATTATTATTATTATTTTGGTCTTTTTGAAACAGGGTCTCCCTTTAGTCCCAGCTGGCCTGGAGCTCACGATGCAGACCAGGCTAGCCTTGAACTCACAGAGATTCATTCACCTGTCTCTGCCTCCTGAATGCTGGCATTAACACCCCCTCCCCCAGCCCATTATGTTCTTAAAAGAGCAGCAGTTAGGAGCACTGGCTGTTCTTGCAGAGGACCCAGGTTCAAGGGAATCTGATGTCTTCTTCTGATCTCCACTGGCAGTGCACCACACAGGTGCACTTACATACACAGGCATAACACTCATACACAATAAAAATAAATTTAAATAACTACTGCAATTCATAGTATATAACAGTATCAAATCTGAGCCATGGAGTCTCAAGCAACAATAATTGCACACTGTGATGGTATGTGCAGTGTAAATCACACATGTTCTGAACTGCAGTGACTGTCTATGCAGGGTAAAGCACAGATGTGCCCTTTCAGAAGCCCCTTGGATTCATTGGGTGTTTGATTTTGAATTAATTTTGTAAAGAATATTTATTTTCCATGTATAAGTGTTTGCCTGCATGTATATATTTATTTTCCATGTATAAAGTATTTGCCTACATGTATATATTTATTTTCCATGTATAAGTGTTTGCCTGCATGTGTATATTTATTTTCCATGTATAAGTGTTTGCCTGCATGTATATATTTATTTTCCATGTATAAGTGTTTGCCTGCATGTGTATATTTATTTTCCATGTATAAGTGTTTGCATGCATGTATATATTTGCATCACATATTTGTAGTGCCCACAGAGGGCATTGGAGCCCTTGGAACTATAGTTAAAGGTGATCACCATTTGGATGCTGGGAATAGAGCGTGGGTCCTCTGAAAGAGCAACAAATGCTCTTAACTGCTGGCTGAGCCATCCATCGTTCCAGCCCCTTAAAATAATTTTTGGTTGTTGTGTGTTCAGAAACTTTTGATTGTTGCCAACTTTTGTGTGGCCTCCAAGGGTCCAGACCCACAGTTTAAGAACTATATACTGGACTAGTAACCTTGAGCAAACTAGCAAGTTCTACACTATTTCCTTATCAGTAACATGTACTTGGTATGGTTTTATTTAAAGTTTAATCATGGTGATGGCTAATTTAGTTGTCAGCCCAATACTCTTGGGAAGAGAGAACCTCAGCTGAAGAATTTCTTCCCTCAGGTTGGCCTGCGGCCATGTCTGTGGGGTATTTCTTAATTGCTGAGCGATGTAGGCGGATCCAGCCCACTGTGGGTAGTGCCATCCTTAGGCAGGTGGGCCTCGGCTATGTAAGAAAGGTAGCTGATTGTGATCCTGAGAACAGGCCAATAAGCAGCCTTCCTCCTGGTCTGTGTTTCAGTTTGTCCTGACTTCCCTCAATTATGGACTGTGACCTGGAAGTACAGCTGAACTCAACCCTTTTTTCCCCTAAGTTGCTTTTGGTCTTATGGTGTTTATCTCAGCAACAGAAAGCAAGCTAGAACATTAATCCAACAGATTTCTCATGCACACAACCTGTGCTAGGCTCTGGGGGACTAGAATAGATGTTACCCCCCCCAATCTCACATGGTTGTATGGGGGTCCTGAAATATGTCTACAGAGCTCTTGGAATATAACTGATATTTATACTAAACTTCCCAATATTTAAGGATTGTGTGTACAATTTGGAATTTTCTTTTGACCTTTAACTCAGTGTTGGAAATCTCTCCAAACAAATTGGGATTGTCTGTGCATGGTGTGGTGGAAGGCATTTTCTTGATCTGGACCTTCTGTTGAGAATTTTCTCAATTTTCCCTCATCACATTAGAAGCACAGTGGTTCCTGTCCTTGGCTACTGCCTTGAGGTGAATTCCATGGCTTCCCATTGTGAAACTGGGAGGCCCAGTGATGAGCATTTCTGGCAGGGCTGCATTGGTTGAGGAGGTCAAAGGCATGTGTGGGTGGGTGGTGAGAGGTGGTTTAATCTCTGTCTGTAACTAAGACAGGTGCTGTCCTCCATCAGAGACTGCTGACAGCCGCCTATTTGGAAACTGCAAATACCAAGATCAAGAATAGACGTCTATTTGTTTTTAATTTTTCTTCATTGTTTACACGATTTTTGGTCAGAATGGGATATGATGATACTTCTGGTTCTGGGTGGAGACATGACTTTGTCTTCTGCTTGAAGATCCTAAGCTTGCTGTCTTGCCAAGATTGTGACTAAGTCCACAGTTCTGAGGCAGCAGGACACGTATGGTGCTTTTGAAAGTTGGTTTATGGGTTAACACGATTGCCTAACTGGAAACATTGTAGACAGGCTTGGAACTGAGCACTCACTGGGGCATGACAGCTCACCTGTGGACATGCTGTGTGGAGACAGGCTGGGCTGGGGGCTTGCAAATGTGTTATGCTAAACCCCTGTAAATGTGTAAAGAAAAAAAACCCTATAAAAATGTGTTGGGTAACCAAGCAGATATTTTCCTCTTACTTACTAAGCTCTTTCCACACTCCCACCTCTCTCTCTTGACTTTGCTTTGTGGCTTATTTAGAACTTTTGTTTTTCTTTCAAATAAAACACCTGCTTTGGAGGCAAGAGTTGAGTGGCTCTCACCTGCCCCTTTAAAATCTTTTACACACTGACTGTTGAGCCAGGCATGCCAAGAGTTCTGAAATACCTTTGCTAGTCTACTCTGGGTCCTGGGGAGAGGGAGGTTGGGTTTCTGCATGAAGGGTATTCCGTCACTTGGAGAGCCCTGAAGCAACATTTTTTCTGCATTGCACAAGGAGTCATTCATCATTTTCATTTTTTGTTTGGCTCTCCCCTAAGAGTATTCAAATCATGAGGAGAATGGTGAGATCATTGGCTGGCAGAGGGGTTTCCTCAGGATGTGGGAAGGGTTAGGAGGGCAGAAGAGGCAGACTACAGTGAGGTCTGGACCCACTTCTTCCTTTACCTGCTCTTTCCAGAGGTCACAGGGATGATAATGTAGTTTTCACAGTTTGAGATTGGATAACACATGTGTACAGAGTTTACCGAAAGATGAAACTGTGTTGCATGTGGCAGTGTTAACAACCTGAAAATCTTAGACTGTAACTTCTAGCTCATGTCATTCTGACACGCTGGCTGTGTAGTGCTGGGTCAATCACCCGACCTCGCTGAGTTTATTCCCTTATTTGTAAGATGGGAGTGTTGTGTTAGGTGCGTGGCTTATTTTATTTTATTTTTTATCAATAAAACTCCTTTCAAATGACATAGACTGAAATAAAGCACATATCCAGCCTTGGGAACCTTAGTGTAGTAGTCAAGACTGGACAGGAAGTTACCCGGAGTCCTTCCAACTAGGACACTCACTTGTTGCCTGGATTACTTCTTTTATTCCCTGCCCTGTTTCAAAAAGAATTTAAGGCCACAGAGGCCTGCCTCTGCCTCCATAGTGCTGGGATTAAAGGTGTGTGGCACCTTGCTCAGTACCTGTTCTCGGTTCTTTCTGCCTCTTGAAGTTGCTGTCCAATCAAAACAGAATATGTTCTGCTTCTGTAGATGTTAACTGCCATAGGAAAGCTCTACTACATGTGTGCATTGTTCATAACACACTAGCATTGTTTCTCAACTTCTCCAGAATTACAGTAGCAATGGACGAGTACCTAGAGTTCCCTTCTGGGGCCCAGGGAAATTTGGGTGTATTCTGTGCTCCTGTGACAATAAGTGGCCACTATCATGGGCGGGGGTGAGGGCGATTATCTGGATGGGTATTTAGGTGCCTCTACTTAGAGTTAAACATCCAAGAAGGAAAATGTATGCTGGAGTCACTTCCAGTTCTGAAAATTGAGACTGCAGAAGGGGAGCCTTGCATGGTGATGCATTCCTATAATCCCAGCTCTTGAGGGGTAAGAGGCGGGAGGATCAGGGGTTCAAGGTCCTTCTCACCTGTACAGAAAAATTTGATACCAATCTGAGATACCTGAGACCCTATCTTAACAGACAGTAAGCTGTTTCAGAGCTGTCCCTTGGCACACAGAACCCCTTGAAGGGTTCCCTTCCCTTCCCTTTCCCCTTCTCTTTCCCTTTCCCCTTCCTCTTCCCTGTCCTTTATAAGTGCCCCCCCAACTGCTGAATATCTTCAGAGGCATCCTAGAAAATGTAGACAGAAGTCCCTTAGGAGATACGGCAGTTTCCATCCCTCACTGTTGCTGTGGAACACCGTTGTCAACAGGCATATCTTTCTAGCACAGTGTCTCATTTGGGATTGAGCGGTGGATTTGACATCTATAGAGCCCCCCATCAGAATAACAGTGTTCACTGGACCTCTCTATCCATTAGATTTGAAAGGTTAGCTACCTACTGAGACCAGAGCGTGCCCCAAAGTGCTCTAGGTGTGTCTGGACAGCCACAGCAAGCTACTTTCTGTCACTGGTTCAGCTCAAATAGTCATTGAGCTTATGACAGTTCTGTTTTGCAGAATGGATCCATAGAGACCTGTCTCATTGCAAAATGGAAATGTGACCATGAATGCAAATAGAAGAAAAACTTTCTCCCAAGCCATTGTGAAGATGTTTCCTAATTTAATATATATGATAGTTTTCATTATGGCTTCTCTTATCTCACATTGTTTTTTTCTTTAAGCATCTCCATCTTGGCAATTTTCTTAATTTTTTTTTTTTTTTTTTGGTTGTCAGTTTTAGCCTTTAAGGGCTGCGCTATCCCTCCAGCCTCCAGCCCAATTCTCTTCATTTTTAAAAGATGAGCTACAAAGTCCCAGCTCGCTCTCGAGTTCTCTGTACCAATATATGTAAACAAGGACAGTGTACCTGACATCAATAAGCCGTTCCTAAGACCTATATTTGGGTGTGTTCTAGTTTGCTTTCTGTTGCTGTGATAAAACACTGACCAAAACCAACTCAGGGAGGGAAAGGAAGGGTTGTTTTAGCTTAAGGGGTTGCAGTCTACCATTGAAGCCAGGGAAGGAGCAGAGACCATGGAGGATTGATTCTTACAGGCTTATTTCCCCTGGCTTCCTCAGCTACCTTACTTACCCAGGACCACCTGCCCAGGAATGTCACCACCCACAGTGGGCTGGGCCCTCCTCCATTATTTAGCAGTCTAGAAAATGCCCCACAGACATGCCTAAAGGCCTATCTGATGGACAAAACTCCCCATTTGAGAGTCCCTCTTCCCAGGTATCATTGGGTGATCTCAGTTAACCCCAGGGCTGTGGGGACAGTAATCGGCATGGCACCTGACCTTTAACAAGTGCTCATTGGTGGCAGTTTACTGATTTTCTTGAGTTTCAGCTGGGATAGGACATTTCTAGTTAATACAATTTCCTTTGACAGTTGACACTCTTTCTTTTAGCTTCTGTCTCATTTTACAGTAACCCTGGAAATGTCACCCATGGTGAATGTACTGATAATAGGTCTCAAGCTCTAAAATTTTATGAACTTTAATCTGAAAAGCAGAAATTAAAAAAAAATGAGCTTCAGAGACCTATTGAATGATATGAAAATGCGTAATATATGTGTAATTGGAGTTCTAGAAGGAGAAGATAGGCAGGAAAAATATTTGAAGAAATAGTGGCCAGGCGTTCCCCTAGTATGGCAAAAGATATAAATTTACAAGTTCAAGTTCAGCCAACCGTTGGAAGCAGGATAAGTCCAATAGAATGCATCTAGACCCGCCCTGCTCCTATATAAAGAATAAAGGATGCAGAGAAACATGTCACATGATCCAAGGGAGGTAGGCCTCACATATGAGGTGGCCCACAATTCTCACTGGAAACTGCAGACGTTGGAGGACGGCAGAACAGCCTTGTAAAGGGTGCCAAGAAAATGAAGCTGTAAATCTAGAATGGTATACACAACAAAATATGCTTCAATAGTGAAAACTATGTTTTTAGATGAAAGAACATGAAGGTATTTTGTCACAGAACAGGTCTTCAGGAAAAACAGGTGAAAGCCAGTTTCAAAGAAGACAAGAAACTACCCCAGCGGGAGACTCCATTCTTAGAAAGGAGGGTGGCACTTGCATGTGGAATGACACCCACTGGCTCATGTGTTCAAACACTTGGTTCTCAGTGGTGGAGCTGTTTTGGGAGAACGTTTTGTGGTACCTTTAGGAGGTGGGGCTTAGTTAGAAGTCAGTAAGGGCAGACTTTGCAGTTTGATGACTATGACCCATTTCCTGTCTACTTTCTGTGAGATTGAGGATGGCCTGGTCTACATAGCAAGTTCCAGGACAGCTGGGGCTACAGGGAGACCCTCTCTCAAAACAAAATAAAACAAAACAAAACAAAAACAAAACAAAACAAAACAAGGATATGTAGGTGAATATCTGAGTAAACCCAAACTGCCCATTTCTACCTAGTTTCCTTAAATATGTTGTTGGCATCCATCTGAAGCAAAATTTATACCATCTGGTGTTGTCTGCATGTATGGTAACCTTAGCATCTAGAACAGTGAAGTGGTGATAAATGTACATATCATTTATGCTACGAAGATGTGCTCAGTGAGGAGTATGCATTTGTAATCCCTGGGGTTGCCATTAGAGACCCAAGGCAAAAGATATACTTAAAATGCCAAGCTGAGTACAGTGCTAGCGTGCAGGAGGCTAGGGAGGGAAGATCACTTGAATCCAGGAGTTCATGGTCAGCCTGGGCAACATGGCAGGACCCCATGGCAGATAACTAAATAAATAGCCAATGGTTGAATTGCAATCCAAAAATAGATAAATAAATAAATAAGGCCTGAAAGAAGGCTGGAAAATAGGAGAGAGAGAGAAAGAAAGAAAATCAAACAAACCTAAAATGATTTCAATGAATTTAACCTTATCAATAATGACATTAAGTGACAGTGGACTAGGTCCCTCAGATAAAAGGCTGAGAATGTCAAAATGGATTAAGAAAAAGTGGGGAGGGGAAGTCCCTGGGGAGTGCAAGTTCAGCGGTGTAGCACGTACTTAGCACGAGAGGGACTCTGGCTTCAGTCCCCAGCCCTGCCATGTAAAATAAAACAAAATAAAGATCTGAGTGTATGTTCACACTTCGATTATAGATACAGATAGGCTACAAGCCAAAAAACAAAGAAAAAGCTACACCAAGCAAACAGTTATCCTGGGAGCAGATGTGACTTATTTACCATTAGATAAAGTAGACAGTTTGTTACCAAAGCTAAAGAAGGGTGTGCCACAGGGTCAGGGGGTGGAGCAGACAAAGCAGCCATCCCTGTGTTTACTTTGTCAGAATGGAGCCTGAACCAGGAAGAACACAGATCTGAGTGACACACCACCAGCCAGTCCCATTCCACATGGAACAGCAGAGCTAGCCAAGCCTACATTCTTTGCAACTGTGCTAGCTGTTATTTACCAGGGTTGGCCACCTCTATAAACATAAAGCAATAGAAATCAGAGTACAGGCCCAATCCGCAGTGGAATGAGGGTAGAACTCAGTAGCAGATGTGTTTAGGAAAACCACAAATACTCAAAAATTGAATAGCACACACCCAAGTAGTCAGTTAAGGTAGAAACTACAAGAGAAAGTACACAATATTTTCTTTTTTTTTTTAAACACTTTTTTGAGTCCTCATGCTTCAGGCTTTTTTTTTTTTTTTTTTTAAATCATGGCCTTTCTTACACCAAGAAAAAGCAACTGGAGAAGAATTGAAAAGTTCCAAAGAGACCTTCCCAACTCACAATAGCCTCAAAAACAATAAAAATACCTAGGAACAAACCTACCAAAGAACACCAAGATCTCTACAACAAAAATTTTAAACTTTAAAGAAAAGAAATTGAAGAAGAGACATCAGAGAAGACAGGGAAAAAACACCTCCCCATGCTTCATGTGTTGGAAATTAACAATTGTTAAAATGTCCATCTACCAAAACTCTTGTATAGATTAATGCCAATCCAATCCAAATCCCTAGAGTTTCTTTACGGGCTTGGAAAAAAAAAGTCCTAAATTCCATTTTGGAAAAAACACAAAGACCCCAATAGCCAAAAACACCCCTGAGCGAAAAGAGTACACAGGTGGTATCTCTATACCAGACTTCAACAAAACTATACTACAGGGCATAGTCATAAAAACAGCCTGGACTGGCACAAAAACAGACTCTGTTGACCAATGGAACAAAACCAAAGATCCAAACCTGACACATACAGTTTCAAGCACCTCATATTTGACAAGGGGCCAAGAAAAACCAACAAGGAGGAAAGAACAGAAAAAAACACCCAGCAAGTGGTGTTGGCAAAAACTGGAATCAATCATTGGTAGAAGAAATAGAAAATTAATACCCCTTCCTCTCGCCCTGCTAACAACAGTCAACTTCCAGATGGATTCAAAGACCTCAACATGACAACCCCAAACTCTGAAGGCGATAGATAGAGAAAAAGTTGCCAGCAGCCTACACAACATAGGGTAGGAAAAGACTTCCTAAATCAAGACAGCACTCAACAAAATTAAGGTCAACAATTGACAAATGGGACCTCATTAAACTCACAAAGCTTCTGTACATCAAAGAGAAGAACAATTCAAGGCAAAAGGAAGAGAAATCCCACAGGTGGGAGGAAACCACCACAGAATACATTCTGAACAAAGCATTGATTTCAGATATAATATAAACTACTCCAAAAAACAAAAAGAAAAAAGAAAAACAAATGATCCCAAATCAATAGATGGAGCAAGAAACTGAACAGAGACTTCACAAGTGAGGAATTAGAGTAGTCTGAGAAAAACACCTTAAGTAAGTGTTCACATCACTATCAATTAAGGAATGCAAATCAAAACCACTTTATAGATATCATCTTACTCCAATTAAAGACCTGCCTGGATCAAGAAACAAAATGATACCAAGATGCTGGAGAGATTGCTGGGATAAGGGGAACACTCATTCCACTGCTGTGGGGATTTACACTCATCGCAGCCATATGGAAAGTCAGCATGTGGAGAACCCTTGGAAGACTTGGATATGAACCTTGCCACCCGACCCAGCCATACCATCCTAGGCATGTAACCCCCAAAGATCACCCTCCGCAGTAGATACATGCACGGCCATGTTTATTTCAAGTACTCTTCACAAATAGCAGAGCTGGAACCAACCCAAATGCCCATCAAACTGAACGAGTGGATAGAGAAATGTGTAAATTCTACTCACAAGGAGTTCTACTGCAGCAGTAATAACGAAAGATGATCATGGAGGCTTTGGAGGGACAAATGGCTGGAGCTAGGAGTAGACATCATGCATGAGTGAACGTAACACAAGTCCCGAGAGAAAAACAAACGACGACTCGGTATCCCTCATCTGTGGATACTAGTGCCAATTACCCAGTTTAACTTATTCTTGTGCATGGCCTCCTTGATCTTTTGTCCAAAGCCATGGGAGCGTGATGCATACTGGAGACAACAAAAACAAAAACAAACCAAAAAAAAAAACAAAAAAAACAGAATGCAGTGATTTTCAGGATGGTTATGTCATTTGATATTTCCACCAGCAATGTTCAGGAATTACGGCTGCTGTATGTCTGTACCCACATTTGGAGTCATCAGTCTTTCTGTTTCAGCTGTGCTGGTGGGTGTGTAGTGTTACTGTGAGCTCCATTCGCATTTCTGAAGAGCAGTGGACTAAAGATGTTTTCATGTGCTTACTGTACTGTGAGCATTCTCAGTTTGAGAAGAGAAAGTTCAAATCCACCTACTGCTGAGCTATAGACATACAGTACTTCCTCATGTTGTGTAAATATCTCCCAGTGTGTGGCTTGTCTATTGATCTTCTCATCGATATATTTAGATGAGTAGGATTTAAAACTTTTATGAGATCTAACTTCATTTCTTTTTTTATAAATGTATTTTTAAATTTTTTTGTATTGTATGAAATGCACTGTCCACATGTGCACAGGTTTGTGCACCCAATGTGTGCAATGCCACAGAGAAAGAAGCAGGGTGTTCGGATTCCCCCTGGAAAACTGGATTTAAAGACAGTATCTCAAGCCACCTGGTGGGGTGCTGGGGATCGAACCTGGGTCCTCGCAAGAGCGAATGAAAACACTCTTAAACTATAATAAAGACCATTAAGGACCATCTCTCCAAGCCCCTAAAACTTCATTTCCTTTTTTATGCTCAACTGTTCTCCCTTAGCCAATTAAGAAAAACTTCTGGCTAAGTCCCAAATCCTTGGAAAAATATTTCTATCTAGCTCGGGGTGGTGGCACAGCCTTTAATCCCTGCACTTGGGAGGCAGAGGCAGGCGGATCTTTGTGAGTTTCAAGGCCAGCCTGGTCTACAGAGTGAGTTCCAGGACAGATGGAGCTACAGGGAGACCCTGTCTCAAAAAAAACAAAAACAAAAGAAAAAAGAAAAGAAAGAAGAAAGAAGAAAGAAAGAAAGAGAGAGGAGAGAAGGAGAGAGAGAAAGAAGAAAGAAGAAAGAAGAAAAGAAAGAAGAAAGAAAAAGAAAGAAAGAAAGAAAGAAAGAAAGAAAGAAAAAGAAAATATTCTATTTTTCCTTAAAACTTTAAAAGTTTTTATGACTTTAGCTTTATTTATTCATGATTTATCTCAAGTCAATTTTAGCATCTGAGGTAAGTGCCAAGACTCAGTTATTTCCCTATGTGGAGACTATACCCAGCTACCAACAGCATTTCTTGAAAAGACCCCATTCTCCACTGAATTGCTTTGACAAAAATGAAATCACCAATTAAGTGCAAGTCTTTTTCCAGGCATGCTGGTCTAATGGTCTATTTTTTGTCAGTAACACACAACTTTGATAATCATAGCTTAAAATTTATTTTGTGTGAAAGTCTGTGTATGTGTGTGCGTGTGTGTGTGTGTGTGTGTGTGTGTGTGTGTGTGGTGTGTTTGTATATTAACCTCTGGCCTTCAGAGGTTAACATCTAGTGTTGTCTATGATTGCCCTCTACCATATTTTTTTAATATTTTATTTTTTATTTTGAGTATGAGCATATTGCCTGTATGTGTGTAAGTGCACCCATGTCCTGCAGTACCCATGGAGGACAGAAGAGGATATCAGATCCCCTGGAACTGGAATTACAGATAATTGTTAGCCACCATGTGGGTGCTGGGAATCAAACCTGGATCCTCTGCAAGAGCAGCCAGTGCTCTTAGCTGACAGCATCTCTCCAGCCCCCATCCACCTTACTTTTGAGACAGGGCTATCGCTGTGACCTGGGGCTTACCAATTCAGCTAGACTGCCTTGCCAGCAAGACCCAGGGCTCCTCCTGTCTCCACAGCCTCAATTTTGGGATTATCGGCATGTGATGCCACACTCTTATGTAGGTGCTAGGGATCTGAACTCAGGTCCTCATCCCTGTGCAACAAGCACTTTGTCCTCTGAGTACTCCCCCAGCCCTCATCACAGTTTTCCAGTGAATCTCAGAATCATGTCCCATGTCTTCTCCAGCTTGGTTCTTGCTCAAAATTATTTTCTAT
>VZQC01012821.1:1235754-1499117 GCA_009823505.1 Rhizomys pruinosus
GGCTTTCCATGTAGCCCCAGCTGGAACTTCTATTGTAGACCTTCTGACCTTGAATCACAGAGATCGCCTTGCTTCTGCCTCCCAAGTACTCGGGCTAAAGACGTGTGCCACCACCAACCCCCCCCACCACCACCCCACACCCCCCCCACCCCCACCACCACCCACCCCTAACCACCCCACCACCCCCACCCCCCCCACCCCGGCTGCCTGATAGGGTCTTCTTTAAGTTTGAAATATTGTCTACGGCGCGGCCATGGTGGCACAGCCTTTAATCCTAGCACTTGGGAGGCAGAGGCAGGCGGATCTTTGTGAGTTCAAGGGCCAGCCTGGTCTACCGAGTGAGTTCCAGGACAGAGTGGGCTACAGGGGAGCCCTTTTGTCTCAAAAAAAAAAAACAAAAGAAAAAAAAACTACTCAAATTTTTTTTTTTTTTTTTTTAGGTTAATTTTGTATCCTGCCACTTTGCTGAAGCTGTTAATCATTTCTAGGAGTTTTCTGGTGGAGTTTTTAGCATCCCTTAAGTAAACAATCCACTAGCAGTTCTTAAAAGCTCACATGTATCTCCCCACCATCCAGCTTCTAAGTGATTACTCAAGATAAAGAAAATATATGGGGGCTGGAGAGATGGCTCAGTGGTTAAGAGTGCCGACTGCCCTTTCAGAGGACCTAGGTTTAATTCCCAACACCCACATGGTGGCTAAGAAGGGTCCTTAAGTGAGGTGTGGTGGCGCACGCCTTTAATCCTTGCACTTGGGAGGCAGAGGAAGGTGGATCTCTGTGAGTTCAAGGCCAGCCTGGTCTACAGAGTGAGTTCCAGGCCAGCTGGTGCTATAGGGGGACCCTGTCTCAATAAATAAATTAAGTTAATTAATTAACTAATTAATTAATTAAAAAAGAAAAAATATATGCCTGTCCAAAGACTCAACACACCATCGTTCATAGCAACTTTATTGTGATAAGCCAAATATTCATATTCAAGAATCTCTGTCAAGTCTCAAATCTTGAAGATGTTCTGTTTTTCTTAAAATATTTATGATTTTAGGGGGCTGGAGAGGTGACTCAGGAGTTAAGAACACATATTGCTGTTGTTGAGGACTGGGGTTCGGTTCCCCACACCTATGTTGGGTCGCTAATACTTGCTTCTAAATCCAGAGGATCTGGAGCCCTCTTCTGGTCTTTGTGTGCAACTACACCTATGTACCCATACCTACACACAGACACATAAATACATATAATTAAAAATTTTTAAATTTTAAAATGATTTTAACTTCTATATGAAGGTCTATGATTTATCTGTGTAAATTCAGTGTCTAAGATGAGAAAGATACCAAGATTCAGTTATCTGCACACTCTAGACAGAGTGGATAGGCTATAGCTTTTACTTAAAATGGAGCTGTAAAAAAATAATAATAAATAAAAATAAAATTAGGTTGGTGAGATGGCACAGTAGGTGAAGGGACTTACTGCCAAGCTGACATCCTGAGTTTAATCCCTGGTGGATGGAGAGAACAGATTCCCACAAGTTGTTTGACTTCCACATTCCCACATGGTGCATGTGTGTGTGTGTGTGTGTGTGTGTGTGTGTGTGCACCCATACCTATTATAGACATACAAACACACACAAATAAATGTAATAAAAAGGAAGAAAATTACTCAGCAATAAAAAGGGAATAAACTGTCACACACATCAGCTTGCACGAATCCATAAACTTCCAAAGGCAAAATGAAACCTTTCACAAAAGTGTACACACTTTGATTCCTTTTCTTTTTTTTTGTACTTTTGAGACAGGGTTCCCTTTAGTCCCAGCTGGCCTGGAGCTCACTATGTAGACCAGGCTGGCCTTGAATTCATAGAGATCTGCCTGCCTCTGGCCCCATTTTTACAAAGTTCTAGAAGAGGCAAATCTCATCTATGGTGGGAAGAAGGTAGAGGAGTGACTCTGGGGAACAGGGGAAAGGAGTGGGAAGGAGCCTGAGCAAGCTTCTGGTAGAAATTACCATTTCTTATTTTGATAGGCTCTGATAACACAGGTGTGCTCACTGTTCAGGGCCAGCAGGTCTGAGAAGCCCACAGCAGGGCAATGGTACAGAAGCACTAAAATACTGAACTCTAGTTAATGACTTAAAGGGGGCTGGCTACCTGTAACTTATGTTGAAATGTATGAGGAGTATGACAGATGAATGGATGGGTAGATGGGTTGATGTGTGCCACAAGTATTTATAGATGATTAATGGTAGAATATAAGCTGCAGGTTTGGGAATGTTCATGCCAAATTCAACCTCCCTGTAAGGTATCAATATTTTTATAATGGCGTTTAGAAAAAGAGGGTCGACTCCGGGTGTGAGTGTGTGGGGGGGGGGTGGGTGGGGGGGGCGGTGAAGAAAAAAATGGGGGGTAAGGGATAGTCAGTTCTGCTTCGACTTTCATAATACGAACTCACCGCAGCAAGTGATACTCTAAGACTACACCGCGACCCTGGATATGACAGGCAGATAGAGTCTTTGCCAGCCTCAGTCAAACGATGTATACTAGAGGTATATAGTTTCGTCAGGATACAGGGGATGGGTTTCAAAAAAGAGGGCGGGCGGCGCAAAAACGTATTGGGGACCATAGATACGGAATAGAGTATGTGTTAGTTATTTTTAAAGTCTTTATTATTTTATTTTTATATATATTATTTTAATTTTTATTGGGTTTGTGCATTTTAATACATTCATTTTCCAAATTCAGATCATGGGCATTTTCCTTTCCTTTCCCCCCCACCCCCACCCCATCCAGATCATGTATTCCAGCCATAACTGTCCTGCATCTTTTCAGGTTTTTTTTTTTTTTTCATTTTTTAGCTATAAGGATAATCACATGAGTATTAAGCATCCTTCGTGCCACACCAATCTANTACTGTCTGCATGCAGGTTTGTGCACCCGTGTCGTGCAATGCCGCGGAGGTCAGAAGAGGGTCTCGGATTCCCCTGGAACTGGAGTTCTCCTGGAATTGGAGTTTCAGACGGCTCTCGGCCGCCATGTGGGTGCTGGGGATCGAACCCGGGTCCTCTGCAAGAGCGGTCGGTGCTCTTAACCGCTAGGCCATCTCTCCAGCCCCGATAGTATATTTAAAATAAGTTAGAATTTAAAAATGAATTTAGGGGCTGGAGAGATGGCTTAGTGGTTAAGAGCACTGGCTGTTCTTGCAAAAGACCCAGGTTCGAATCCCAGCACCCACGTGATGGCTAACAACTGTCCATAACTCCAGTTCCAGGGGATCCAGTGCCCTCCTCTGTCTTCCACAAGCACTGCACAACATGGGCGTGCTGACATACAAGCAGGCATAACACTCATACACATAAAATAAAAATAAACAAATAATTAAAAAATGAATTTAAGTAAACTCTTTGCTTGCCTTCATTGTAAGTATGTGTTAGGCTACTTCATAAAGAGATGGATGTTATTTTCTACAAAATCACTTCTTTCTCTTTTTAAAAAAATTTTATTTATTTTTTATGTGTATGAATGTACTATCTGCATGTAGGTTTGTGCACCCGTGTCGTGCAATGCTGTGGAGGTCAGAAGAGGGCGTCGGATTCCTCTGGAACTGGAGTTAAAGACGGTTCTCAGCTGGCATGTGGGGGCTGGGGATCGAACCCAGGTCCTCTGCAAGAGCAGTCGGCGCTTTTAACTGCTAGGCCATCTCTCCAGGCCCTCTTTCTCTCTTTTTTTAACTTAAACGTCTTCAGACTTCTTTCTTGAAGAAAACAGCTTAAGTTCTATGGAGAGTGTAAAGCCAAGCTGAACTGTTATTTTTGGTGACTTCTTTAGATAATAGGTGCCCTAAGTACTAAAATTTAAAACAAAAATCTCAGACACTATTCTCCCTCTAAAAACCCAGGGGTCTAATTTCTCTGTATTTATGCTCCTAGTAAAAATATTTTAAAAATCTAAATTTGTATGCCATAAAGTTTTCATTTCTCACACCTCAAATCACGTAGCCTTCTGTCATGGGCTTTACAAGTGTTTGTGGAATACGAGGTTCCCCGCTGGGCACCTGGTTGGCCCTGAGGTTGCCATAAAATATTCTACCTCAGTGTTAAAAAAAAAAAAAAAGATACAATTAGCATTCTCATTATTGAAAATGTTCTCATTCATGTGTATTCTGATGTAATACAAGCTGGGCATGGTGGCGCATGCCTTTAATCCTAGCACTTGGGAGGCAGAGGCAGGTGGATCTTTGTGAGTTCAAGGCCAGCCTGGTCTGCAGAGTGAGTTCCAGGACAGCTGGGGCTACAGGGAGACCCTGTCTTGTAAAGACAAAAAAAAAAGAAAGCCTTTGCAAGTTTCTGAAGGGAGGTGGGTGGGGGCCCAAGCAGGGGTAGGTATCAAACTCTTTCATTGTTTTCTGACCCTTCTGCCAGAGGCGCCAGGTATGCCCTTTCCTCCTGTCTTCCTATCTCCAGGTAATTGGGAATTCTGCATGTGAGCTCTTAGTTTTCCTCATGTGATACTTTCGTCTTGAAGTCCCCTGAAAGGCTTCTCATTTACCCCCAGGGAAACTTGTGAAGGTGATTCCTTCACAGCCACCTCTGGTGGCAGGCTAAAGTAAAATAATCTCTCCAAGTTTAGTGGATTCAGTATCCCAGGAAGGAGGACACAGAGAATGGCATGTCTTTGTGTTTATGGATAATCTGGGTTGTGTTTGTTTGTTTGTTTGTCTTTTCGAGACAGGGTCTCCCTGTAGCCACAGCTGTCCTGGAACTCACTCTGTAGACCAGGCTGTTCTTGAACTCACATATCCGCCTGCCTCTGCCTCCCAAGTGCTAGGATTAAAGGTGAGTGCTACCATACCCAGTTGATAATCTGGTTTTTAAAATAATAGTTTGCCATTAAATGGGAAGATGTTTTTAAGAAGTGAGCAGGAGGACTGTGGAGATGATTCAGATGGCGAAGTGCTGGCTGGGCAAGCCTGAGGTCCTGAGTTCCAATCTCTGACACTTGTGTAAAAAGTAGGGCTTGGTGATACAGGTCTATAATCCCAGTACTGTGAGGTAGAGAAAGGAGGGTCCCTGGAGGGCCCTGGCCAGCCAGTCTAGCTGAATCGGAATCAGGTAGGTCCAGGCTGGAAAAAAAAAAAAGTAGGGCTGGAGAGATGGCTCAGCAGTTAAGAGCACTGGCTGCTCTTGCAGAGGACCCAGGTTTGTTTCCCAGCACCCACATGGCAATTCACAACTACTTGTAACTCCAGTTCCAGGGGATCTGATGCTCCTCTTCCAGCCTTCCTAGACATTGCATGCATGTGGTACAGTTACATACATGTAGGCAAAATATTCATACATATACTAAAAATAAAATTAAAAAATACAGTGAAAAAAAAAAGCTGGGCATGGTGGCGCATGCCTTTAATCCTAGCACTTGAGAGGCAGAGGTAGGCGGATCTTTGTGAGTTCAAGGCCAGCCTGGTCTACAGAGTGAGTTCCAGGCCAGCTGAGGCTACATGGAGACCATGTCTCGAAAAGACTAAAAAAAAAAAAAAAAAAAAAAAAAAAAATACAGTGAAGGGGCTCAGCTGTGAAGAGCACTGGCTGTTCTTGCAGAGATCCTGGGTTCAGTTCTCAGCACCCACAGGCAGCTAACAACTGTTCTAATCCATTTCCAGGGGAACCGATACCCTCTTTTGTTCTCTGTGGGCATTGCACAACATGGGTGTACTTACATACATGCAGGCATAACACTCATATATGAAATAAAAATAATAAAATATGAAAAAGTACAGTGGAAAGCAATTGAGGAAGACACCCAGTGTTGACCTGTGCACATACCCACACATATTCACTGATACATACGTGTGCACTCACACATGCCACCCCCCTTCACCCCACCTCTGCAAAACAAAGGAAAACAAAACCAGAGGGAGATGTCATGTGAGTGCCAGGAGTGGACAGCAGGCACTTGGCCTGCGGGCGAGTTCTTTCTGTGTGAGGATGTGCCCCTTTTGTGCCCTTTGCCTCCTCCCCATACCTCTGTGGCAGGAAGACGCCTAAAGGAGGTGAGGGAGGTGGTCCCCTTGTTGGAAGCTCCTTAGGGCCAGTGGGTGGTGGCTGCAGGCCCTGCTCCTACCTTGTGCTGGGGCCAGAAACCAAAGCTGCAGGCCCCCTGCCGCCAGTCAGTCTTTCAGTATCAATGTCTGAAGTCTCTTAAATGAAAACACACACACGCACATGCTCTGGTGTGGAGTTATTTTAAAATCATGATAAAGCAGCCTTTCTAATGCCTTGCAGTTCAGGGGTGCGGTAACTAGGGCTCCAGGGTTCTATTTTAAATGTGGTTTTCTGTGGTTCCTCTGCTTGCTTCACTCCCAAAAGATTTCAAAGCAGCAGCAGTCTAGGCTTAACTAGGAAGTTAAAGCCCCCCCCCCCTTTGGAAAAAAGTAGTTTTAGATAGAACTCCTTTCTTGCTTTTTTAACTCAGGGTCTTGGATTTAACCCCTCAGGTTGTACTAAAGTTATCAGAGTCTGTGGTTTTAACCCACCTGTTATAAGCACAAGATTAAGGATGCATTTAAGGTAAAAGATTAATAGAATAAGGATATGGTAACTACAAGAAAATTTCTTATATGATAAATAATCTAAAGGACTGAGTTTCATAAAGACGGGAATTATCAAAGGTATTGAGAGAACTTTTTCTCTTACTATCAAAAACGTCTTTTGCTATCTTGTGTTCTGATAGGACTTTAAAAAAAAATTCAAAGGACATTATGGAAATGGAAAATGCAGAGACCAGGGGACATAGGAAAGAAACAAGGGTTGAAAGTGGAAAATCTTGTGTTTAAAAGTTATTGTGGGGGCTGGAGAGATGGCCTAGCCGTTAAGAGTGCTGACTGCTCTTGCAGAGGACCCGGTTTCGATCCCTAGCACCCACATGGTGGCTGAGAACCGTCCGTAACTTCAATTCCAGGAGAACTCCAGTTCCAGGGGAGTCCGAGACCCTCCTCTGACCTCCGCGGCATTGCACGACACGGGTCCACAAACCTACATGCAGACAGTACATTCATACACTTAAATAAATTTAAAAAATTTAAAAAAAGTTATTGTGTGTGTGTGCATGATGTGTGTATGTGTGTGTGGGGAAGTTGTGGTGCTCATGTCGTGACACACATGTGGAGGTTACAGGACAGCTTTGTGGAGTTGGTTCTCTCCTTTCCACCTGATGTGGGTTCCAGTGATAAAACTCAGCTTACCAGGCTTTTGGAGCAAGTGCCTTTACCCACTGAGCCATTCTGTGCTGGCCTGAAAATCTTAATGCCAGATTGTGGCTGAAAGAAATTAATCATCTTTCCTTTAATGAACTGATTCAGGTAATTAAACAACAACAACAACAACAACAACAAAAATCCCTTCAACCGGTTGTAATTGGTCCATTTGAATCCGGAAGTAGTGCTCAGACCCAGCCTAGGCAGTAACTCAGTTTCTCATTGGAAGAAGCTGTATGTGGAGAAATGAAGATTGCTGTACGCTTTCTGCTTCCTGTTCCTGGGTGGAGCTAGGCTTCCTTGGTCCTCTGTTCCAGACCCTGGCCTCGCCCAGGACTCTGTTTTGGACTGCTGTGAGTGCCCTGCCCTGGGTTCCAAGACCCAGAAATGGAGGCACACTGCCCAGCTCCTGCCCTGGGTTCCGAGACCCGGAAATGGAGTCACACTACCCAGCTCCTGCCTGGGTTCTGAGACCCGGAAATGGAGTCACACTGCCCAGCTCCTGCGCTGAGTTCCGAGACCCAGAAATGGAGGCACACTGCCCAGCTCCTGTGCTGCCCCAGAAGAGGCAAAGGTCTTTGGTTATTCCAGCCAATTATTTTGTGCTGCTTTTTCCAGAACATGAATGATAGGCAGGAAGTCTTCTCTTGATGCTTTTTTTTTTCTTTCCATTATAGCTTCTATTTTGGCCATTATTTTCTTAAACTTTTTGAAAGTATAAATTTGATGAAACTAGAGTAGAACCAAAGTAGACAAAATATAAACTTAGTAAAAAAAATAAAACCCTTAGAGAAAATATGATTTTGAGATTCAAAATTGTTACATCCTCTTGGTTATCACTTTTCAGGTCTTTGATGTGTTTTCGTTTAATATATTTTCCTTTCATAAAACAAAAACTCACAATTAATGTTAAAGTATTCCTCAATCCTTTTCTTCTCCTCCACCCTTCCTGCCTCTCATTTCTACCTCCATAGTCACTGTTGGGAGATTCATGTCATTCTTAGGACTTTAAAATCTATACTATATATAAATGATGTATGTGATGCTGTATGTTCCTATATTAGAATAAAAGACTATATGGGTGTAGTAACATCCAGCAGCAATTTGTCTACTTACTTATTTAGTCAGTTTGGGTGGTAATAGGGATTGAACCAAGGCCTTGTCTACTACTTGAACCCAGGCAAGCTGTCTATTACTGATCTACCTCTAGTCCCCTTTAAAATATTTTGGATAAAGTCTTGCTAAAATTCCCTGGCTGGCCTTGAAATTTGCTGTTCTTTTGTCCCGGCCTCATGAGTAGCTGAGGTTACAGGTGTGTACTATCTTATACGACTTAGCTGATAATTTGTTTTTCATCTTTAAAAGCTGATGCTGTAACTCAGTGGTAGAGCACCTTTTATTATTTTTTTTTTATATGCATGACTCTTTTTCCTGCATGTAAGTAAGTGCACCACATGTATACAGTGCCCTTGTAGACCAGACGAAGGTGTTGGATCCCCTGGAACTGAAGTCACAGATGATTTTTAGCTACCATGTGGGTGCTGGGAAATCAGACTCAGGTCTTCCACAAGAGCAGGCAGTGCTCTTGACTGCTGGACCAACTCTTTAGCCCCTAGAGCACTTACTTATCTAGCATGTGTGAGGCCAATGTGAAGAAAGAAGAAAAGAAAGGCATTTGTTTTGTTCCATGCAGTTGCCTGGGTTATGCAGTCTCGAGCACTGGGCTGCAGTGCTGCCCGCAGCATTTATGGTCCTGGGCTGCGAGTAGTTCTGCCGTCTGTGACATGCAGTTTCCAGCATCGGTCTGGCCACCAGTTTCACCTAGCAGAAAAGACAAGGATGGAAACTGAGGTGCAGAGATTTTTCTTGGAGCAGCACACCTCACAGGTCGCACCTGGTCCCAGCCACCCTGGCCGAAAGGAGAAGGTAAAGAAAAGCCCAGACCCGAGAGACTTCTGCTAGCTGGCGTGGCCGTGGGGGCCCCAGCTGGAGTGGGCTGCCATCCCTGTCCCTTGGTGATGTATCCACGTTGTGGTGTGTCAACGTAGCTTGTTCTTTTCACTGCTAGACCTCAAACCACAATAAGGCCATGCCACTTATTGACATCTGTCTCTTTCATAATGTGTTTTCCATTATTTCGCTCCTAGGAGCAGGGCTGCTATGCCCATTGAGGGATCACTCCTCAGGCATATGTGTAATATTTCTCTCCTGTAGGAAATAGCGCTGTACCTTCACAGTGAATGGCTGCTGTTCAGCTGCTTCCAAACTGAGCAAAGATTCCAGGCTGCACTTCAGTTCTTGTGGTCAGGAAAACCTTTTACTTGCAACCATCTGTAGTCAGCTGATTTTGTGCTTTAATGATGACAATAGGGAAGGTAACTAACCCCCTTCCCCAACTCTTCCAAAAAGTGGGGGCACATTAGTATAGAGTTCTATGGGGAAATATTTATTATTGAATATAGTCATTAGAACAAAACACTTAAAAAAAAACTAAGTTCCTGTTTTATAGCCAGCCTCAACTACTAATTTATTTCTACTTAGTACTCCAATTTAGTATCAATTTCAAATCTGTTGTTGAAGATGATAAAGATGAAACTCAATTTGGGGAAGGAAATGAAAGTTACCTTTTGATTTAGAACCAGCTGCCCAGAGCTAGATTGCTTCTGAGGAATTTATGATTGAAGGCATGTGACCCTAGTGTTTCTGCATGGACTTCTCAGTCATGGAAATAGTCATCTAAATTAGAGAGACCCCACCTTTCATAGGGTGGGGGGTTGACATCAGTACAGCAACTTCTACCTGCACCTCGGTCTACTCATGACTCATGGCTCGAAGAATGAACCTACAGACATCTGTACCATCTTGTAGAAACACTTTTACACCAGCCTCGTGTGAAGTACAACGAGAAGCTATCACTCTGGCTTCGGGCAGTGTTCATTATCACCTATTGCTCAGTGGTTGCTCCATCAGAGGACCCAAGTTCCCAGCACCCACACTGGGCATTTCACAAATGCTGTAACTCTAGCTCCAGGGAATCCAACTCCCTCCTTGGGCCTCTGTATGCAGAAACTGAAATGGATTATTACTTCACATGAAACCAAACTAATTTCGTCCAGATTGAAAGGTTAGAAAATTTATATCATTCAAGCTCACAAAAGTAAGACAGCACATGCGAATTCAGGAAGCTGTTAGTTACAAAGCTCTTTTTTCCTTGTAGAAGGAAAGTAGTTTTAAGCTTCATTGAATGGATCTATGAAAAGGGTTGAGTATTATTTTACAATAATTTCAGACTTTCATGACTGGAAATTAAATACAGCAGTTTTAAAGGTCTATTTGACTTGAACTTTTACAAGCTCAGGCCATGTTTTTATTAAAAAATCGGACTCAGCACCTTATATGGAGTACAATACCAGATGTGAGACATGAGAGAAATTGCCGGGGCCACCTGCTTACTGTGTATTAAAAACTTGTGTGGTAGCTGATGTCATATGAAGGGCGTATGATAGGGAATAATTTTGAGTTATTAGACCGTATCAGAATAGTGAGGGTCACTGCTGGCGGAATGTTTGGAATTTTCTATCACATTTTACTGTTTGTTTGGAAAAACCACGGTTGGAATGATGACTCTATGCTTTAAAATGGGGGGGAAGGGGCAGCAATGAGAAATGATTGCAGAGACTGAAGAGGTTGTTAGGGAAGGAAAGAGATAGCTTAAGGGTCTGCTCTCTAATTTGATGGGCTCTGTGTGTGGTAAGCTGCAGAGGTTTCTGCAAAATTTTCGTGTTCTCCTTCTAGCATTCATCACTTTCCATCTTGCTTCTTTTCTGCTGCCCTGACCTTTTGCTGCCCTGTGGGAACAAAGCTTCAGTTTCAAGGTCTGTCCAGCACGGTAGACCAGAAGTCTGCAACCTGCCTTGGTGCCGTGTCTTGGAGCTAGGAGCACCCGGAGTATGAATAGAAAGGGTAGTTTTCACATCCTCAGCTTCCACATGGATTCCTTCCTGAAACGAATGGGCCGGAGGCCTATTTTATTCCCCCAGGCCCCATTCACCTCGTATCTGTGGGGGATTTCAGCCATCTGTAATCTCACTGTAGCCTGTGTCTTCTCTGAGATGGAGCAACTTTAGGTGCCAGAGAAAAAGACAGTGGGAGATACTGGCCTAACAAGTGTATTAGTTACTTTTCTGTTGTTGTGATGAAACAGTGACCAAGGCAACTTACAGTAGAAAAAGTTTATTTGGCTTACAACTCTAGAGGAATTAGAATCCACAATAGGGGGAGGGAGGTGGGTGGGCAAGGAACAGAAAGCCAAGTCATCACACCTTCAAGCAGCACAGGAAGCAGAGAACCACTGGGAATCCAGCAGGGCTTAAGAATTCTTAAAAATTTTTTATTTATTGTTTTTATTGTATATATGTGAGTGTATTGCCTACATGGAAGTGCACCCATGCCTTTGCACTGCCTCTGGAGGTTAGAAGAAGGCTTTAGATTCCCCTGGAACTGGAGTTATAGACGGTTGTCAGCCGCCACATGGGTGCTGGGAATAGAATCCAGGTCCTCTGCAAGAGCAGCCAGTGCTCCATCTGAGCCATTTCTCCAGCTCCCAGTTTAAGAACTCTTTTTTTTTTAAATTTTTTTTTTATTAATTTTTATTTATTTATATTCTTTATGTGTATGAATGTACTGTCTGCAGAGCAAGTCTGTGCACCGTGTCGTCAAGCAACGCCGCGGAGTTCAGAAGAGGGTCTCGGATCCCCTGGAACTGAGTTTCCTGGATTGGAGCTTCAGAGGTTCTCAGCCGCCATGTGGTTGCTGGGGATCGAACCCGGGTCCTCTGCAAGAGCGGTCGGCGCTCTTAACCGCTAGGCCATCTCTCCAGCCCAGTTTAAGAACTCTTAAAGCCCACTCCTAGTAAAGGGCTTTCTCCAATAAGGCCACACCTCCTACAACCTCCCAAAATAGTGCCACAACTTGGGACAAATGTCCAAATACTTAGAGTCTATGGGGGACATTCTTTTTTAAAAAATATATTTTATTTTTATTTTAGTGTCTGAGTATATTGCCTGCATATGTGTAAGTGCACCATGTTGTGCAGTGCCATGGAGGTCAGAAGAAGGTGTTGGGTTCCTGTGGAACTGGAGTTACAGACAGTTGCTAGCTGCCATGTGCTTGCTGGGAACCAAACCCAGGTTCTCTGCAAGAGCAGCCAGTGCTCTTGACCACCGAGCCACCTCTCCAACCCCTGGTGGACATTCTTATTCACCACAGAAAGCAAGTGACCCTAGGCAGCAATTCCTTTAGCATGTTAGGTAGTTTTTTCTTTTTTAAAAAATTATTATTTTATTTATTATTTTATGTGTATGAGTGTATTTCCTGTATGTGTGTAAGTGCACCCATGTCCTTCAATGCCCTCGGAGGTCAGAAGAAGGACCTGGGTTTGATTCCCAGCACCCACATGGGGGTTAACAACCATCCGTAAATCCAGTTCCAGGGGAATGAGACACCCCAATCTGTCTTCCATGGGCATTGCACAACATGGGTGCTCTTACATGCTTGCAGGCAATACAATCATACACAATTAAAATAAAATAAAATAAAATAAAAATATAAAATATAAAATAAAAAAATAAAAAATAAAATAGGGTTTCTTGTTAGTCCCAGCTGGCCTGGAGCTTGCTATATAGACCAGGCTGGCCTTGAACTCACAAAGATCCACCTGCCTCTGCCTCCTGAGTGCTGGGATTAAAGGTTTGCGCCACCATGCCTGGCCTAAATAAAATATATTTTTTAATTAATTAATTAATTATGTGTATGAATGTACTGTCTGCATGTAGGTTTGTGCACCCGTGTCATGCAATGCCGAGGAGGTCAGAAGAGGGCGTCAGATTCCCCTAGAACTGGAGTTAAAGACGGTTCTTAGCCGCCATGTGGGTGCTGGGGATCGAACCCGGGTCTTCTGCAAGAGCAGTCGGTGCTCTTAACCACTAGGCTATCTCTCCAGCCCCCAATAAAATATTTTTAAAAAGAGTTGTTCAATGGTTTTATTTTAAAATGTCAGTGTATACATTAGACTAGAAATTCTACCCTTTGCAACTGTCCATAGATTAAAAGATTTTATACCCTATCTTGAAAGTATACAATGTTTCCATAGCTTTTTACAGTTCAGTGAGGAGGTAGGGAAACGGAAACTGAATGTTGGAAGTGTGTTGCTTTGGGGCATACAGGAGCCTGCAGCATTTCCTTGTGGTACAGGGTTGAGATAGATTGCTGGGTCTTCAGCAGCAAATGTTTCCCAAGAAGAAGTGGTATGAAGAAGGGTTGGGGTATGGCTTAGATGGTAGTGTGCTTACCGAGCATACACGAGGCTCTGGGTTCTGTTCCTAGCACTGCATAAAATAGGCATGCTGGTATGCACCCAGAACTTGGGAAGTAGAGTTGGGACAGTCAGAAATTCAAGGTCATCCTTGGCTACATAATGAGTTCGAGACCAGCCTGGGCTACATGAGACCCGTCTGAAAAAGAGAGGAAAGAAAAAATGAAGGAAGGGGGCTAGAGAGATGGCTTAGCAGTTAAGAGCACTGGCTGCTCTTGCAGATAACCCATCTAGCAGCTGACAACTGTCTGTTCTGGGAAAATCTGAAACTTTCTCCTAATGTCTGAGAGCATTTCAGGACATGGGTGTACTTACATATGTGCAGACAATACACTCATATACATAAAATAAAAATAAGGAAGGGAGGGAAGGGTTTATTATAATTTTAAGTTTTTCTAACTATTGGAAAAATATTCATTTGTTACTCAGTGTGGCACCATGGGTAGTGTGAGCTCTTTAAATACAAATCAGTTGGGTCTGGAGAGATGGCTCAGTAGTTAATTGCAGCACTGACGCGGGTTCCATTCCCAGCACCCACATAGCAGCTAAGAACAGTCTTTAGTGCTGGGCATGGTGGCGCACGCCTTTAGTCCCAGCACTGGGGAGGCAGAGACAGGCGGATCTCTATGAGTTCAAGGCCAGCCTGGTCTACAGAGCGAGCTCCAGGCCAGCTGCGACTAAAGGGAGACCCTGTCTCAAAAATACAAAAAATAAAATAAACAAATGAATACAAATCAGTGTGGCACCATGGGTAAGTGTGAGTTCTTTTTTTTTTTTTTAAAGTGTTTATTTATTTTTTTTTATTAATTTTTTTTTATTTATTTCTGTATGTGTATGAATGTACTGTCTGCATGCAAGTCTGCACACCCATGTCGTGCAACGCCGTGGAGGTCAGAAGAGGGTCTCAGACTCCCCTGGAACTGGAGTTCTCCTGGAATTGGAGTCTCAGACGGTTCTCAGCCGCCATGTGGGTGCTGGGGATCGAACCCGGGTCCTCTGTAAGAGCGGTCGGCGCTCTCAACCGCTAGGCCATCTCTCCAGCCCGTGAGTTCTTTAAATACAAATCAGATCCTGTCTCTTTTTTCCCTTAAAAACTCACAGGCATCACATTTCCTAGCCTATAAAATCACTGCCCTTAGCATGGCAAAGAAGCCACACCAGGCTAGACCTTCCCTTTAAGCCTTGAGTCAGTGACCTTAGGACTTTTTGTTTCAATTTCACTTTCTACCTGCTATTTCTGGAAACTAGATCTTCAGAAATGCTGTTCCCCACTGAGTCTGCCTCACCCACATTTTCCTTCTGGTTCATTCCTCCTGGAGTCCCTGAGCCCTGTCTGTCCTGGAAGTCTTGGTCTAGGCTAATACTCCATCCTTGATGCTTTGCCGGGCTGCTTACATGGCTCCGTATGTTATGTCCTGAGTTGTTCTTGTATTTCCCACTGACACTGTACCTGTAGGGCAGGGCCCATGTTGGTCCTGGGAGAACACTTGTACTCACATTAAGTCACTTTACCTATGAGGCTCAAAGAATTCCCATCAGTTAGGAAAAGGCATGTTAAAGTGGGGGTTCAGCGTGATGTGCCAGTGAGAGCCGTGGTTGCCCTTCCACTGACGGGTTCCCAGGCTTACCTCTGCATCCTTTCTGTCTGTTAATTATGTAAGCAAGCGCTGGAGTGGGCAGGACTTCTTGCAGCCCCTCTGCTTTGGTTCAGTCTGTCTCCCAAAAGCTTAGAAGCTGGGAGCGTGGGCCTCACTGTGGGGAGAAGAGGTGGGGGGGGACCTCACTGTGGGGAGAAGAGGTGGGGGGGGACCTCACTGTGGGGAGAAGAGGTGGGGGGGCCTTTAAAAGGCAGAGCAGAGTGGAAGGCTGGTTACCTTTCCTCCCAGTGGCTCTTGGGCTTCTGTCTGGCCCCATGATCAATCACTTTCTCTCTCACATATTCCCACCACATAGGCCCTCACCAGGGCAGAGCAGAAGCTAGTTGCTTATCCTTGAACTTGAGAACTGTGAGCTAAATACATCTTTAAAAACAAAAAACCAAGCCGGGCGAGGTGGTGCATGCCTTTAATCCTAGCACTTGGGAGGCAGAGGCAGGTGGATCTCTGTGAGTTCAAGGCTAGCCTGGTCTACAGAGTGAGTTCCAGGACAGCTGGGGCTACAGGGAGACCCTGTCTCAAAAAGACAAAACAAACAAACAAACAAACAAAAAACCAACAACAACAAAAAACCCAACCCAAACCACCACCACCACCAACAAAAACCCCAAAACCTCAGCCTCAAGT
Organism: Rhizomys pruinosus; assembly: GCA_009823505.1. Taxonomy (NCBI): domain Eukaryota; kingdom Metazoa; phylum Chordata; class Mammalia; order Rodentia; family Spalacidae; genus Rhizomys; species Rhizomys pruinosus. The sequence continues at coordinate 1,251,648 of VZQC01012821.1, forward strand.
ATTTTGTAACAGAGTACTAAACTTTTCAAATGTAAAAGCTGGGACAGTCGCTTCAACATAGCTTACTGGACTTGTGTGAGGGGGATGGTCACCCAGGCCCTGACTGGAGCTAGCTATGTGGAAGACAAGCACTCTACAATACATCTCAGCTGGGTAGGGGGGTGGAGGAGGGAAGAGTGTGCTGTAGAGCACCGATGGACTGGTAGGCCACAATGTTGAAATTGGAAAGAACACTACTAAGATACCTTGGAAAATTTTGTGATGGCAAAGAGGGCTGTTGATAAACATGAAAAGATACTCAGCATCTTTAGCCACTGAGAAATGCAAATCCAAACCACGGTGAGGTACCAGGACACACTAAGATGACCATAGAAAGACAAGAAGCCAGGCATGGTGGCCCACACCTCCAATCCCAGCACTTAGAATCTTGAAATAGGAGAACTGACGAGAGAGAGAGAGAGAGAGAGAGAGAGAGAGAGAGAGAGAGAGAGAGAACCAAGTGTTGACAAGGAGGTGGGAAATTGTAACCCTTCATACGCTGTTGATAGGATTGGGAAACGGTGCAATCTCTTTGGCAAACAGTCTGTCAGTGCTGGTTAAACATAGAGGTAACCGTATAGTACAGCAGTTTTATTCCTAGCTTGGAAGAGCAGTTGCACAAACATTTGTGTACTTGTGTGTATAGAATCCCCATTAATATACAATCCCCAACAAGGAAACAACTGAAGATTTTGTCTTTAGATGAGTGGATATATACAATACTGTGGAATCTTAGCCATAAAAAGGAATGTAGTACTGATAGATGCTACACTGGCTGACCCTTGAAAACTTTACACTAAGGGAAAGAAGCTAGATGCAGAAAGTCACATATTGTAGAATTCCATCTATGTGAAATGCCCAGAATAGGCCTAATACAGAGAGAGAATGATGACCAGTCACAGGGGGACCGGGTGTGGAGTGACAGCCAAAATGTAAGAGTTCTTTTTGTGGGTGGCAAATCTGTTTGGTTACATAGTGCTGAAGGCTGCACAGCTCAGTACTGAGACCGCTGACCCTTTGCACTTTAAGAGGATTTGTGGTTGTTTGAATGAGAGCGTCCCCCATAGGCTCCTAGTAGTTGGTGGTGATGTTTTGGGAGGTCTCAGAAGGTGTGGCCATGCTGGAGAAAGCATATCACTGGGGGTGGGCTCAGAGTTCTTAAGTCTCTTGGGATTTCCAGTTGCTCTCTGCTTCCTGTGTCTGCTTGAAGATGTGAGCGCTTAGCTTCTGCTCCTACCCCAGCCACCTCTGCCACCATGCCTCCCCACCGTGATGGACCTTTGCCCCTTTGGAACCATAAGCTTAAATAAACTCTTAGAAGTTCCCTTGGTCAGAGTGTTTTGTCACAGCAACAGAAAAGTAACTAATACAAAGATGAACTTATATTTAAATCGTATCAATAAAGTTGTCATTTTCAAAAAGGTTGTGAAATGAGAATTTAGAAGCTTGCAGCAGAAATGATGTAAAAGGGAGATACTTGTGTGTGTAGTATATGTATGTATATAGTGTAAGTATGTATGTATGTATGAATGTGCCATGCTCATGCATGTGTGTCTTCCTCTACAGTCTCAGCCTTTTTTCCTTGAGACATTTCATTCCTCTTTGTCATTGTCTATCACTGAACCAGAGCTGCTCTGTAGGCTGGCTGGCCGGCCAGCTCTCAGGATCTGCCTGTATCTGTCCTCCAGTGCTAGGGTTATGGGTGTGAGTAGCTAGTCCTGATTTTTGTTTTACATGACTGTTGGAGATTTGACCTCAGGTCCTCATGCTTGCAGAGCAAGTGCTGTCGCTTCCCGAGTCACTCCACAGCCCCTGACAGGAGATAGTCCTTAGAATTAAAGTTCCAGCCAGGTGTGACAGGGAGTGCTTGTGATTCTAGTACTTGGAAAGTAGAGGCAGGAGGATCAGGAGTTCACCCTTGAGCTACAAAGTCATTTGAGTGCGGGAGGGCTACTTGAGACTCTGTTTCAAAAACAGCAGCCACAGGGCTAGAGAAGTGGCTCAGCAGTTACGAGCACTGGCTGCTCTTGTAGAGGACCTGGGTTCAGTTCTCAGCACCCACATGGCTGCTCACAACTATCTGTAACTCTAGCTCCAGGGGGTCCAACACCTTCTTTTAGCCTCTCTGGGCAATTTGGCACATAGTGCATGTGTGTATAAAGAGGCAAAACACTTATGCACATAAAATAAAAATAAGTAAATCTTGGGGCTGGAGAGGTTGCTTGTGGTTAAGAGCACTGGCTGGTCCTGCAGAGGACCTGGGTTCAGTAACTGGCACCCAGATGGTGGCTAACAACTGTGCTTAACTTTTAGTTCCAGTGGATATGACACCCTCTTCTGGCCTCTGTGGACATTGTACCAAATGGGCACACTTACATACATGCAGGCAGTACATTCATACACATAAAATAATAAATAAAACATTAAAAAAATAAATACATCTTTAAAAAATAGTAACAAAACAACAACAAAAAGTATAACAAACTGCTCTTGTTGATAGAGTATTTTTGCAGCTACAAGCAGCTGAGGCTTTTCAGGTACATGTCTAAGTGCGGGGCAGGTGCCTGGGCAGAGGGACCAGGGCAGCGTGGGGAGACTGGGCCTGGCATTTCCTCCGGGCGCTTTCACCTGGGCTGTGGAGACATGGCCTGTGTTGAAGGTCTGCTGCAAGCACTCCTAAGGGACAGGGACCCCATTTCAGCCCTCTTTGTCATAGTCTGCCTCCCCTGGTCAGCATTCCACAAATGTCTACGGAAATAAAATGAAGTAATTTTTCTGTCAACATATCCACCGTTGGGAGAGGTGAAAAATTGAGAAAATGAATCGAATGTGTTTAACTTATTTTCACACTCATTTTATTGAAGCGCTTTGTAAAAATAAACCCAGGTGGATGGTAATTGATTGAGTGATAATTTCCAAGTAGCAACGTGTTAAAGTAGATAAGTGGCTCCTACTGGGGAGAAATTGCCTGGCCCAAGGCTGAACCACCAAGGTGTTTATTTTAACTCTGGGAAGCATTTATTACCCCAAGCTTGTTTCATTCATACACAGTGCCGATCCCTGCAGATGTGCCGTGTCTAAACTGGATGCATTGTGGAAGATGTCATAATGGCCGTATCAGGTGAATTTCCAAGAGAAATTATTGTTTTGCTTTTTTATTTGTTGCTTTCTTTTCAGATTCCTCTCTTCCCAAAATAAAGCTAAAGATGTAATTTGACTTGGTTTCTTTGACTTACACAGAATTAGTATGAGTATCACAGTATATTTTACTAAAAAATACTTAGAGTCAAAAATGTGAACATTGCAATATAAAACATGAACTTGGGTTTTATAAAACATTCAAAATTTTCTTCTTGACTTCCTTCATTCAGATTTTGTTTGAGGTGACCAGTTTGGGGAATTAGAATGGCTCTGAAGGGTGTGGTTTCATGGAGGGTGTGGCTTTGAGGTATGGCTTCCTGAAGGGTGTGGCTTAGTGAAGGGACAGGCTCTGGAGTCTGGTCAGCCTGGCTGCCCCCCCCCCAGCTTGAGTCCTGCTTATCACTTAACATCTGGGTGATCTTGGGGAAGCCAGGTGGCCTATCCCTGCTTAGTTTCCTATCTGAAGAAGCAGAAATAACAGTGGTTACCCAGAGAGGAGGATGGGATCAGACTCTGCATCTGTCACACCAGTACATACTGTGCACAGGGGACATGTGTGCACACATGCTGTCTTGCTGATTCTAATGTGTGATCCACCCATGAGTGATCATTGGGTGAAAGGCAATGGTGTGAGGGAATGACCTGTAAGGAACCATTATAGGACAGGGGTCAGGGCCAGCCCTGTCCTCATCAGCCACTGGTCTCTGTGAAATTGCTGGACATTTTCTATTTCTTTCCCTTGGTGAATGCTTCCCAGGGTTGTGTCTGGGAAGGGTGAGATGTGACACCCAACTTCAGGACCACTCTGCATCTTGTTAAAAATCCTTACTGTGTGGGGCTGGAGAGATGGCTCAGTGGTTAAGAGCACCGACTGCTCTTGCAGAGGACTTGGGTTCAATTCCCAGTACCCACAGGCAGCTAAGAACTGCCTTTAAGCCAGGCTTGGTGGTGCACACCTTTAATCCTAGCACTCAGTGTGTGAGTTCAAGGCCACCCTGATCTACAGAGTGAGTTCCAGGCAGCTGGGGCTATAGGGAGACCCTGTCTCAAAAAAACAAAACAAAAACAAAAACCCTTACTGTGTGTTGGGGTGATGGCTTAGTTGTTCCAGTGCTTGCTGTGCAATCTTGAGGACTTGAGTTCAATCCTCAGTGTTCATATAAAAAGCCAGATATGGGTACATGTTCATGATCACAGCATTGGGGAGTGGAGACTGGCAGGTCCCTGGGGCTTGATGGCCTAGTGGATGAGTTCCAGGTTAACGAGAGACTCTGTCTCAAAAAACAAGGTGGATGGCACCTGGGGAGTGACACCCAAGGTTGACATCTGGCATCCATATGCACACGCATACGTGTATGTGTGCATACACTCGTGCACCCCCACATGTACCCCCACATGAACATGCATGTATATAGATATACACAGAAAGTAGAAGAAATTCTTACTGTCTCAGTTTAAATAAATGTCAGGTTGTGGCTGAGCATGGGATTGTGGCTGGATACTCTTCAGCTGTAGACAGCCTGTGTGAGAGGCAGATAATAAAATGAGAGGCTCCTGTTCTGAGCAGTGAGGCTCTCCAGCTCAGAGTGGAGACAGTTTCCAGACAAAAAGATGAAAATCCTCATCCTTCTGAGAAGACTTTCTTCTGTGACATTCCGTTCCCATAAGCAAAAACCTGATGGCATTTGTTCATGTTTCCTCATTTTCCGGACCAGGCAGGATCTCTGGGGTCTGCCTCTGTGGACAGACGGTGGGTGCCAGCCCACATCTGGGGGGAAGATCCTCCAGCCCAGCCTTATGAGAAGGGTCAGGGCCTTGCCATGTTTGTCCTACACTCCCACTCTAAGAGAAGCTTATCTGGTGGCTGCAGCACCCTGGTGTCCTCGTGCAGCAAGGGCCTAGGAATCGTGCTGACAGAGCAGGTGCATTTAGAAATGGCCCTCACTACTGTTTTGATTATTCCCCTTCAATCCTCTGCTTTCCATAAGAGATTGATCTTTCCATACCAGGTGTGGAAACACATGTGTATCATCCCAGCATTTGTGCAGCTGAGTCAGGAGGGTTACCACAAGTTTGAGGCCTGCTTGGGCTAAAAAGTGAGTTTGAGACTCATTGGACTGAAATATGTAGGAAGGCCCTGTCAGCAATGGCTTCTCTTAGAGACAAGGCTTGGTGCTGAGGGACAGTAATGCTTAGCCAGCAGCTACTTACAAAATGGTCTGTTCCTTGGAGTTATAGCAAAAGGATTCTAGATGGATAAAGAATTACATATAAGACATGAAAAAGTCTCAGAACACAAAATGTATGCTTGGCCATGCGCCATAAGACATCTTAAATTTAAGGACAATGAAGAAAATTTGATGCAAATTTCTTTAAGATCCTGATTTTATTTCCTTTGGTTACATATCCAGAAGTAGGTCTGCTAGCTTAAGAGGTAGTTTTGCTTGGTTGCTTGCTTATTTGTTTGTTTGTTTATTTATTTATTTATTTATTTATTTGATCTTTTTGACACAGGGTCTCCCTATAGCCCCAGCTGGCCTAGAACTCACTATGTAGACCAGGCTGGCCTTGAACTCACAAAAATCTCCCTGCCTCTGCCTCCTGAGTCCTGGAACAAAAGGCATGCATCATCATGCCAGGCAGTGAGAATTCTGATTTAAGTTGATAGAAATAAGTAACCTTAAATACTTACTGAAAATGTTTCAGATTAAATGCTGGAGTAGTCTTCTTCTCCATGGGAAGATAGGTTCTAAGGCTCCAGACAGATGCCTTCAACTGCACAGAGTATGGTAATTGTAATTGTTTCTTCCTGTACATGCCTGCCTAGATTAGGCATAATAATAACTTCCTGTACATGCCTGCTTATAGATTAGGCATAATAATAACTAAGAATAAGTGTTTCAGTATACTGTAATAAACTCAGGTGAGGGATTAGAGAGATGGCTCAGCAATTAAAAGTACTTGCTGTTCTTGCAGATGAGCTGAGTTTGGTTCCTAGCACCCGTGTTGGGAAGGTCATAACTACCTGTAACTCCTTCTCCAATGGATCTGGCACCACCTTCTGGCTTCCAAGTGGATGTGTGTGCATATTTGTACATGAAAGTATGTGGATATGTGTGTATGTGCGTAAGTGCAGAGTGTGTGTGTTCAGCGTTTTCCATGCAAGGAGATTGTAGCTCTTTTGCACCATTTTCTGACTTTGGAGTACATTGCTGCTCTGTGTGCTGGCTTGCGCTCGCCTGTAACTGGAGGTGAGGGAACATAATCCCTAGATGTGGTTTTCTCTTAACTAGGTGATTATTGGTGTTGGGTGTTATTTGGGCATTCGTGGGTTTTTCCTCCTGCTGTTTTCTTTTCATTGCTTCAGGGGCTGTATTACATTGCCTGATACTGCACTTTCTAGAAAGGCCCTTGCCATGTGCTGATTGGGTCTGCAGGGACTTTTAGGGGACAGCCTTTGGTGTGGCATGTGTTATGTCTTTCTGACTCATAGAAGGCTAGGTTTTTATTTGAAATCTGAGACTGATTCTATTTTCCAAAGTCTCACCTATATTTATTGCTTTAAGACATTAGCCTTGTACACCCTACACAGCAGAGGCATTTGTGACTTCACGTCGATTATAATCCTGCAGGCACTGCACCAGCATGTCCCCCACCTCTCCTTGGGTTTTCTAATAAGTTAGGGCCATACTGTTATAAAACAGCTTCTTTGATATATTAGTTCACATCCTATGCCACTGGACATTTAAATATACATGCAATTAATTCAGTGTCTTTTACTCTATTCTCACTTGTGTCACTCTGCTGGTTATTTTCTTGTCACCTTGACACACAAACCTAGACATACCTGGAAAGAGGGGGTCTCAACTGAAGAATTTCCTCCATTAGATCGGCCTGTAGGCCTTTTCCTGATTGCTTATTAATGGAGGAAGGCCCAGCCCACTGTAGGTGGTGCCATCCCTGGGCAGGTGGGCCTGGGCTGTGTAAGAAAGGTACTGAGCAAGCCAGGAGAAGCCAGCTAGTGAGCAGCCTTCCTCCATGGTCTCTGCTTCTGTTCCTGCCTCCAGATGCCTTCTTGAGTTCCTTCAATGATGGGTCGTAACCTGTGAGCCAAATGAACCCATCCCTCTCCAGTTCAGTTTTGGTTAGTGTTTTATTGAAGCAACAGAGAAGCACACTAGGATGTGATAAAAGACCACAAGCAACCGCAACCTAAAAGTGTGTAGTCTGGATAAAGGTCCATCGTGAGGGGGACGTGTGGCAGGAAGTAGCAGGCACAGTGGCAGGAACAGGAAGCTGAGAGATCATGTCTTAGCTACAGACACAGGGAACAGAGAGACAGAGACAGAGACAGAGAGACAGAGAGAGAGAGAGAGAGAGAGAGAGAGAGAGAGAGAGAGAGAAGAGAGAAGAGAGAATGAACTCTGATGGCCCACCCCCAGTGACACACTTCTCCAGCAAGCCTCCACCTCCTAAAGGTTCCATGACCTCCCCAAACATCGCTACCAAGCAAAGACCATGTTCAAATACCCCAGCCTATGAGGACTTGTCTCATTCAAGCCATCACAGCAACCATCACTACAACCACTTTAGAACATTTTCATCGTCTTCCTCAAAGACACCTGGTACCACAGCAGTCAGTCCTCATTCCTGGCTTCCTCCCCGGCCTGGACAGCTACCATGTATTTCTATAGATTTGCTTGTTCTGGGCATTGGAGATGACTAAGAGCCATAGCTTATTGCTGTTCCTGTCTGTCTTCTTTTGCTTAATAAAGTGTTTTTGCAGTGCCAGAGAGCAAACCCAGGGCCTCGTGTTTGTCAAAGAGATGTGCTCCCAGCCTGCGATGTAATTCTTTTGAAGGTTCATCCATATCTCTTTTCATAATAAATATTTTTCATCACAGGATTTAACAATTTGAAGTTAAACTCATGAGTTACATAACATACATTTTAGAAGTCAATGATAATGTCTAAACTTAAGAAATAAAAAACATTTTGTTAAAATAAAATAATGGGTTTAATCCCTAGCACCCAAACAAAATCAGTCAACCAATAATTTATATTCCATTAGTTTTTTTTATTAAAAATAATTACTGCCTTTCAGTCAATTCTTGAGACTGGTTTGGTTCTTGTATGTGTCTGTGTATATAGACTCTCTCACACAGAGATACTGTTCTAAGTGATTTTTTTTGGTTTTTGAGACAGGGTCTTACTCTGTAGCCCTGGCTGGCCAGGAACTCACCCTGTAGACCAAGCTGGCCCCAAACTCAGAGATCCACCTGTCTCTGCCTCCCCAGTGCCGGGCACACCCACTTGTTCTAAATTATTTTTAAGATGATTCATTTGATGGTGCATGCCTTTAATCACAGTACTTGGAAGGCAGAGGCAGGCAGATCTCTGTGAGGTTGAGGCCAGTCTGGTCTACATAGTGAGTTCGAGATCAGCTGGGGCTACACAGAGACCTTGTCTCAAAAAAAATTAATTAATTAATATGCATGTGCTCATTTCTGGTTGCTTGTAGAGGCAGAATTCAGCTGTTAGATGGTTCTGACTCCATATCAAGTTGGGACTATGGCAGCTGCAGTGCTGACTCAAGGTGTTTGTTTTCAGCAACTCAAACACAAGATGTTACACGATGGAAAACCACTACTGCACTTTGTGTGGACTCTGCTTGTCTTGCCCTAGTTTACATGGTTGCAAAATCTTTGGACTATTTAGAGTTAGTGATGGGTAGGCATTCCATCTTCCATGAATGTCCAGTGGGACACAAGTTTCATTGGGTGGGAGAAAATTTCAAGAAAACATAAGTCTTTGGCCCCTCTGAACACGAAATAACAAACAAAACAAAAACAAAATTCTGCTATGCCTTCTTGGGGGCAGTTCTGGCTCCATTATATACTCTCTGAGTATATATTATTACCCAAATCATTTTCATGCTTTTGAAAGCTCTTTTATCAGCCACTCTTGGATGTTCCTCTGTAGGAGCTCATGTTTACTCTATCAGAATACAAGGGATTGATCTCTTTAAAAAAAAAATCAGCCCCAATTACATCTTTGAAATGTTTACAAGTTCGATGTCAAAAATGACATCTCTCTTCTGTCAGTAATTATTTTTGTTAGCTTGTCCGTTATAAATTAGCCAAGACCTCCTTCAGGTTTGTTGAAAACTGAAGAGCTGGAACCTGCCTGATTTGTGGGAGAATTTGTGGCTAGTCGTTAGAGTTAGTCACTTTGTTAATTCCAGGAGGATTCTTTAGAGACTTTATTATGACTTGGCAAAGCCAGTCCTCACACATGCTGGTCAGCCACAGCAGGCTCTCTGTCAAAGTCCACTTTTATTGTTGGTGCACATGTTCTCATGATGAGGCCCATTCCATTGCTAGAATCCTAAGGTGGGTAAACGTACCCACCTGAGGGAGTAAGGTGCCCTGTGTTCAACAGTTCTTCTCAGCACGTTTCTTGGAAGTGAAGCATTCTTGAACAGCTCAGTTATGGAAGATTCCAGATGGTTAAACCAAAGCTGTCTGCACTCCCTCTGCCCCAGCCCACGGAGGAGGACCCCGCCTAGATCAGAATATCTTGTTTCTGAATGCCCCTCTCTGCTTTTATCAAAATGTATCTAAGATGCAGACAGGGGAGATCAGTCTGTAAAAAGCTTTTGCCTTGCAAGCATGAAGACCTGATGTTGATCCCTAGAACTCACATAAAAAGAGCTGGTCAGGTGGCATGGGTGTAATCTCAGTGTTGAGATAGTAGAAATAGGCAGGGCCCAAGGACTCTGCCTACTAGGTGAGTTCTAGGTCGGTGAGAGACCCTGTTTCAAATAAAACAAAAATAAATAAGATGAATGGCTCTGGTGAACAACAGCCAAGGCTGACCTTTGACCTCTACATTTATATCAGTATTTCACATCAGATTCTCAGTTTAAATTGAGACAAAGGACGAGCCATGGTTTAGACCTGTGGTGTAGACAACCCTAGGTAGAGTTTCCATCTAGGAGTCTTGATCAGGTTCATTTTTTTTCACCAATGAAATAACTAAAAGGCAAGAAGCATCTTAGACACAGTGGAAAGCAACATGAACAAACTTTATTAAAAGTAAAGAAACAGAGAGAAAAGCTCTGCACGGTGGAAAGGGGGTTTGGAAATAACAAATTTCAAAGCCCCCAGGAGGGCTTGGGTCTTTTAAGTGTTTTGGCCAAGTCCTGCTCCCCTAATTTTTCACTAGGCGGCAGGACCCAGGTATTGGCTGTGGATGTAGGTTGCCTGCCAGCTCTGCTGCCCTGTATGTGAGGGCTTGTTGGAAATGGGGACAGGCTTCTTCTACAGGAGAGGAAACCTTTGGTCTCTTGTGGTGCTGAGAGAAGGGAGGATCGCACACGTGACTTGTCATGTACCTAGGGTGACTCCTGCTACATTCTGATAGTCTTGCTTATGTGAGAATTTGTCTTTAAGTCTACTAACAGCTGGCGCAAAAAAAAAATCAACAAGAGGTGGCCTCAGTGCCTAACCCCTTGAAGACATCTCTACCCTGCAGCAAGGAAGAGAGCCAGGTTGGGGGTGGGGTGGGGGAGGGTCCCCTCTCTTGTCCAATGTATAGACCATGTTTTGTTGCTATGCTTACTTGAGACTGGTCAATCCCAGCAGCTTCCTGAGATAGCCTCATAAGCTTGGGGAGGGTGGGAAGTGTGGAATAGAAAGTAGTCTCCCTCATTCTCCCTAACTTGCTGAGCTGGGTGGAGGTGACACATCTCTGAGCATTCACTTATCTTTAGCCTGGTGACTTCCAAAGAGAAAACCCCACTGAGAGATGGGCTGGCCAAAGAGAGGAGCTGTCCCCCAGGAGTCACTTCCCAGTCATCGTTGTTGCTCGCTGTCTCTCCCCATCCCTTCTTTTGACCTGTAGGTACTGAAAACATGGACTGTAATGTTAAGTTATAAATCCAAGTCTGACTCACTTTTAGCATATTTACAAACAGGAAGGGTTAGCCTTGGACAGCTATGGGAGACTGCTGCTGCTGTGCCCACCTTTTCTGAAGCGTTTCTGGTATTTTCATCTTCCATTGATCTCTCTCCTGCACTCTTCTACCAGGCTCATTCTAAGGAGAGGTGTCAGGCATGAAGAGAAAAAAAGTAAAAGGACTGAACTCAAGTGTGAGGCCTGAGCACGCACACAGGGGAGCAAGAGCGAAAGCCAAGTAGCTAGCTTTTCAACAGATAACATATGGAGTATGCATGCTTCCATGAGCACACAGCACTAAAATGAGCTCCCACATGCTTTAGTTTGTATCAGACACTGATGAGAGTTTGTACAAGTGAATGTTCATGGTTGCCTAAAGCAGCCATTGACTTGGGTAACTTAAGCAGATAGGAAATGTATCACAAGGATGGAGATGGGTGGGGAGATTCTCAGTCAGTAAAGTGTCTTGCTGTGCAAGCATGAGGATCTGAGTTTGAGTCCCACAACCTGTGTAAAAAGCCAGGCATGGTGGTGTGAGTCTGTAACCACAGCACTGGGGAGGTAGAGAGGGGTGGGTCCCTGGTCAGCCAGCCTAGCTGAATAGGTGAGTTCCAGTTAACAGTGAGAGACTCTACCTCAAAAAAACATGGTGAATGGCTCCTGAGGAATGACACCCAAGGGTGACCTTTGACCTCCACACTCATCACATGCGCCTGCAACACACACACACACACACACACACACACACACACACACACATGCACACACACAGAGTTTTGTAAAAGGTGACATTTGGGGAGCTTACAATGCTAGGCACCAAGTTGGGAAAGCAAGTCAGAGAGAGGATGGTATTAGACACAGTTCTTCCCTGCCCCCCACCTCACAGGAATTCTAGACTGTTCCTGACATATTCCCGCACTGGGTAGGGTTCAGTCTCTATGGTCTCTCCGCCTCCTCCCATCCAGACAGCCCTGGGCACTTTTCTTCCCTGCAGGAAGGAGGCTCAGGGATTGGCACAGCACCGGCCAGTCATCTCTGTTGAAACCTAATGAGATTGTGATTATATTTAATGGGTGGACATTGTAAAACAAGTTTGGAAATTTTGACATAAGCAGAATTTATGTGTATATGCATATGCATTTGTGTATAAGCTTGTAAACACACTCAATTATTGATTAATTGTTTGCAGCAGACTAAAGGCTCTTTTCCATATGTATGTTCCTGGAGGCCCGTGGTACTCTAAAGTGGGTTTTATCCCACCCACCTGGGACAGGTAACAAACTACTTTAGTTCAACATTTTCTGGGTCATTGTTAAAATAACATAGCTTAAATGGAATTTATTCACAGTGCTGTTATATCAATACATTCCTTCTTATTTTAGGATTAGATTTCTATGTATAACAAGAACATTGTTATTGTCTGCAGAGCGGATTTTCTTATTGCCATTCTCAAATGAACCTTTCCTTTCTTCAGCATCTCCATTTTCTCCTTCATTAACTAAGAAGCAAATTAGACTTGCATTTAGCCCCTGTCTGCCAAATGTTATTTTTAGAAGCCTTCTCACCTCTTTCTCCCTCCTTCGGGGTTTCTGTTTTCTTTCCTTAACTCCATTTTGCCCTCTCAATCACTGCATTCCAAATCAGTACCATTCATGAAGTTGGGAGGGAAAGGTGGTCAGAGGGACAGGGGAAGAATTGGAGGGAGGAATGGGAAGGTGGATTTGATCAAAATACATTTTACACACACATGAAATTTTCAAGCATTAAAAAGAGATGTAAGAAATCAGTAGCATCCCACTATTAGCACAATGGGTAAGATAGATTATTTGCTCTTAGAACACAGAACGTCTTTTTAAGCTTAAAAATCCAAGATAATACAATAGCTGGAAAAGACTCGCAGGCTTGTGTCTAATGATAGAACCTGTGTACCAAACCATGCTATGAAACACTCACATGACTAACAGACGGAAAATATGTAGAACATGGTATCATCAAAGGGTTAGTGTTTTCATTATACTGAATAATTTTACAATTGAAAAATTGGTCAAGGAAATAAACAGTCAGTTCCCTAAAGAAGTCAGGTGACCAGTAAAAAATGTGGGAAAGCTCTAAATGTTATTGCTAATAAAAACAGAAGTGACACATAATTTTTATATGTTGAATGGGTGGGGATTAAAAAATGATTTGGGGGTGGAGAGATGGTTCACTTGGTAAAGTGCTTGCTGCACAACATAAAGACTGAGTTCAGATCTCCAGCACAGTCATCAAAGTTGGTCATGGTGGTATACATCTGTAACCTCAGCATTTGAGAGGCCATTGTGGGGGCAGAGACAGGAAGATCCCAGGGTATAGCTGCCTCACCAGCCGAGCCAAAATGAAATGGCAAGCCCTGGGATCAGCCAGAGACCCTGTCTCAAAAAATAAGGTAGAGAGTGATAGAAAACATCCCGAGGTCAGCTTCTGGCCTCCCCAGGTACCTGCACAGGTGAGCATGCATGCATACTATTTAGGCTGAAATATGAGGTTAAGGATTTGTTATTGTGGGTGCATATTTAATGCAACTTTCTTAATGTGTCTTGTGTATCATATACCTTGAAATATACATGCAACTGAACCCAACAGTTCAGTTCATAAGAATTTAACCCAAGGAAATTGAAGTAGGCACTAAGATGTGTGTGTGTGTGTGTGTGTGTGTGTATTGCTCTGTGGTTATTATTATAACAGAAAAGCACCATCTGTGTCCAATAAGTGTGTATCCATTTGATTAGCTATTACATAGCTGTTACAGACCATAAAACACATCCAAAAATAATATGTACAGTATTACCCAGTTTTTATAACAATAATTCAATTAAGAAGGTTTATATGTGCATTGAGAAAAAGAAAAAAATTTACCAGGATTTTGGAGGGGATGGAAGGGCAGGAGACCTCTTCTTTTTCATGATTTTGGATTTTAGAGGGCATGAAGGACAGGAGACCTCTTCTTTTTCATGATTTTTTTTGCCTCTACAATGTCTTCTATGAATATATATTGTGGTTGTAAAATAGGAAGGAGATGATAAATGCTAATGAAAGAGTCAGCATTTTTGCATATATAATAAGGGAATACTGTTTATACCAGACTCTCTCTTTTTCTAATGCAGTAGCATCCCAACTCTGGAGTTCCTGCTAAATGTTATTTTGGTTTTACATTTTACCACATGTAATATTTTAAATAAGGATGACTTTTCAAAACTTTCAATTGAAGGCCCCTAAAATAGTTGCTGAATTCACTGCAGTTCTAACAAACTCTGACCAAGCAGTATGGTAGTAACATTTGCCCCACTATCAGTGTACAGCTTGCCATTCAGGTCTATGAAATTCCTTCCCAGTGACTCACAGATGCTAGTCTGCGCTGGACTTGATTGGAGTAGGCTCTGCAACATACTTCTTACTGATTGGTTTTGTTTTGTATGTTTTTTTAAAATTATACATCAAGAGCCAAACAGTTGAGGTTTTTTTTAATTTTATTTATTTCTGTATGTGTATGAATGTACTGTCTGCATGCAGGTTTGTGCACCTGTGTCGTGCAAACACTTGAGTTTTAAAAGAGGAAATCATGCCTCCCAAGCTTTTATTTTGATGTTTAAAATATTCCCTGCACTGGATGCCATTTGTAACTCTGCACAGCCCTGAGGTTTCTTGGAGAAGCCCTCTAAAGCTGTGGTGATCTAATGGCAGAAGTGAATGGTGCATCATTTTATACCGCAGTGGTGGCGTTGTTCCAAACACCACAGTTTACAAAAGCGGAGGTTTTAAAACTGGTGTAAGCCGAATGGCTCAAAAGCCAACCAAATGAATTAGTTAGATTTTTGTGTCTCTCAACTGGTAGGCCATCTCTCCAGCCCTGGAATGACCCTTTGAAAATCTCCTTGCAGGCTGGAAGGAGGATGCACGGATGATGCGACGTCTGGCATTGCTGGGTCAATCACCCCTGTTTATTGACAGGAGTGTTGCTGCAGAAGCTCGAGGGCAGAGCTGTTTGCTTTCAGATTTAGCGGTTGTTTAGACAAGGAGGATTCTATTTGAGCTCAGACCTGGGGACTGAGCCTCAAGGTTGAAAAGTAAAAAGGAGAAATACAGGGGAAAAAAGTTGTTTCTCAATTTGGGCTCCTCTGTCTGGGTTGACTCCTTCCCAGGGTGTGTTGCCCTTGACACCGGCTCTTCCGCTCCTGCAGTCTGAAGGCTTCCTCTGTTAGAGCTTCTTTCCTGCTTTTTGTTTGCCATATTTTCTGTTTCAAAGCAGGTAATAGTAATAGCAACAAAAATTGCACACCTCCCCCAGAAATAAACAAAAGGGCCTTTTAGGAGAACTGTTTCATCACCACTGTGACTGCAGGTCCAGCCCCCTGGGCTGTGCTTGATGAAGTTCCTCAGGTCTCAGATGAGAACAGAGGGGCTCAATGTTGTTATTATTGTTGTTATTGTTATTATTATTTTACATTTATAAGTGTATTGCTAGCATGTATATGAGTGCACCCTTGTCATGCAGTACCCATGGAGGTCAGGTTAGATCCCCTGGAACTGGAGTTACAGGCTGTTCTTATCCACAATGTGAGTGGTGGGAATTGAACCCAGGTCCTCTACAAGAGCAGCTGGTGCCGTTAACCACTGAGCCATCTCTCCAGTCCCCAAGAGCCCAACGTTTCTTAAGTGCCGAATATTTTTCAACCTTAGGAGGCCAGCATTTATTGATTGTCTACCAAATGTTTGGAGTGGTGTTCCCATTCTATCGAGAAAACGGGCTTGGCAGATGGTTCAGAATCTGGATCTAGGTCTGCCTAACTTTCCTTTCCCCCATCTCTATGAAGAGGGGAATTTAGTGGTCTGGGCCACTGAAAACAATGGCAAAACCCTACATTAGTGGCCTTGATTCTGACCTCAAAGGAAGGGAAATCTGCCGTGCTTACTCCTCACCTTTGCACAGCTGCCCGTACCTACTTGTACCAATCCATCTTGCCACTTTACCAGTGATGACCTTGTCCTTCAATGAATAGCCTTTCCTCCTCTCCATTGACTATCTTCCTGTGTCTTACTTTGCCCCAGGGACTAGTTGTTGAACAACAGTTGTCATTTTTGGAACACTGGCATAGAATATTCTAGAAATTTTCTCATTTTTAGCTCAGAAATGAATGCACTTAGTATAGAATCATTTTGGTTTTTGCACACTTAGATTGGGTTGGTGAAATTCGCAGCCATATCTAGTTTGTGAAACTCCATGCTTTGCTAATAAAAACTGATGAAGACACCGAAGAGAGAAAGAACCAGGATGTTCCCAGGGATACTGGAACACTGCAGAGTTGTGCTGGGCTCGGCTTTTCTGATTCAGAAATAAAGAAGCCTTCATCAGTGAGTGCCCCTTGCCTCCCTGGCCCATAAGTCCCCTGAGTAAGCCCAGTGAAGGCTTCATGAAACCCAGGGTTTACACTCATAGCTATGAACACAAAGTTTGCTGCCATTTAAAAATATATAGGACAAAAGTTGTTATGAAGCTCATTTCCTGTGTTAAACTTTTTTGCGTGTGGTTGTGGAAAAGAGAAGCCTGGAGAATCAAGTCTATCTAAGCTTGAAAAGAACCCCACAGTGGTGGGTTTGCACACGGCCCTAATTGGCCCAATTGACCTTTCCTGCTGTATTTACAATTGCCTTGAAATTGTAAACAGATGTTGGAGCCTGGCTTTAATGGTCTCCCACATCTGCTTCACCAACCCGCTGCCCACCAAAGCAGCCGTAATTAGGGAGCACCTAGTGCTTACATCTTTCCTTATGGGTCCAATCGATCAGGTTTCTCCCTGTGGGATTAAAGTCCACCCCGTTCTTGGTTTCATTTGAATATATTTTGCATTATATTTTCTTAGACAGAAGAAAAGTCTGCCAATTTAGTATAAGGAAGGAAGGAAGGAAGAAAGAGAAAGGAAGAAAGAAAAAGAATAAGAGAAAGAAAGAAAGAAAAGCTCATTATTCTCCATGATGAATTTCTAAAATAGTGTTTCTGCAGCCAGTAACAGTGGTGAAAGCGTTTTCATGTTCAAAGGCAAACTCTTGCAAAGGGGTGACTGCTTTTGCTCTACCTTGCTGCATAAGTTGCTCTGGCCAGTTCTTGCAAGGCCATCAAAGTGAAGTAATTGAAATCTTTAAGAAGGCAGGAAGATACTTTATTTACTTTTTAATTCATAGACTTCATTTCTTAGAAGAGTGTTAAGGTTACAGAATTTGTGGAGCTGGCATGGGCTGGCATGGGCTCCTTCCCATTGCCTCTACACACACACACACACACACACACACACACACACACACACACACACACACGTGCACGCACCTGTTTCCCTGTTACTAGTAATCTTTCTTTACTCTGTGTGTGTGTGTGTGTGTGTGTGTGTGTGTGTGTGTGTGTGTGTTGTTACTAAGCCCATCATTTACATTAGGGTCCATTTCCTGTATTGTACATTCTGTAGATTTTACTAAATATATCATGACATGTCTCCACCCGTGCATTTCTTGTAGAATAGCTTTGCTATCTTAGAAATTCTGTGCTTTAAGTATCGGAGGAGCATTAATGGAAGGAGCTGTGCTCAGCACTTCACCGCCAGTGCCAGGGGAGCATGGACACGTCATCAACTGACATTTATATGTATTTACTTATAAAAAATTTTAAGCACAATGATCCAGAGAAATAGTCCTTTGATATTTTGGAAGTGAATGTACAAAATATTTTTCTTTCTTTTTTTTAAATATGTTCCTCTCACCTCACCTCCTCAGTGCTGGGGACCAAACCAGTGATTTGTCTACCCTTGCTAGACAAATACTGTAGCACTGAGCTAAGTCCCCAACCCTAACATACTTTTTATTTTTAAAATTACCTGGCTGAGGAGATGGCTTAGCTGGTAAAGTGTTTGTCATACAAGCATGAGAGCTTGAGTTTGATTCCTCCAAACCCACATAAAGAAGCCAGATGTAGCGCCTGTGACCCCAGCACTGGGGAGGCAGACACAGGCGGATCCCTGGGGTTTGCTGGCCAGTCAGCTCAGCCAGATTGATGACTCCAGGCAAAAGTGAGAGTCTGTCACAAAAGATAAGGTGGATCACACCTTTGGTTAACTTCCAGCCTTCACATGCATGTGCACGCTTGGGCATGTACATACCACTCCTGCACACTCATGATCATATGCACAAATGGACACACAAAAGTAGATACAAATAAAACTATATATGTTTATGATTTTTCTGAGATTTCATATGGCATAATAGGTACCAAAAACTAGGATGTTGTATAAACTATTTGCATTCATTTTAATTGGTTACAGACAGATCTTTCTTTAAATAATTAATTTCTAGCTGGGCGTGGTGGTGCCTGGCTTTAGTCCCAGCACTTGGGAGGCAGAGGCAGGCAGATCTCTGTGAGTTCAAGGCCAGCCTGGTCTACATAGTGAGTTCCAGGCCAGCTGGGGCTACAGGGAGACCTTGTCTCAAAAAGGCACCCACACACACACACACACACACACACACACACACACACGCACAAGAATTTCTAAAAAATAGTATTATAAAGCAAGCATGGTGGCACATACCTTTAGTCTCAGTACTTGGGAGGCAGAGGCAGACAGATCTCTGTGATATCAAGGCAAGCCTGGTCTCCATAGCAGGTTCCAACTTAGGACAGTAAAATGGAGGACACTTGAATGTCTTCTGTGACAAAATTCCCATCATTTTAAAATTTAATGTTACTTAAAATTGTGAATCGAGCTATAATTTTCTGTAAAACTTGACTGCCCCAGCTTTTTTTTATGCGCTTTCTTCCTCTACAAAAAAAAAATCAATCCCTATAGATTTTTATATAATGAAGATTACAAATTTATCCTAAAAGCAGTTGTCTTTACCTTAATGGTATGTGACCACTAAATATAATTTTTTAAAGTGTTAAATGTATGAGTGTCATGCCTGCATGTATGTAAGTGCACCTGTGTTATGCAGTGCCTAAGGAAGTCAGAGCACCTACATGGTGGCTAACAACTATCTATAACTCTAGTTCCAGGGGATCCGACCCCCTCTTCTGACTTACACAGGTGTTGCACAACACGGGTTCACTTATACACATGCAGACAATACATTCATAAACATCAGTTTAAAATAATAAATAAAATTTTTTTAGAAGAGAAAGGGAGCTGAGCAGGTTAGCCGGGAGCCAGCCAGTAAGCAGCTTCCACGGTCTCTGCTTCAGCCCTGCCCCTAGGTTTCTGCCTTGACTTCCCTAGATGATGGACTGTAACCTATAAGATAAAAGAAACCTTTTTCTCCCCAGGTTGCCTTTGGTCGGTATTTTATCACAGCAACATAAAGCAAACTAGGATACCTCCCGTAGCTGTGCAGCAGGACGGATGGAGCCGGGAACAAGTCCCTGTCCTGTGGGTGGAGACTGCTCCTGGGCCTGGGCTCTGGGCGAGGTAGGCTGTCTTTCTCTGCTGCTTTGAAGGTGAACTGCTGACCCGGGTTATACAAGTTCACCAAAAATAGGACAGAAATGACTGAAGAGTACTTCCTAAATGATCTTCTCTGGCTTTAGAATTAGCCCAGCTAGCCCTATTTAGGAGGAAGAAGAACCCGGGAAGCCAGCAGCTGTTTAAAAAGCCATCCATCACCTAAGGACTGTTAGAGCCTGGCTGGCTTTCAGGGTATTACTTTCACTTTCCATTTCATTCTTAGCTGGCTAAGAACCAGGCTCTCCCAAGCTCAACAAGGTGAGGGTGGCTTTCATTCTTTGGCTTTATATGGCATTTGTCATGACAGCTATCTTGGCCGTGCCACCCAAATTATACTCTGTGAAAACCAATTTTTTAGCATGTAAAAGTTGTCACTCATCTCTTTGATTGTGACCCTTGTGCATCTTGTGGTTTTCTTTCTTGTATTTTTCGTTTCGAAAAAATATTTTATTTACTATTTTTATTTTATGTGTGTTTTATTTTATGAGTGTATTGCCTGCATGTGTATAAGTGCACCTATGTCATACAATGCCCCAGGAGGTCAGAAGAAGGTGTTGGATCCCCTGGAACTAGAGTTAGTGATGGTTGTTAGCTGCCATGTGGGTGCTGGGAATCGAACCTGGATCCTCCTTTGGAAGAGCACTCAGTGCTCTTAATTGTGGAGCCATCTCTCCAGCCCCTCCTTTATTTTCTTATATTGTCCAACTTTACTGGGGGAAAAAGTGTCCTTATATTTCTGTTGATAATTTTGTGAGCTTGACATAGAAGAGTTATGTCAGTAGCACCCACAAGATAAATGACATTTGTTCCCTCTTGATTAATAATTGGGGGGCAGGGATTTCTACCCCAGCCAGATTTTATTTTATTTTATTTGTTTTTAGATTTCCTTGGCATGTACATGGTTAAAATGCAATTCTTGCATTATATTTGTAAAAGTCTACTTTCAAGGTTGTTATGTACCTGGGGAAGATTTGGGGTTGTCTGTTAGTTGAGCTTTCTACCTAAAGGAGCCTCTGATGATAAAGACAAATATAACACACCAGTTCAAAGCTTCAGATGTCCCCCATACCTTAAATAGCTTTTCCAAGATTTTAATTTCACATTATGTCAAGAATCTTTTGGAGCCAAGAAGCTTTTCTGGGCTGAAAACTTTTACTTGAGTCCCACAAAAACCAGGCAGCAAAAGTAGTGACCCTAATGATTATCTTTTCTATTAAAAATGACAGGCAGGTCAGATGGCTTCAGTAGGAACGTGAACTCGAATCCTGTTCATGTCCCCTCATCAGCACAGCTCAGATCCTGCGTGACACCTGCTGCCTTTAAAATCACACCAGGATGCCCCTGTCCTGATCAGCAGGATGAGAGTCCAATGCAGCCGCAGGCTAGCGCCCTTCCAACTCGCTTTTCAGTGGCTGAAGCCAGTTACCTTGCCTGGACATCAGTGTTTACAGTGGAGAGCCAGACAAGTGGTGCCATGTACCAGAACAGTCTTTCTCGAGAGGGTAGGAGGGTGGAGCATCAACTTGGGGTTGTTTCTGTAGATTCTCACCAGTCCAGGCAAACTATAGTAAGGATGGGCATTTAGGCACATGGATGGCCATGGGCAGAGTAAGAGAACAGGCTAGATGAGGGCAGGTGGGGGGCGAGGGAAAGGAGGAGGTCATGCTAAGTCAGGCGACTCCTAGTTGGATTTTAAAGACAAGAATCAGCTCCTTGGGGCTGCGGCTGAAGGACACACAAGAGACACAGAAAGGGAATGTTTCCATGTCTGAGGCTGTCCAGGTGCTGCTCATTACTCACGGAACATGACATCTTCAAGTGACTAATTAGTCTCCTCCCTGGCATTCCTGCCCAGGACAGCTGATCCAGGGCATGTAGGAGCATCTTCCCTGGATAGCTGATCCCATCCCGTGGCTGGGAGAGATGCCCGGTCCATTAACTCAGGGGAGCAGGGAGCCCTGGATGTGGCCTGCCAGGGGCTGTGAAGCCTGGGGTGGGGGGTCCAGGGTTCTGACTTGAGCTGGGTATAGGGCAGTGCCCAGGCTGGCTTCTGAACTGTGTTTGATTTTGTGGGCCAGGGAGGAGCAGAGTGATAAAATTAATGCTCTAGCTGTAATCTAGAGAAATGTGACTTGGTAGTCCGGCATTCCTCTGCCCTGCATTTAATCTTACTACTCATAAAATATTTTAGTTGTTACTTGGTTTTAATCAGATTTTTAAAATTTTATTTATTTTTGTATGTGTATGAATTTGTCTGCATGCAGGTTTGTGCACCTGTGTCGTGCAATGCCGTGGAGGTCAGAAGAGGGTCTCGGATTCCCCTGGAACTGGAGTTCTCCTGGAATTAGAATTACAGATGGTTCTTAGCCGCCACGTGGGTGCTGGGGATCGAACCTGGGTCCTCTGCAAGAGCAGTCGGCACTCTTAACCGCTAGGCTATCTCTCCAGCCTAATCAGATTTTTAATACAAAAGATAATCATTAGGGTCACTACTTTTGCTGCCTGGTTTTTGTGGGACTCAAGTAAAAGTTTTCAGCCCAGAAAAGCTTCTTGGCTCCAAAAGACTCTTG
This sequence comes from Rhizomys pruinosus, assembly GCA_009823505.1. Lineage (NCBI taxonomy): Eukaryota > Metazoa > Chordata > Mammalia > Rodentia > Spalacidae > Rhizomys > Rhizomys pruinosus. The sequence goes on from VZQC01012821.1 coordinate 1,273,873, forward strand.
ACATAATGTGAAATTAAAATCTTGGTCATGTGTGGGAAAGACAGAGTTGGTTTTACTGATCATCATCAGAATCAGACATCCCTGGGGCCCTTTGATTTTAATTCTTAGAAGCAGTTACCTCCTTCACTGCAAATGGTTCTCACTAGTTCCACCCCCCAGCCCCCCCAATCACCTGTGGGTTCTTCCAGCCAGGACCCTGGGAATGGATAAAATAGAGCTGAAGACCTTTGTCCTGACATCTCTGAGGACAGTCATCCCCTTGAAAAGACTTGGGACCTTCAGCCCAGATCCTGAGCCCACACAATTCCTGAGTGATTTGCTCTTTCCTAACATACTGTTCCCATTTCTCAGTCTAAACACTTGAATTCAGAATATGAAACTGTAGAATCATGTGCTGGGAGGATCTTCTCCTTTACAGCCTTAGTCTGCTGGGACACCCAAAGCTGTGAGATACTCATGCATGGTCACTCGTGAGACACCTGCTCACTGCTGACTTTTAGTCACTCTCAGGATTGAGCCTTCCCACACTGCTCTCTCGGGTACCTGGTCACATTCAGCCTCAGTGTCTCTCCACTAGGTCTCTCATGTGCTTGGTATCTTGCTCAGTCTCTTGACTAAGTCCCTTTCTTGTTCTAGTACTTTCCTTTCCTTTTTCCTTTTTCCTTTTTTTTTTTTTTTTTTGGTGAATTTTTGCAAATTTCATACAATGTGTTTTTTAAAATTTATTTTTATTTTTCCACAATTGTTTTTGTTTTTTTTTGGTCTTTTCGAGACAGGGTCTCCCTGTAGCCCCAACTGTCCTGGAACTCACACTGTAGACCAGGCTGACCTTGAACTCACAAAGATCTGCCTGCCTCTGCCTCCCAAGTGCTAGGATTAAAGGTGTGCGCCACCACGCCCGGCCACAATGTGTTTTTATCATATTTAAATCTCTTCTCCCATCTACAACCCCCTTACTACCTCGTAGCCAATTTTATGTATGCCATTTGAGAGAGAGAGGCCCAAGAGTCAATTTTAAGTCCCCAAATGTTCTTCGATGTGGATCCACCCACTGGAGCGGGATTAACCTACGAGGAATCGCACCCTTACATGAGACTGACTCCCCCCTCCCAGCAGTCATCAGTTGCCAGTAGTTCCTCAGCTAGGGCTGGGGTTTCTTCCCCACATCCCCATGTCTGTGCTGGGATTTTGTCTGGCTTGAGTTTACATGGGACTTGGACACGCTGTCAGCATTGCCGTGAGTTAATTTGAATAACCGACCAGCTGTCTGGAAAATTGTTTCCTTGTGGTCATCCACCACCTTTGGCTCCTACCATCTTTCTGCTCTCTCTTCTGCAATGATCTCTGAGCCTTTCAGGGCAGAAGTTTGATGCAGGCGTCCAATTCAGGGATAAACAGTCTGTAGTCTCTTATTCTCTGCATGTTAGCTGTGAGTTTTTGTCTTAATCTCCATCTGGTACGTAAGAAAGCTTCTCTGGTGAGAGGTGAGAGATGCATTAATCTTGTAGGCATAATAATTCACTGGAAGTCACATTAATGCTATATCTGTTTGTCAGAATAATAGTATTAGGCTCTCCCCTATGGCCAGTGACCTATCTAGCCACTTGTTCCTAGACCTAATATCAGCATGAGTTATGGGCTCTGTCTTATGAAGTAGACCTTAGATCCAATTAGAAAGTGATTGTACTTTCATAATATTGGTGCCACTATTGCACCAGAGATCATAACTTGCCAGGCCAGTTCTTGTTGAAGCACGCAGGATTCACAGCTGTATAAGGTTAATGATCAATCTTCCAGTAGCATGCATAACGACTTGAAGCTAACCAGTAAGAGATGAAGCTTTGAAGTCAGCACCAGCTTGACTTCTCCTTGTTTTTTGTATGGCTCATGTATGTAGTATCTTCAGCAGTAGGATCTGGTGGGTGGCAAGATCAGGAGCGGCAAGATCAGGAGCACCGAGAGCAGGAGCACCGAGAGAGGAGCACCGAGAGAGGAGCACCGAGAGAGGAGCACCGAGAGAGGAGCACCGAGAGAGGAGCACCGAGAGAGGAGCACCGAGAGCAGGAGCACCGAGAGCAGGAGCACCGAGAGAGGAGCACCGAGAGAGGAGCACCGAGAGAGGAGCACCGAGATCAGGAGCACCGAGATCAGGAGCACCGAGAGCAGGAGCACCGAGAGAGGAGCACCGAGAGAGGAGCACCGAGAGAGGAGCACCGAGAGAGGAGGACCGAGAGAGGAGCACCGAGGGAGGAGCACCGAGAGAGGAGGACCGAGAGAGGAGCACCGAGGGAGGAGCACCGAGATCAGGAGAACCGAGAGAGGAGCACCGAGAGCAGGAGCAACGAGACAGAGCAACGAGAGGAGAGCAACGAGAGCCAGAGCACTGAGAGCAGGAGCACTGAGAGCAGGAGCACAGGAAGCAGGAGAGAGAGAGCCAGGAGCACCGAGAGAGGAGCACCGAGAGAGGAGCACCGAGAGAGGAGCACCGAGATCAGGAGCACCGAGATCAGGAGCACCGAGAGAGGAGCACCGAGAGAGGAGCACCGAGATCAGGAGCACCGAGAGAGGAGCACCGAGAGAGGAGCACCGAGAGAGGAGCACCGAGGGAGGAGCACCGAGATCAGGAGCACCGAGAGAGGAGCACCGAGAGAGGAGCACCGAGAGAGGAGCACCGAGAGAGGGGCACCGAGAGCAGGAGCACCGAGAGAGGAGCACCGAGGGAGGAGCACCGAGATCAGGAGAACCGAGAGAGGAGCACCGAGAGCGGAGCACCGAGAGAGGAGCACCGAGAGCAGGAGCACCGAGAGAGGAGCACCGAGAGAGGAGCACCGAGAGAGGAGCACCGAGAGCAGAGCACCGAGAGAGGAGCACCGAGAGCAGGGCACCGAGAGCAGAGCACCGAGAGCAGGAGCACCGAGAGCAGGAGCACCGAGAGAGGAGCACCGAGGGAGGAGCACCGAGAGAGGAGCACCGAGAGAGGAGCACCGAGAGCAGGAGCACCGAGAGCAGGAGCACCGAGAGCAGGAGCACCGAGATCAGGAGCACTGAGAGCAGAGCACCTAGAGAGGAGCACCGAGAGAGGAGCACCGAGAGAGGAGCACCGAGAGCAGGAGCACCGAGAGAGGAGCACCGAGAGCAGGAGCACCGAGAGCAGGAGCACCGAGAGAGGAGCACCGAGAGANACCGAGAGCACGAGCACCGAGAGCAGGAGCACCGAGAGCACGAGCACCGAGAGCAGGAGCACCGAGAGAGGAGCACTGAGAGCAGGAGCACTGAGAGCAGGAGCACCGAGAGAGGAGCACCGAGAGAGGAACACCGAGAGAGGAACACCGAGAGCACGAGCACTGAGAGCAGGAGCACTGAGAGCAGGAGCACCGAGAGAGGAGCACTGAGAGCAGGAGCACCGAGAGAGGAGCACCGAGAGAGGAACACCGAGAGCACGAGCACTGAGAGCAGGAGCACTGAGAGCAGGAGCACCGAGAGAGGAGCACCGAGAGCAGGAGTAGTGTTTCCATTACTTCTTGTATACAGAGTCACATCATCCTCACCACCACTGAAGAAGATTCACTTCCATCTTTAGAATCCAGTAACCTCAGTATCTGGCCTGATGTACAGCGAGACTGACTACCAAGTGTTTTCAAGGCACCGAAGTGTGTGGAGTGATTAACTCTGGAGCGCTTCCAGCCTCTCTTCAGCCTGGGGATAAGTGAAGGAGAGCCTGCGCATAATTCACCTGCAGCTATGAGCTGCCTTCAGCTCACTGGAAACATTTCTAAGCAGTAGTAGTAATTTCAGTGTGGGGCTCTTCCTCTGTTTCATCTGACCTTCCCTCCCTAGCTTGCCTGCTGCCTGTCCTCTTCACAAGAAGCATTTCCACAGCAGACTCTTCCTTTGCAGAGTTCTATTATCTCTAGGTGTAGTCAGTGTCTAAGTCAAACATTTTTATGGATGTTTAGTTTGAACTAACAGTGTCGTGGTTTGAAAGTGAAATATCCACCAGAGGCTCACACTTGGTCTGCAGCTGGTGGCACTGGGAAAAGTTTGAGTCACAGCCTTGCTGGAGGAAGTGGGTCTCTGTGGGCAGGCCTTGATGCTTTGTAGCCTGGCCCCACTTCCTGTGCCCATTCTGCCTGACTGAATGTATATGACCTCCACAGGCATATGCCCCCCCAACTAATTTAAAAATAATGATTTTATTATTTTTTTTATAAATAATGATTTTAAAATATATAATATATTCCCTTTTACCTATAAAGAATACTTAACCAGGGCTGGAGAGATGGCCTAGTGGTTAGGAGCACCGACTGCTCTTGCAGAGGACCTGGGTTCTATTCCCAGCACCAACATGGCGGCTGAGAACCATCTTTGACTCCAGTTCCAGGGGAATCCAACGCCCTCTTCTGACCTCCACAGCATTGTATGACATGGGTGCACAGACCTTCATGCAGACAGTACATTCATACACATAAAAGAAATAAATAAAATTAAAAAATAAAAATAATAAAAGAATACTTAACCAATTTAATGCCTAACTATCACTGTATTTCCCCATTTCCAGGCATATAGCTTTGCTACAAGAACTTTGTGTTTAGAGACTTGGAACTTCTGTCCTTCATTTTAATCGCCCTCAGAGATTTCTTTTTCTCTCACTTCCTTTAAAAAGTTTCAGTTATCTGGGTGCAGTGGCATATGCCTTTAATCCCAGTACTTAGGAGGAGGAGACTCGTAGACCTCTTGAGAACAGCTCTGTCTACAGGGCAAGTTCCAAGCTACCTGAGGCTACAGAGAGACCCTGTCCCAAAAAACAAACAACAGAAGTTCCAGGAGAACTTGGAAGAATTGCTTATGTGACTTGTCACGTGTTCATTTAGCTGATGGAGGAAGATGGTGGAGTTGTGATAACTCCAGGTCTCTTGGGTTAATGCCGGGAAACAACTCCTGGGGAAATTCCTATTAAGCACATTTTCATTTTCTCATTTTGAGACCTCCATTAAAATAACCTGAGAAGAGTAAAAAGTTAAACCCCTCTATCATCAGAAGAGGTTGTTATCAAGAGATGTCATGTAAGCTACTTCTTAGGAGATGGAAAGTGGATAGAAGAAGCGACCTAGGTCCACAAGGAGCTCTCCACCTAGCAGGGAGCTCACGTGCCAGCAGAGACCTCAGGAGCTTGAAGGTGGCCAGAATCTGTCTCAGGGACCTCAGAGATACGGACTAGTCATCTACTAGTCAGTCAGTATCCCTTCTCTTTCCCATTGAGGCATCCCAGATAGTTCATCCAAATATTCACAGGACTGCTAATTATAAAGATATGGGATGACTTCTCTGGTAACGAGGGCTTCTAGCATGGAATTTAGAGGTTGCCACTGTCCACTTTTGCTAAGATGAAAACCCATGTGTTGAACCCTATGTGTCACTTGTTAAGTCTATAGACACAGCTCTGGAGAAAGATGGATTCTAATGAGAAGCTTGAGCCTTATGGACCCAAGACCATATGCAGGCTACTCACAGAACTTCTCAGGTTCCACTCATCACACAGCAGTGCAGTCAGAGGCTGATGCTGGTCAGTGCACTGCACACATAGGAACCAGGGATTAGAAAGTGGACATACCCTTCTGGAGCAACATGACTGCCACAGAATGGTAGTTGGGAGAATAGTCAAAGGGTCTTTTATAATACTTGAAACATCCTCCATTGAATGGCACGGTGAATATACTGAGAAGGAAATAAATATAATTGTAACATAATGTGTTGACAAATTTCTGCATAGCTAATGCTGCTTTATTAATGGTACCAATATTTAGCAATATGTCTATTAATATCTATAAGACTTATATAATATATCATAATAAATATCAATATAATTAATATTGTAAGTTATACTCATATGTCATGACATGAAAAGGTGACATATGCAGATACATCTGACAAAGCATTGATTTCCAGAATATATAAACTACTCAAAAAACAAAGAAAAAAGAAAACAAATGACCCACTTAATAGATGGAGCAAAGAACTGAACAGAGATTTCACAAGTGAGGAATTAGAGATGTCTGAGAAACAGCTTAAGAAGTGTTCAACATCACTAATCATTAAGGACTGCAAATCAAAACCACTTTAAGATATCATCTTACTCCAATAAGACTGGCTAGGATCAAGAAAACAAATGATACTAAGTGCTGGAGAGGTTGTGGGGAAAGGGGAACACTCATCCACTGCTGGTGGGAATGTAAACTCGTACAGCCACTATGGAAAGCAGTGTGGAGAACCCTTGGAAGACTTGGAATGAACTTGCCACCCGACCCAGCCATACCACTCCTGGGCATGTACCCTCAAGACTTACGCCACCACAGAGATACATGCACGGCCATGTTTATTTCAGCTCTCTTCACAATAGCAAAGAGCTGGAACCAACCTAAATGCCCCTCAACTGACGAGTGGATAGAGAAAATGTGGTACATCTACACAATGGAGTTCTATGCAGCAGTAAAGAAAGACGACATCACGAGCTTTGCAGGAAAATGGCTGGAGCTAGAGGACATCATGCTGAGTGAAGTAACACAGTCCCAGAAAAACAAACGACGAATGGTATCCCTCATCTGTGGATGCTAGTGCCAATTACCCAGTTGTAAGTATTTCTTGTGTAGGGCCCCCTGAGCTTCTGTACAAAGCAGTTGGACATAATGCATTTTGGAAACAACAACAACAACAGAAAAGACTGCATCAAAGAACTGACTGAAACAGTGAACTTCTGCTCAAAACAGTCAACTTCCTCATGGAGAATATTGAGAAAGACTGAGAAAGAGATGAAAAGCATGTTTGGCAGAATGCATGAGCTCTGGCGGGGTGGGGGAATGGGCGGGAACACGGGTCTAGATTTGTTAAAAAAATAAAAATAAATTTATGTGAAAAAAAATAATAAAAAAAGAAAAAAAAAAGAAAAGCTGATATATGTCAGCTTTTACGGTGAATCTATAGACAAATCACTGAAGATACAGCAGTTCCAACTAAATGCTATAACATAGTGGCAAGATATCAAAAAGCTGAGCCCAAACGCACTTCTTTCACAACCTAAGTAGCAAGACTTATGTCTAGAAATAAAACAGTAACAGGCTTTTGTAGTAAATCACCTGAGGATTCAGGGGATTCAGTAGAAACCTGGCAACAGATGCCTCGTTGACTGAGGAGGAGAGAGATGGATGACGTTCGAGTGAAGCCATCATTGCAAGAAGCCAAAGGACAGGATGGAAGGTTGCCTGACTACGAAAACCAGTAAGGGACTCTTAGAACCACTTCAATGAAGGAAGCTGCATTTTTTGTTTTCATTTTTTCATTGTATTTCATGTATAGGAGTTTGGCTTTTTTTTTTTTAATCACACAATTTTTCTGGATTAGCAGCATAGACTGGGCACTAAACAGCATCTCCTAAGGGTGGTTCAGAATTTTAAATAGACATTTTGTCATTTTCTGAAAACTCTTTTCCACAGCGTGTTTTTATTACATTTTTCTTTCAGTGAGATCAGAGGCGCGATTCTGAACAGTATGCTTATGGTGGACTTAAGTAAAAAGGATTTATGCAATCAAATTTACAGATAGTCTCTTTTATTGATCACAACTTTTATGCTAGGGATCAATTTTAATCTACTTGGCATCTTTAATTGCTTATCCACTTAAAAAATTAACTCTGGTGGATGGAAGGGCCCCTTCTAATGTGAATTATTTTTGCTGTTAGTGAAAATATGGTCTTGTGTTATCTATTAGAGTCAGGAAAAAGTGCCTAATAGGCCATTAACCTTTTGGGTTACAGGAAAGAAAGAAAGAAAAGCTGAGATCTGTTTGGCACTGTCTTTAACATTTCCAAAGTGTTGATCCTGCCGGGTATAGGGAAGAGCTCATCCATTCAGCCACACATTTGTGCACAAGCTTCTGGGGACTGTAGTGTACAAGCGCTGGACCCCAGAGGTACAGTTCAGTTCCCTTACCTCGATTCCACCTGTTGTGGCTCTGCTCTGTGCTGGTACCCTCCGCATTCAAGTCCTTCTAAACTATTGATCTAGATCCCTCCCTGCACACGTGGAAAAGTTGGGCATCGTTTCTCTAGTTCATAGAACATGGAATACTGTAGAAAATGACTTTGAGGTTTTCAAAAGGAATGAGAGCTGGGTGTGGTGGTGCACACCTTTAATCCCAGCACTCTGAAGGCAGAGGCAGGTGAATCTCTGTGAGAGCAAGGCCAGCCTGGTCTACATCGTGAATTCTAGACCAGCTGAGAATACAGAGAGACTCTGACTCAAAAAAAAAGAGAGAGAGACAGAGAGAGTGAGAGACAGACAGACAGACAGAAGAGACAGAGGCAAAGATGTAGTTGGGAGTCCAGTCCGTTAGTTATTGGTATAGCATAACTACAAGAGGCCAGAAGATATAAGTCCAGTTAGCCAAGGCAGTGGAAATTTAAAAGGGAAATGAAGTTAAAGTCAGAAATGTAAACTCACTTAAAAGGAAACAGAGTTTATATCAATGGAAGTAAGCCTACCATGTGAGAAACTACCAAATATCATTTCTAACTACCAAAGTTAAACACTGATAAACACTTAACTGTGATGCCATTTCAAATACTGCAGTTCACGCACGCCTTTATTATTATTATTATTTATTTTTTATGTGTATGAATGTACTGTCTGCATGTAGGTTTGTGCACCCATGTCGTGCAATGCCGCGGAGGTCAGAGGAGGGTGTCGGATTCCCCTGGAACTGGAGTTCTACTGGAATTGGAGTTACAGACGGTTCTCAGCCGCCATGTGGGTGCTGGGGATCGAACCCGGGTCTTCTGCAAGAACAGTAGGCGCTCTTAACCGCTAGGCTCTCTCTCCAGCCCCTCACGCACGCCTTTAATCCTAGCACTCGGNCCGAGAAAGGAGCACCAAGCAGGAGCAATGAGAGAGGAGCACCGGAGAGAGGAGCACCGAGATCAGGAGCACCGAGAGAGGAGCACCGAGAGAGGAGCACCGAGATCAGGAGCACCGAGAGAGGAGCACCGAGAGCAGGAGAAGTTCCAGAGAGCAGGGGGAGCACCCAGAGCAGGAGCACCGAGAGCAGAAGCACGAGGAGGAGCACCGAGAGAGGAGCACCGGGAGAGGAGCACCGAGAGAGGAGCACCGGGAGAGGAGTAGTGTTCCATACTCTGTATACAGGATCATCATCATCCTCACCACCACTGAAGAAGATTCACTTCCATCTTTAGAATCCAGTAACCTCAGTATCTGGCCTGATGTACAGCGAGACTGACTACCAAGTGTTTTCAAGGCACCGAAGTGTGTGGAGTGATTAACTCTGGAGCGCTTCCAGCCTCTCTTCAGCCTGGGGATAAGTGAAGGAGAGCCTGCGCATAATTCACCTGCAGCTATGAGCTGCCTTCAGCTCACTGGAAACATTTCTAAGCAGTAGTAGTAATTTCAGTGTGGGGCTCTTCCTCTGTTTCATCTGACCTTCCCTCCCTAGCTTGCCTGCTGCCTGTCCTCTTCACAAGAAGCATTTCCACAGCAGACTCTTCCTTTGCAGAGTTCTATTATCTCTAGGTGTAGTCAGTGTCTAAGTCAAACATTTTTATGGATGTTTAGTTTGAACTAACAGTGTCGTGGTTTGAAAGTGAAATATCCACCAGAGGCTCACACTTGGTCTGCAGCTGGTGGCACTGGGAAAAGTTTGAGTCACAGCCTTGCTGGAGGAATGGGGTCCTCTTGGGCAGGCCTGAGCTTTTAGCCTGGCCCCACTTCCTGTGCCCATTCTGCCTGACTGAATGTATATGACCTCCACAGGCATATGCCCCCCCAACTAATTTAAAAATAATGATTTTATTATTTTTTTAATAAATAATGATTTTAAAATATATAATATATTTCCTTTACCTATAAAGAATACTTTAACCAGGGCTGGAGAGATGGCCTAGTGGTTAGGAGCACGACTGCTCCCTTGCAGAGGACCGTGGGTTCTATCCCAGCACCAACATGGCGGCGAGAACCTAGAAACCATCCTGGAACTCCAGTTCCAGGGGAATCCACGACGCCTCTTCTGACCGCCACAGAATTGTATGACATGGGTGCACAGACATAAAAAGCACATTAAGATACATAAAAGAAATAAATTAAAATTAAAAAATAAAAATAATAAAAGAATACTTAACCAATTTAATGCCTAACTATCACTGTATTTCCCCATTTCCAGGCATATAGCTTTGCTACAAGAACTTTGTGTTTAGAGACTTGGAACTTCTGTCCTTCATTTTAATCGCCCTCAGAGAGATTTCTTTTTTCTCTCACTTCCTTTAAAAAGTTTCAGTTACTTGGTGGCAGTGGCATATGCCTTTAATCCCAAGTACTTAGGAGGAGGAGACTCGTAGACCTCTTGAGAACAGCTCTGTCTACAGGGCAAGTTCCAAGCACCTGAGGCTACAGAGAGACCCTGCCCAAAAAACAACAACAGAAGTTCCAGGAGAACTTGGAAGAATTGCTTATGTGACTTGTCACGTGTTCATTTAGCTGATGGGAGGAAGATGGTGGAGTTGTGATAACTCCAGGTCTCTTGGGTTAATGCCGGGAAACAACTCCTGGGGAAATTCCTATTAAGCACATTTTCATTTTCTCATTTTGAGACCTCCATTAAAATAACCTGAGAAGAGTAAAAAGTTAAACCCCTCTATCATCAGAAGAGGTTGTTATCAAGAGATGTCATGTAAGCTACTTCTTAGGAGATGGAAAGTGGATAGAAGAAGCGACCTAGGTCCACAAGGAGCTCTCCACCTAGCAGGGAGCTCACGTGCCAGCAGAGACCTCAGGAGCTTGAAGGTGGCCAGAATCTGTCTCAGGGACCTCAGAGATACGGACTAGTCATCTACTAGTCAGTCAGTATCCCTTCTCTTTCCCATTGAGGCATCCCAGATAGTTCATCCAAATATTCACAGGACTGCTAATTATAAAGATATGGGATGACTTCTCTGGTAACGAGGGCTTCTAGCATGGAATTTAGAGGTTGCCACTGTCCACTTTTGCTAAGATGAAAACCCATGTGTTGAACCCTATGTGTCACTTGTTAAGTCTATAGACACAGCTCTGGAGAAAGATGGATTCTAATGAGAAGCTTGAGCCTTATGGACCCAAGACCATATGCAGGCTACTCACAGAACTTCTCAGGTTCCACTCATCACACAGCAGTGCAGTCAGAGGCTGATGCTGGTCAGTGCACTGCACACATAGGAACCAGGGATTAGAAAGTGGACATACCCTTCTGGAGCAACATGACTGCCACAGAATGGTAGTTGGGAGAATAGTCAAAGGGTCTTTTATAATACTTGAAACATCCTCCATTGAATGGCAGGTGACGATGATATGAAGAAGGACAATAAATATAACTAGAAGGAATAAATATAATTTTCCATCATTGTATTACAATTTCTGCATAGCTAATGCTGCTTTATTAATGGTACCAATATTTAGCAATATGTCTATTAATATCTATAAGACTTATATAATATATCATAATAAATATCAATATACATTCAATAGTGTAAGTTATACTCATATGTCATGACATGAAAAGGTGACATATGCAGATACATCTGACTAAAGCATTGAGTTTCCAGAATATATAAACACTCACAAAAACAAAGAAAAAAGAAAACAAATGACCCCACTTAATAAGTGAGCAAAGAACTGAACAGAGATTTCACAAGTGAGGAATACAGTGTTCAGAAACAGCTTAAAGTGTTCAACTCCTAATCATTAAGGACTGCAAATCAAAACACTTTAAGATATATCTTTATCATCTTACTCCAATAAAGACTGGCTAGGACTCAAGAAAACAAATGATTACTAAGTGCTGGAGAGGTTGTGGGAAAGGGGGAACACTCATCCACTGCTGGTTGGAATGTAAAACCGACACACTATGGAAAGCAGTGTGGAGAACCCTTGGAAGACTTGGAATGAACTTGCCCACCTGACCCAGCCATCCCTCACTCCTGGGTATGTACGCCCAAGACTCACCCCACCACAGAGATACAATGCATGGCCATGTTTTATTGCAGCTCTCTTCACAATAGCAGGTGCTGGAACCAACTAAATGCCCCTCAACTGCACAGAAAAAACACCCAAACAACAAAAAAAGCCCCGCCCCCAGCACTGCCCCACCCCCCCCCCCCCCCCCCCTGACCCACACCACCAGACAAACACACCACACCCGACCCACCCAACACGACCACACCAGCTGTCCCCCCCTCTTCCCAGGGGGGAATTAGCAGTTGGGGAGGGGTAGTGTATATTAGGAAACGACACCAAAAACCCAAACTCTAACAACCCCAAAAACAGTCAACCCTCATTGGAGATGATGAGAAAAATGGAAATGAAATGATTTTTGAGCAGAAGCATGAGCTTTGCAGGAAAATGGTCGTGAAAACATATGTAGTAAAAACAAGTAGAAAAAAAAGAATAAGCTTGTATATAATAAGTAAAACAGCATATTTAGCGTTGTATGATATGAAACAAAATATAGACTAAAATACGAAAACAATAGAAGAAAAGCTGACAGTCAGTATGCCTCAAGCTTAATTATGCGGTGATATACATAGTGAGACAAATCACTGAAGATACAGCAGTTCCAACTAAATGCTATAACATAGTGGCAAGATATCAAAAAGCTGAGCCCAAACGCACTTCTTTCACAACCTAAGTAGCAAGACTTATGTCTAGAAATAAAACAGTAACAGGCTTTTGTAGTAAATCACCTGAGGATTCAGGGGATTCAGTAGAAACCTGGCAACAGATGCCTCGTTGACTGAGGAGGAGAGAGATGGATGACGTTCGAGTGAAGCCATCATTGCAAGAAGCCAAAGGACAGGATGGAAGGTTGCCTGACTACGAAAACCAGTAAGGGACTCTTAGAACCACTTCAATGAAGGAAGCTGCATTTTTTTGTTTTCATTTTTTCATTGTATTTCATGTATAGGAGTTTGGCTTTTTTTTTTTAATCACACAATTTTTCTGGATTAGCAGCATAGACTGGGCACTAAACAGCATCTCCTAAGGGTGGTTCAGAATTTTAAATAGACATTTTGTCATTTTCCTGAAAACTCTATTCCACAGCGTGTTTTTTATTACATTTTTCTTTCAGTGAGATCAGAGGCGCGATTCTGAACAGTATGCTTATGGTGGACTTAAGTAAAAAGGATTTATGCAATCAAATTTACAGATAGTCTCTTTTATTGATCACAACTTTTATGCTAGGGATCAATTTTAATCTACTTGGCATCTTTAATTGCTTATCCACTTAAAAAATTAACTCTGGTGGATGGAAGGGCCCCTTCTAATGTGAATTAATTTGTTGCTGTTAGTGAAGAATATGGTCTTGGTGATCTATTAGAGTCAGAAAAAGTGCCTAATAGGCCATTAACCTTTTGGTTACAGGAAAGAAAGAAAGAAAAGCTGAGATCTGTTTGGCACTGTCTTTAAAATGTTCCAAAGTGTTGATCCTGCGGGATAGGGAAGAGCTCATCCATTCAGCCACACATTTGTGCACAAGCTTCTGGGGACTGTAGTGTACAAGCGCTGGACCCCAGAGGTACAGTTCAGTTCCCTTACCTCGATTCCACCTGTTGTGGCTCTGCTCTGTGCTGGTACCCTCCGCATTCAAGTCCTTCTAAACTATTGATCTAGATCCCTCCCTGCACACGTGGAAAAGTTGGGCATCGTTTCTCTAGTTCATAGAACATGGAATACTGTAGAAAATGACTTTGAGGTTTTCAAAAGGAATGAGAGCTGGGTGTGGTGGTACAGGACGGTTGAATCCCAGCACTCTGAAGCAGAGGCAGGTGGATCTCTGTAGACAAGGCCAGCATGGTCAACATCGTGAATTCTAGACCAGCTGAGAATAAGAAAGAAAGACTCTACTCAAAAAAAAAAAAAAAGAGAGGCATAAGGAAGCATGGAAGGTCGCCCAGAAGATCAGATTCTGTGTGAGGAGAAATGAGTTCCCTTCCTCTGTGGCAGCTTCCTGATCACTGCTCTGAGCTGGGCAGCACTTCTGATGCATCGGTTGAGTGTACACACTGAGGTCTGTTTACTCTCCAAACAGACTTCGTCAACTGTAAGCTCCCTGTGGATTCACCAAGGCACCTGCGTTCCTATCCTGCCAGCACAGGGTGTCATTCTCTCAAAGCTCACGGGTCTCCTTGCTTGCTCCATTCCCTCCCACTGTCTGCTCATAGCACCTTCATGTCCCACTCTTCCCTCTCCTCTCATTCCCCTTGCCTGTGCACATGCTCAGATCATTCTTATTAAGCCATATGGCAGTCCTGGTTCTGTTACTAACAGAATCTTTTTTTTTTAGAAAGTACTTTATTTATTTTTTTTTTTATTTTTTTTTATTTTTTTTTTTTGGGGGTATTTTCGAGACAGGGTACGTCCTGTAGCCCCAGCTGGGTCCTGGAACTCACAGTTGTAACAAACGGCCTTGACTCACAAAGATCCCCCTGCCTCTGCCTCCCAAGTGCTATGATTAAAGAGCGTGCGCCACCACCCCGCTTACTTTATTTTATTTTATGTGTATGAGTGTATTGCCTGCATGCGTGTAAGTGCACCCATGTCATCCAGTGCCCACAGAGGTCAGAAGAGGGCATGGGATCCCCTGGAACTGGAGTTACCAACAGCTGTTAGCCACCACGTGGGGGCTGGGAGTCAAACCCGGGTCTTCTGCAAGAGCAGTCAGTGCTCTTAACCACTGAGCCATCTCTCCAGCCTAACAGAATCTTTAAACATGGTTAAGATTTCTCATTGGTGAAATGGAAATGGGCATGTTATATATGTCACTCGTGGTGTATAAAATAGTCCATGACACAAAGATCAGTTGATACAGCCATTCTAGAAAATTCTGTGGGATTGAACATTCCTCTTTTTATGATTTGGAGGCCAAAGCAGACAGATACATTGTGGACATAGTAGGTAGGACTCACCTGCAGCACAAAAGGATTTAATGAGGTGTTTGGAGACTTCGTAGATTGGTGACAGGCCACAAGGTGCTGACTCCACACTGTCTCTAAGAATGACTTCTGGAATATGGCAACTGAAGTGGCCACTGCTGAGGAAGGGGACAGTCCTACTGAAGTGCTGACCTCAAGTGCTTGCCTTGCAGTTGGGACCCAGAGGCAGGACCCCATCTCCTCTGCACCTGCTCACAGCACCCAGAAAGCACATGGCCAGCCCCTGGGACATTCTGGCTCTTCCACCATGCGGGGACTGGCCACGGAACAGCTGAAGCAGGGTGGAGGAGGGGTTTATGCGTCTCTTCCTTCCTCAGAACCCATGTGGACATGTCTCATTGGCCAGCCTTCACCCTTTACCTCCAGAACCTAACCTGCAGGTCGACTGGGAATATCACTGCTCATTTGCTCAGTCCTCACAAGACAAGAAAGCACCCCACAAGGAGGGTAGGAGGCCTTGAAGTGCGGGTCCCCCTGATCTGCCCCAGTGGTCAGTAAAGGCATGTCAAAGGAGAAGGGCTTTAGCTGTCCTAGAGGACAAATGGAGTTAGTGAGTATATTCGGGGGCGGGGTGGGGGGCTCCACTTAGTCTGTCCTGTTTCTTTCATTATTGGGCTATCGAGTCCTGATTCCCTCCAAGCTCCTCATCTTTGGCCCGAAGTTCAGCTCCAGAAAGGCCCCCACCCCTCATTGCCTCTTACCTTCAGAACCCTCTCTTTCCTTCTCAGCCCTTCTGCTGAGATGCTTTCTCTATGAGGCACCACAGACATCTTTCATCAGACGCTGGACCCCTTCCAAGCCCCTCTTGGTGTTTTGAAAGCCCTCTTGCTTGGGCACCAGAGATCTATCACTTCCTGTGCAGCTTCTTCCCTCACAGATGTGCTCACTCTCCTTTCATCTCATGCTTGGCAGCTTCCTTTGTACTGCTTTGGGCTCATTGTACAGACGTCATCATAGTCACCATGGAGGCGCCATCGTCGTCAGCACACCAGGCAGCAGTTCCTGCTTGCTCTCCTTGGAGCCACACTCGGTTACATGCTACCTTTCCCAGTTACATTTTGCTACATTATTTTCATTCTGAATTTGAAATGGACTTGTATGTGATTAATTTATTCATCTCTTGAAAAGTTGAATTTGGTGTTTGGCAGATACTGGGTTTATTGGGGTGGAGGCGAGGGGAAAGAAAACCCATCACCATGTTAGAGGAGAGGGACTGGTTGGGATCAAAACCAGTTCCTAAAGACTGAGAGGTGCAGAGACTATAGTGTGACCATTGGAGACGTCTCAGTGAGGCGTGTGAGAAAGCTCATTTGATGCGAGCGAACGAAGAGATGGAAAGTCTCCTTCGCTAGGAAAAGCAGTTGAAACAGCAGTAGTAAAAGGTGGTTATGGATTGCAAACGCTGGCTGAAAAAGTTAACATTCATGTAGACTGCTCAGGAATCATTATCCAATCTTTGTTGTTGTTGTTGTTGTTGTTGTTGTTGTTATTACATTAAAGTTGGGGGAACTTGTTAGGATTCCTTTTTTTTTTTTCTTTTTTAAAAATCAAGTATGACTCTCACTCCTGGTATTGGGTGAAAAAGCTCCCTCTTTCCCACCGTTTCTCTTCCACATTGTTTGCAGAGCGGTACTCCTCGCTGTACTCCTTGACTCTCTCTTCCCCCTGCATCCGGCTAGTGGCTGAGAAGCCAGGGTTCCAGTGTGGTCGTTTCCGCCTTGCTGCTGCTGTTGGAGAACCACATCGTCAGGCATGCCACACAGCACTGCAGCTGTCACGCACGTGCTGTTAGATACTGGACGGATATTCATTAGATCTCAGATGTCTGTGCTCAAGATCTATGGTCTCATAGCATCGCTAGACCTGCTTGTGGTCCGACAGAGTCATCGGACTGGAGCAAACGGGGGACTCCATAGTAAGTCCAGAGTGAGACGGAAGCAAATCCACTCCTGCATTGGAACTGAAACAAGAAGGGTAACTTACTAGGAAGATGAATGAAACTTTTTTTTTTGAGACAAGGTCTTACTGTACAGCCCTACCTGGCTTAGAGCTCAATATGCAGAACAAGCTGGCCTTGATCTCACTGAGGGCCACCTGCTTCTGCTTTCCGAGTGTTGGGAGTTTAGAACTGGGCATCAGAGCCCCTGGAACTGGAATTATGGCTGGTTACTAGCCACCATGTGTGTGGTGAGAGTCAAACCCAGGTCTTCTGCAAGAGCAGTCCGTGCTCTTAACCACTGAGCCATCTCTCCAGCCCCGAGTGCTTTTCTATGTGTTTGATTTATACCTCACACCTAATTTTGGCCTTGGGTTCTGGTTCTTAGAATAATCCTTCATGGAGGAAGTCTCCATATAATAAGGGCAAGAGAAAACCTAGGAGAAACAGAAATTATGCACAAGCACCAGAGATGACACCAGGTTTGGCCAGGCCAGCTTCAGGTGGCTTCCTATGGCATGGCAGGAAGCTGAGATGGGTGACACAGGTGAAGCTGCCACCTGCAGTCGTGTCTGAGCTGTCTCTGGGATGGTTTGCTAGTGGCTTTCATTAATAAGTGATAGCTTATAGGACCATTATCAAAGGATATTCCTCATTTTTACCATGAACCTTTTAGTCTTAGGAATCTATCAGTAAGTTTCAGGTACTTTGATAGTTTATTGTTTAAAATTGACAGTATTTTATAACTACAATAATATATTCCAAAGACACCCCCCCAGAAAATAACTAGAGATTATATCAAATCCAATATATGTCATGTTGTTCCCCCTGTACTTATGTGCTTATAATAAACACTAACCATTTCTCTCAAATGAAATCCTTTATGGCCTTTCATTGGCATATCCAAATTGCCTGCATCAATAGTCTCCTGTTTAGCGAACATTATTAAAAAGAGTCACTTGAACACAATCCCCAAGGGAGCGCTTACTAACAGGAGGCAGGTAGCATATTCACTGTGGATACACTGAAGGAAGAAGCAGTGCACATCCCAGGTTAGATGGTCTAAATATCTCAACGTTCAGTCATGCCTCTCAGAGTTGCATGGAGTTTAAAATCTATGAAATGTTTATTTACAGAATTTTAGTGAAATACTTTTGGACAACAGATAGCTACAAGTAACTAAAACCACAGAATGAGCAGCTGCAGCTAAGGGGACTGGTGTATTTTCTCGGTGCTCTTGGTATTCCAGCAATCATGGTGCCTGTTCTGTTTGGTTTTTCCTGATGTCATAGGGTTAGAAAACACAGAGAACTGTCCTCCAAGGATGGGAGAGAGGAAATAGCCTAATAGTTCTGGTCTACGTGGCTCAACTACAGGGAAGTATTTATCTAGGTAATGGAAACACAAAATCCAACCTGTCTCATTTACACAGATGACTCAGACTCTGTACCTCAGACGGAAGTAAACTTCAGGGTAAAATATATTACACACGCCTGGCCTTGAAGCACTTTTGTGTATGCTTGCACACAGGGACATCCCTCCACCCCATGCAGAAATGGGGCAGGGCAGACACACACACACACATGCACGCACTCTCTCTCTCTCTCTCTCTCTCTCTCTCTCTCTCTCTCTCTCTCTCTCTCTCTCTCTCTCTGAGTGTTTGGAACTGTTAAATGGGCTTTTGTCAGTCTCCTTGTGGACTAAATTCCTGTGCACACATATTTTCAAGGGCAAAGCAGGTGGGAGGGTTCATGAGCCTGCTTGAGTCCTTGAAGGAGGTTGACAAGTTTGTGTCTCTAGTTCATGTGGAACAGATAGATTCTTTCATGCATAGTGAAGAGATCTTCATCATGACTGAAGCAATTGTTCTTCCTTTCATAGACAGAGGGAAGTCCTAGGCAGGCACAGAGAAGAAAGATGCCACTTCTTAGACCATTGATTCAGTAAATATTTACCTACTTCCCACTGCTATCATCCAAATCAGGAGATGTGATTTTGATTGACTTAGGCTTAATTTGTTACTGCTTCATCAGTTTTAGCACTCCTTAAATTGGACGATGGGAAGGGCTCTAAATTATTGAAGAGTTACTAGTCATTGTTGTATGTGTCAAATGCTTTTTTTTTTTTTTGTCTTTTTTTAATTTTTTTTGAGACAAGGTCTCCCTGTTGCCCTAGCTGGCCTGGAACTCACTCTTAAGACCAGGCTGGGCTTCAACTCACAGAGATCTGCCTGCCTCTGCCTCCTGAGTGCTAGGATTAAAGGTGTGCACCACCACACTCAGCTTGTCAAATGCCTTTTAACCTGTGAGCCTGTGCCAGGTGTGCTGGTGCACATCTTTAATCCTAGCACTCAGGAGGCAGAGGCAGGCAGATCTCTGTGAGTTCAAGGGCAGCCTGGTCTAAAGAGTGAGTTCCAGTCCAGCTAGGGCAACAGGGAGACCTTGTCTCAACCCCCTAAATAAATAAGTATATAAGTAAGTAAGTAACTAACTAATTAACTAACTATATGCATGCATACATACAGTGAGCATACATTCACACATGGATGCACATATTCCTGGCACACAGCTCAACAAATCTGAGTGGTGATGTCTTCATCAGAACAGGTAATGTCAGCACATGATATACTTAAAGCTTACTTTAATGTGTTCATTTCTTTTTGCTGTGCATTGAATTAAATGCTATATTTATTGGCACTTCTCAAAAAAAGCTGACTTTGGTGGGAGGCATGATTAAGATGTATTATATAGAATGGACAAAAATTCAATTAAAAGATAGAAAAATCTTTTAAATTGAATAAAATAGCTGTCTTGTTTTTTAATTTGTATTACACTTATTTATTTATTTATTTATTTAGTGTGTGGGTATGTTGTCACGTGTCACAATACATGTGTGGTCAGAGGACAACTTGTGGTAGTTGGTTCTTTCCTTCCACTATGTTGGCCCCTAGGAATCAAACTCAGGTCATTAGGCTTAGAGCCAAATGCCTTTACTCACTGAGCCATCTTACAAGCCCAGCTATTTTTTTTTTTTTAATGGTTATCCTGCTGTAGCCAAAGTGGTTCTTGCTGTGTTCTCATTCTTCCATTTTCTGGACCTTTTCTAGGTGTATAGAGCCATATTTGTGAGAAACTATGAGCAATACATTCCTTAGTAAGGACTATCTGTACATTTCAGTCTGCCTCTGCACCCGTGTCTGTATCCATGTACCACATCTGTCTCTGCACCCATGTCTGTATCCACATACCATGTCTGCCTCTGCACCCTTGTCTGTATCCACGTACCACGTCTGCCTCTGCACCCTTGTCTGTGGAGAGCAGGTGTGGTGACAGTCCTAAGAAGGCACCCGAGACTTTAGCAAAGTTTTATGACTAACACCTGAGTCTTATGATCAACACCTGATTCCCTCCTACCTCAAAGTAAAGCCACGCTCACCGTTTGAGCTGTGCAGGTGCACCCTGTATACAAGATCAGACCAGATGATACCAATAGACTGAGGCCACACAACCTGGGCTGGGAAGGTGGATAAATAGAGGGACTTTCTAGATAGAGGGACTCTCTCTCCTTTCTAGTCTGAGAGAGAAGCTTGCTTGCCTGAGGAAGGAGAAGGCTTAGAGGGAGAAGCTTGGAGAAGGAGAAAAGATGTTGCTTGCCTGAGGAAGGAGCCAAGACCTGCCTGCCTGAATAATAAACAGCTTTGAGAAGAACGAGCGAGAGGTGCTTTGTTGCTGCGGCTTCATACAAGTGTTTCCTACAAGTGTGCAAGTGTTTCATACACTTGTCTGTATCCACATACCACGTCTGTCTCTGCATCCCTGTCTGTATCCATGTACCACGTCTGTCTCTGCATCCATGTCTGTATCCACATACATCTGCCTCTGCACTCGTGTCTGTGTCCATGTACCACATCTGCCTCTGCACCCATGTCTGTGTCCATGTACCACATCTGCCTCTGCATCCATGTCTGTGTCCATGTACCACATCTGCCTCTGCACCCGTGTCTGTATCCGTGTACCATGTCTGTCTTTGCACCCGTGTCCGTACCCATGTACCACGTCTGCCTCTGTATCCGTGCCGTCATATGTCCTCAGATATGTTGTTAACCTTTTACAAGGATCTGTTACGAGACTGAACTGGGCCATCTCATTACCAATGAAAAAGTATTCCAAACAGAAAGGTTATTTACTGGATGAAACAAAATCCCTCCATTGGGTACTATGCTTTGTCCTTCATCCATTAGACAAGGATTGGGCCTTCTCCCACATATTACTTATGCCACCTGAAGTGGCTTTCAGGAGGCTTGGCACTAGCTCAGCAGTATGTATGGAAAAGTGGGGCAGAAGGCTTCAGCCCTCATGTACGTGCCTGGGCCCCTTCCTCCTCCTCTTTGCCCTTCCTGGCTTCTTTTCCCGTTCCCTTTCCTGCTCTCTCCCTCCTCTTCCTTCTCTGTCCTTTCCTCATTGTGGTCACAATTCTATTTTGATGCCTTCCATGTCTGTTTCTTTATAACCTAGACTTTGCATCTTCCCATATGCCTGCTTCTGAACAAGTACCACTGTATTCAGAATACTTAAATTTCTTTTTTTTTTTAATTTTTTATTTATTTCTGTATGTGTATGAATGTACTGTCTGAATGCAAGTGTGTGCACCCATGTCGTGCAATGCTGCGGAGGTCAGAAGAGGGCATCGGATTCCCCTGGAACTGGAGTTCTCCTGGAATTGGAGTTTTAGATGGTTCTCAGCCGCCATGTGGGTGCTGGGGATCGAACCCGGGTCCTCTGCAAGAGCAGTCGGTGTTCTTAACCGCTAGGCCATCTCTCCAGCCCTAAATCTCTTTTCTTTAAATAAGCACTTAACTGTCATATAAGACATTCATGAGGTGCCCCAGTTGGCAAACCTTGTTTTAAAGCCACGGCTAGGGCAAAAGGCAAAATATGAGGTTTGGGGAGTGGGTTCCAGGCTTGACAAAACAGATCTTCCCATGGTTATGTTTTGGTGAGTGGAAATGGTAATAATCTTACTGGGGACTCTGGTTCTCTGACTCTCATTCTGTATGAATGAATGAATGAATGAATGAATGAATGAAGTGAATATGCAGCAGTCTAAGTCTAGCAGTCTCTCTGTCCAGGTCTTTCCTTTGAGAGACTTCTCTCTGTCTCTCCTAATTCCTTGTGTGTGCTGTACACAAAGGGTAGGAGGAAAGAGCAGTAGAAGGAAACAGTTCTGTAAAGGAGAAACTCTCCTATCTACATGGCCTGCTCACCCCATACCCTTCCTGCTCAGGGCTGTGGAAGGGCAGAGTGAGATGAGTCTCCCAGCAGCCAAGCGGTCTGGCTCTCAGCTCCTAGTCCTCAGCCTGGAGATCAGCAGAGATCTCCTACAATGAGCCTGCTGTGTGCTTTCCTGTCTTTTCCTTCCCCTCATTCTCACTGTTTCTTCAGGGCTGCCCTAGCCAGACTGTGATGTTGCTGTCCTCTGTACCCAGTGTCCTGCTCCTGGTGTGTATGTGGGGTGGCCACTCACAGAATCAACTTCTATTCTTCTGTGCTTTTGTCCCCTCCCTGAGATAGGCTAAAGAAAGAAAAGCCCTTCCAACCTAGAAAGTAGAATCCAAGACCTGATGGAGGGCTGCTGTGTTGGGAGTAGGGGCTCAGTTCCACTGTCATGCTTAAATTTGTTGGTAGAGTACCCAGCCTTAGAGGGGACAGAGTAAGAAGGAGTCTGTCTGTCTTTCTATGGTGGATAGATCATATGTATGTATGTACCTGGTTCAGGTAGCACTGTCGGGGAGGACTGGTGGCAGCCAATAGACTCCTTCTTACTCTGTCTTCTCTAGGGCTGGTCTTGTCAAGCTTTCATGCCACAGCTCTGTTTTATAATATTCTTTTTTTTTTAATTTTTTAAATTTATTTCTGTATGTGAATGAATGTACTGTCTGCATGCAAGTCTGTGCACCCGTGTCGTGCAACGCCGCGGAGGTCAGAAGAGGGTCTCGGATTCCCCTGGAACTGGAGTTCTCCTGGAATTGGAGCTTCAGACGGTTCTCAGCCGCCATGTGGGTGCTGGGGATCGAACCCGGGTCCTCTGTAAGAGCGGTCGGCGCTCTTAACCGCTAGGCCATCTCTCCAGCCCCTATAATATTCTTTTTTAACTTTTTTTTTTGGTCTTTTTGAGACAGGGTCTCCCTGTAGCCCCAGCTGTTCTGTAATGCCCTATGTAGACCAGGCTGGCCTGCTAGGATTAAAGGTGTGTGCCATCATGCCCTGGTATTTTTTTTTAATTTTATTTATTTTTGTATGTGTATTAGTGTACTGTCTGCATGCAGCTCTGTGCACCTGTGTCGTGCAATGCCGCGGAGGTCAGAAGAGGGTCTCGGATTCCCCTGGAACTGGAGTTCTCCTGGAATTGGAGTTATAGACGGTTCTTAGCCGCCATGTGGGTGCTGGGGATCGAACCTGGGTCCTCTGCAAGAGCAGTCGGTGCTCTTAACTGCTAGGCTATCTCTCCAGCCCTGCCCTGGTATTTTTTAACTTTTTAAAAATGTATGTTTATTTTGTGTGTATGATGAGTGCCTGCGTGTATATAAGTGCAACACAAGTGTGCAGTACCCATGGAAGCCAGAAGAGGACATCAGATACCCAGAACTGGAGTTATAGACAGTTGTTAGCTGCCATGGAGGTGCTGGGAACTGAACCCGAGTCCCCTGCAAGAGCAGCCAGTATTCTTAACCATTGAACCATCTCTCCATCCAGCTACTAATTGACAAAGGAGCAGGTTGGGGAGATACATACTTTCCCTATTGTCCCTGTGTCTTCTCTTTCCTGAGATCTGAAAGTATAATGTTGGCGTGGCCCCTAGCTGTCCAGGGAGGGGATGACCATGCAGGCCCAAGGCCTTGCACTGGGATAGCCTCAGACCTTCTGTCTGCTTCCCATTCCTCATCCCCAAGGCCTCCACTTTCCCTTGACCTACCCTTTCCTGAACCTCACCTCAGAGAGAAAGGGATCAGGTTGCTCATCCAGGCCCAAACTTGGCTTTTGGTGAATCCTCCAGCCCATCTGTTTCTTTTTTTGCTGCTCTGTGAAGACGCCTTGTCTGGCTTTGGTGGGATGACTCATTTGTTCCTAAAACCCTTCATCTTAACAGTCTGACAAGAGCCTTTACTTCAGACATGAGAGACCCTGTAACCATGGTCAGCAGCTTCGAGGCTAAGCTTTCATTATTTCAAATTCATAGCATTCTATTTCCTCTCAGTTTTTCTATTTGGAAAAGTAGAGCTTCCTAGAATTTGAAGTCCAGAAGACCTCAGCTCTGTGGCCATTAGCTGCGTGACCTTTAAGAGCTACGTTGCTCATCTTTCACACAGATGGCAGCCACCTGAAGGAGGGGGAGGACTAGTGGTGAAGTATACCAGACTGACGCTCTGTTAGGAGTGACCATACAGGAAACTCTCAGTGTTATGACCATCGCTATTATTTTCACATGCTGCAGAGTTGGGACTGATAAGCTGTTTATCGTGGGTTTGATTAAGTCACAAAGGAATAGAGGCTGCTGTGAAAGGGACATGTGGCTAAGTTTTCCCAAGTAATATCATCACAAAAGAGTATATGCAACATGCTTAGAGGATAGATATTTTCTGGGATTACATGTGAGTCCTGGGAAAGCTGTGGCCCTGTTTGAGCTGCCTACATCAGTGCTTTTGGGCCCCCCTTGCCTCCACCCTGCTGGAACCCCTATGTAGCTACTGTCTAGCACCAAGGATGGACTTTTGCCCCAGGTTTGCCCATGTCGCTGCTATATAAATGTCCTGAGCCCAGCTACCAAGCCAAGCCTCTTGGGTTTCTGATGTTATGATTCATGATTCATTCTAATATCATGATTCTCCCAGAGGGCTGTGTGGCCTTCCCACACACTGTTGTAGGAATCCCAAACACTGTCAGACAGGTCTTGGAGATGGGTATGGATTCACCAGCAGGAACAGCTGCAGTAATACCCATATCACTGCTCACCCTGACCACGTCTTGATAAATGGCTAAATTATCTCTTAATTGAGTACAAGTAAACTACAATGAGGAAAAAAGAGAAGTGTTCAACATCACAGCTTCTTCAAGGGAAATTAAGTGCTCTTTCATGTCTGATTTTTTAAAGTGGGTTTAATGACACCATTGTGTGACTAAAGCTGTAGAAACGCACATCCTCCTGGCGCAGGCGAGATCACAGCATTTAAGCCAGCCCGTGAAAAAGGCCTCCCCTCACTGCTTCGTGTAGCATTTCTTATGTCATTACTTAGACAACCTAATGTAAAAATATTTTGACTGCAGGTATCACAAGTGACACCAGGGCCCCATTCTCCCCAGTGTGTGGGGACAAAAGCAGGTTCTTTAATACCCGCGCTTTTAATGAACCGTCTTACCCGAGACACTCAGAATCTAATAGTGTGCCTTTTGGTAAAGTTGTTGAGAATTTTAATGCATTTTAGTTCTCATTCATCACGGCCTGTGTGCTTCTCGCAGGAGGGTCTTTAGAAATAGGATTAACTTCTAGAGGAATGCATTAGCTATGCCACAGAAGTAGGCAGCGTGCTAACCAGTCTGATAGATTGCTCCAACCTTCAAATCCTTCAGCTGCTCCCTCTCTGGTACCCCCCCCCTTTCTTATTGACAGCTTCTCATTGAATGGCTGGAAGCATTAGTGTATTTAGGAGTTAGATGTTTTGTATGATCCTGGGCTGATCTCATATTCCCTTTCTGAAATTAATTCGGCACTGCTTTACATGTTAATCCGCAAAGGATTGATTTGGAGAAGGTCAGAGCAGTGCAGCTTCAGAAAATGGCAGGAAAGCTGCGCTCAGAACAGCTCATTTTGGTTCCCAGACCTAAGCCTGGCTGCCTTTTCATTGTGACCCTGGGCCAGCTGTAGGCAGCTTGGAGGGCCTGTAGAATACATCAAACAGTGGGGTTTGATGTGGGGTATAGGATCGTCCAGCTAATTAAGTTTAGCTTGGTTAACCAATTGCAGTTTGCAAATTGAACAATTGCACCTTGAAAGCCTCTGGCACAATAGAACACAGAATCTTCTTTTTAGGCATAAACATTCCCAATAATGGAGTAGTACTTTTTGAAAGAAGCTTATACCAAATCCACACAATTTGGATGTCTCTAACATAGAGTTCGTTTCGCTGGTAACAAAACTCTAGTCTCTTTATTCAAAGAATTGCATGATGTCAAAGGCAAGAAAACCCCATGCCTTGGATGGAGAAGCCTGTGGAAGAGCTGAGCCAGAGAGGGAGGGATGTAGCCAGTGGGTGGGGAGGTTAGGTGAGTGCTGGAGAATTAAGAGATTTAAATTCTTCTTTGAAAAAGAAATTTAAATCTTGAGCCATAGTCAAACAATTGCTGGGGAACTGATCACAACTGATGTACCAGATAACACAGTGATTTAGAAGATGAAAGCGTTGGATCCAGAAAATCAAATTAGAGAAGAAGGCAGGGCCACTTGGTGAAATGTCTCCATTTTATAGGGAAAAGTGGAGAAACCACTTAATCTAGACTGAACAAAGATAGGAATGATGAATTCAAAGCGATTCCAAATTTGAGTAAAAAAGAAAATCATCAATGTCTAATCTATATTTAGTGTATATAGAAAGATTCCTTGTTAGTAAGGTTTTTTCCACTTTGAAACTAAGGTGCTATGCTGTGGCCCCTCTTACCAGCTCTTTACCCTCTGTTTTAATGTAATCTCAGTCTTTATCAATTCTTACTCTTTGCTCAGAGAAGTCACTAGACTGCTGTGGCATCTTACAGCCAAGCAAAGCTGTTCTGCAAGATTGCGTGGAGAGAGAGGATAGCCAACCTAGGTTGAATTTTTGCTACTATAAAATATTGATACAGACTCGGGATGTGGCTCAGGTGGAGTGATTGCCGAGCGCAGATGATTCCCTGGGTTCGATCCCCAGCACTGCCTACACTGGGCATGGTAGTAGTACACATCTGTAAACTCAGCACTCGGAGGTGGAGGCAAGAGCAGAAGTTCAAGGTTGTCCTTGACTACATAGGGAATTCAAGCCCAGTCTGGACTACACAAGACTCTATCTCTAATAGATTAAATAAATAAGAAAAGAAAAATAAGTCGAATCCTCCTGGGGTCCAAGTGGTGGAGTAGCCCATGTCTCTGATCCTTTATGAAATCATGGGTGCCAGTAGTGGGCCTTTCTGAAAAGGCTCCTGGGCCTGGCAAAGGGATGTCAACCACCAGTTTCTCTCACAGCTGGACAGAAAGCACAAAGCAAGGAGAGCTGGTTACAACAGCAGCTTCAGGCTTCTTGCCTGCAGAGACGTGCTGCAGGACATTGGGGTGCAGTCTGACCCCCTCTGAGGTCAGGCTAGGTCCTGGTGTTTCCCTCCCGCACTGGGCCACCGCTCACTGTGGCAGGATCATCCACAGCAAAGGCAAAGGGACTTTGCAGAATGTTCCTTGCTGCTTTTATTTGTGTGTGTGGCTAAAGATATAATCAAGCAGCCGGGCGTGGTGGCGCACGCCTTTAGTCCTAGCACTTGGGAGGCAGAGGCAGGCGGATTTTTGTGAGTTCAAAGTCAGCCTGGTCTACAGAGTGAGTTCCAGGACAGCTGGGGCTACAGGGAGACCCTGTCTCGAAAAGACCAAAAAAAAAGATATAAACAAGCTCAATTGTTGCTTTTGTGCCTTTCTTTCTCCTTGTGTCTGGTTGTGTGTGTGTGTGTGTGTGTGTGTGTGTGTGTGTGTGTGTATGGTCATGGACAGGGGAGGGGAATGGATAGCTCTCTTTCCTCTGGATAGAAAAATTGTTCTCTGAAATCAGTTGAGCAAGTTGCTTCTATAATATTTTAATTGGTGGGAAAGTAGGCTATTGATAATAAAAGGAATGTACGTGTGTCCATTTAGGATTGACTGGAGAAGGCCTGGGCCTGTGTCTGCCTTCATTATCTTTCTTTACTCCACAAATAAGTGTTTCAGATAGCTCGGGCTGTGGTCTCAGTGGGCTTCTGAGGCCTGCAGCGGGGTTGGAGAAGTTCTGGATTGATGAGTCCTTCACAGTTTATAACCTGTATTTGCTGGACTGTCCAATGCTTTTGCATTGGACTTTTAAATGTGCTGCCTGTTTCTCAGCAGTAGGAGAGGCATCCAGAGTTGCTTGGTGCATCTCCCTTGCCTAGCTAGGGTTCAAAAGGTGATGGGTTTGGGCCAGTAGTATCCATCTCACCTGGGAAAGGATTAGGAAGGGAAAAGCCCAGCCCCATGACCCTGTCCACTCAATGTCCACATAGTATTTACAAGATCCCTGAGTGACATGTATACACTCGAGGTTGAGAAGCACCATGTGGAATTGTACATAAATAAGGAAGCATTCATCTTCCCCTCACACTTCCCTTCCTTCAATCCTGCCCCATTCCTCAGCCCGGCCCCACCTCCCATCCTTCCCAGGGTGCCTTTTCTTCTCGCCAGACTGAGGACCACAAAGAGAGAGGGCTGTTCATTTCTCTTTCTCTATATTGTGTAGGCTTTCCAGATTAAGTATCTATACATCTTGTTAAATTCAAGTTTAAGATAGACAGAAGAAATTTTTAGTGTCAGTGTGCTTTGTACACCATTTAAATGTATTTTGACATACACTTTAATTTTTGTTTGATTTATTTATTTGCATTTTATGTGTATGAGTGTTTTTCCTGCATGTATGGAAGTGTGCCTGTGTGGATGATGCTCGAGGAAGCCAGAAGCTGGTGGAGCCCCTGCAATTGGAGCTATGGGTGGATGCTAGCTGCCATGTGGACATTGGGAACTGAACCCAGGTCCTCTGCAAAAGCAGCAAGTGCTCTTAATTGCCGAGCCATCTTTGTAGCCCCTAGACATAGATGTTATGGGGTGGGGCTTTTTGAGACTGATTCCCTATAACCCCAGCTGGTCTATAACTCTCTATATAATCGAAAGCTTCGATTTCACAAAGATCCATCTGCTTCTGCCTCCTGAGTGCCTAGACATACACTTTTTAACTTACGGCGTTATTTATAGCATTATAAACTCATTGTAAGTTGAAAACATCCTAAATTGAAAATCCATTTAGGGGCCAACAAGAGTGCTTGCTGAATAAGCCTTAAGACCTGAGTTCAATCCCTGGAACCCATGTTTTTAAAAAACTAGACATTGGGGGCTGGAGAGATGTCTCAGTGGTTAAGAGCACTCACTGCTCTTGCAGAGGACCAGGGTTCAATTCCCAGCACCTACGTGGCAGCTAGCAACCATCTGTAACTCCAGTTCCAGGGGATCTGATGCCCTCTTCTGGCTCTGCAGGCATTGCATGTATTAAGGTACACTTACATACATGCAGACAGTATACTCATATACATAAAATAAAAATAAAATATTTTTAAAAAGCTAGATGTGGTGGCTCTCAGCTGTAATTTTCAACATGAGAGATAGACAGGAGACAGCCTTGCAAGCTCACAGGCCAGCTAGTGTGGAGTATCCAGTACCCTAGAAATAATAAGAGATACCCTCCCTCAACAAGATACAGAACAGAACTGACTCCAGAAATTTGTCCTTTTACCTCCACATGTGTGCTGTGGCATGTGGGTGGGCACACACACACACACTAGAAGAAAGGAAAAGAAGGAGAAAAGCAACTCATAAGAGAATGAAAATGCAATTAGTATGCCTGACTTAGGGACTATTACAGTTTAGCACCTTAGAGCACCAGTTCAGCCTCTTGACTGGCTGACTGGGGACCCCCAGCTCACTCTCATACTGCCACCATCATAATCTTGAAAACTCATAGGTAACTCTATCCTGAGTCAGGATTGTCTGTACCATTTGTTGACTATCTGAAATTCATGCTTGGGTTGGCTTTCCATCACTATGACAAAACAACCAACTTCTAAGGAGAAAAGGCTTATTTTGGATCATGATTTTAGGAGTTTTCATCCCAGTTGGCCCCCATTGGGCCTGTGGTAGAATGTGTGGTGGAGAAAGCTGCTCACTTCATGGTGACCAGGAAGCATCAGGGCCAGCGCCCCAGTATCCCTGTCAAAGACCCATCCCTGGTGTAAGAACTGCTTTCCGGGCTGGAGAGATGGCCTAGTGGTTGAGAACGCTGACTGCTTTTGCAGAGGACCAGGGTTCGATCCCCAGCACCCACATGGCGGCTAAGAACCATCTGTAACTCCAATTCCAGGAGAACTCCAGTTCCAGGGGAATCCAAGACCCTCTTCTGACCTCCGTGGCATTGCACGACACAGGTGCACAAACCTACATGCGGACAGTACATTCATACACATACAAAAATAAATAAAAATTAAAAAAGAACTGCTTTCCACAAACAACCCCCATCCTAAAGGCCCCCTATGAAGGCCACCTCCCAATATGGGACCAGGCCTTTGATGCTTAGCCTTCGGGGAAATGCCAGAGCATTTAACTGGGACTTCTGTATTTTTATTTGTGAAATCTCACAGCATAGTTGGAAGAAAATAAAATTCAACTGTAGAATACAGGGCATTAGAAGAGCCATCCATTCACCTTTGGCAAATTAAATACCTTGAGAAGGATGAAGTTCAGGGCTTTGAGTGAGATGTCAGGGAAGTCTTTCCCTTGGTCTTGGTTGTATATTAATTAGGAAGAGAGCAAAAGATGATGGCTTGGGAACATCAAAAGGAAAATGTCTCCTTACTCTTGCCAAGCCTCCAAAGACCACCAAGAGGACTGAGCCCACACCGGCCGGGCACTGGGGACATGTTCTTCCACCAGGTGGCTACAGGTGGGGAGCTGGAGCTTCAAATTTTTGGAAGAGAAAGTATTCCCACACAAGTATTTTCGTTTCTGCTGGTTTTAGGTAGGGTTCGTTATGCCTGACCTAACTATTATGGCTTCTTATTTGGGAAGCAATGTGAAGCACTCACTCTCATTAGGCAGAGGGCTTGCAGGTGTTTCTCAAACAGTGTGTGACCTAATATCTCTTATTGCTAGGTACTTCCAGATGATGGGGTTTGACTCAAATGCCCCAAAGCAATGAGTTTCAGAGTTAAGGTTTCAACATTCTCCATGACTCTTTGCTTTTTATACTACTTAATAAGTTGTACGTACATATTCCGAGAGAAATTATGAGCTGCCTTATTCATTACACATTTTTCCAGCTCATAATTGCATTGGCACCAACTGTTGGCATCGTTTGAAAGAAACTGGCATATGACTTGGTCCTTATAAACCTCTTGGTGCTTCTAAAGAAAATTAGCATCAGACCATTTTCTTGAAATTTGCTTCCATCGTGATCCCCATTTGGGGAATGGGCAACATTGGCAGAAGTCTTTCAAGGCTCATTTGGAAAGCTAAGCTTTTCAAGAGCACGTCTTCTTGCTGTCAGCAGACTGACCTACAACACACAAAGAAGTGTGTCTCTGGGCCTGGGGCATGAGTGAGATTATTACAGGAAATTATGTGGTAGAAGAAATGGAAGTTGGAATATTAAAACCTTGGTTGTTTGGCAGTGTTTTCGTTGCTTAGAACCAGGAGGCAGGTTGTTCTGAAGAATGCTGACTGAATTTATAACTTGCTGAAGTGACATTATTATTTTTCTTAAATCTGTATGAGTGCATTGCCTGCATCCGTGTATGCACCCGTGTTATGCAGTGCCTGTGGAGGTCAGAAGAGAGTGTTAGATCCCCTGGAAGTGGACTTAGGGAAGGTTGTCAGTTACCATGTCTGTGCTGGGAACTGAACCTGGGTCCTTTGCAAATGCAGCCAGTGCTTTTAACCACTGAGTCATCTCTCTAGCCGCATGAAGTGACAGTCTTAGTTGCAGAAAATTATCCACGTAGTTTACATATTTGCAAGTATGTGTAGCCGGAGATTGGCAGAAAATAGGCATTCAGAACCTGTGTATCTGACTTTTTTCTTTTTGAGAGGAAGAAAAAGTTAGAGATGAAAATTTTAATTTGTCTTTTCTCCATCTTTTTTTTTTTTTCCTGCGTGTTATTACTGGCTTGCTCTTTCATATGTAAGTTCTTTCGGTGAGTTGTTTTGTGTGTATGAGAGTGTGGGTGTGGGTGTGGGTTTGCGCATGCCACAGCACACAGTAGATGTCAGAGACAGTTTTCTCGAGTCACTCCTCATCTTCCCCTTTGTTGAAGCAAGGGATCTCTTACTGTTTCTGCCTTGCTAGGTTCTCGCAGTTAGCTGGCCTTGAACTTCTAGGTAATTCTCCTCTCCCTGCTTCAAATCTCAGCATAGGAGTGCTAGGATTACAGATGTGTACCACTGTATCCAGCCAGCTCTTTTAATGTAGATTCCAGGGATCAAACTCTTGTTTTCAGGCTTGCAAGTCAAACACTTTTACATGGTAAGCCATCTTGCTGGCTCAAGTTCTCTCAGTTTAAAACTCACTAAAATTGACAAATGGTACATGTTTTTGGAGGAACCAACTTAATAAATAAAACAAACAATTGAAATCAGAATAATAAGAGCTGTACTGGGTGACTTATAAAGTGTTACATTTAAGAAAAAGTAAACTTACTTTAAAAATTAAAATTCTAGGATATCATCGCCAGGTTTCAGTGTTGGCTTAGGTGATCCTATTACACAGGCAACTAAAACTCAATAGATAAACAGGACTTGAGGATACAGATCTGTAGCCTCAGTACTTGGGAGGCTGAGGCAGCAGGATTGTGAGTTCTCTAAGCCAAACTGAGCAAGACCCTGTCTCCCCAAAGAGTCAAAGCAGCCGGGTGTGGTGGCTCACGCCTTTAATCCTAGCACTTGGGAGACAGAGGCAGGCAGGTGAATCTTTGTGAGTTCAAGGCCAGCCTGGTCTACAGAGTCAGTTCCAGGACAGCTGGGGCTACAGGGAGACCCTGTCTCAAAAGACCAAAAAAAAAAAAAAAAAAAAAAAAGTGTCAAAGCAATAATGACAAAAGGTGGGATAGATGAAGTAAAGTGTGAATGGTCCAGAGGAGATAGGGATCTTTAGTGCTTCGCTTAACAGACCCCTGTGTTAGAACATTTAAATCTAGTGCCACAGAAAAGATTTTCTTGACTCTCCATGAAAACTGTTACTTCCTGATTTGCTAGGACTTTGGGAAGGCTAGAGAGAGACTTCTGACCCCGAGTGATTCCATAGCACCTTGGTGCTTTACCTTGATACTCGTGCAGGCTAGCTTGTGACTACTGCTGAATCTTTTGTAAGCGGAAGTATCAGAGGCGGGTGGAGGGAGCTGGCCACTCTTCTAGGTATCCCCACCTGCCTCTGCAGGAGCCCCCCTCCTCTCTCTCCTCCCATCTACACCATCTATCCTGTCCTCACATGTCACTTTCAACAGCCGGTGGGGTCTCTGAGTGCAGGTACTTTCAAGGTTAATGATCCTGTATGGATGTCCTGAGTGGGAAAGAGGTCTCTGTGAGCTCTTTGACTCTGGGGCCACATTTCTCCAAGGAGTGAAACTGGCTCTTGTGCCTACCTCTGTACGAGGTACAGTCCTTGCACACTGTGAGCTGGGGCTCAGTCCCAGCACTCTATGTGGTTGGCTCACAGTGCTACAGTGGGAAGACTGAGCATCCTGGCCCCACAGCAAGGCAGAGGTGGGTGCTCCTGGCTCCTCACCCTCCTGGCATGGCCTAGCCTGCTGAAGGCACAGCTTTCTGTCTCCCCTCTCAGCACCTGCTCTGGAGTCAGTGGTAGTTTTTGAAAATCACTTTCCAGAGATGCTTACAGCTCATGGTCCTGGATGACAAGTTAAACTGCAGGTTGAGCATCTCTCATCTGAAATCCAAAATGCTTGAAAAGTTTTCCATTTCAGGCTAGTCCTGGTGGCACATGCCTGTAATCCCAGCACTCAGGCTGATGCAGGAGGCTCATGAATGGAATGCATAGTGAGACCTTGTCTCAATAAAGCTCAGCAGTTAAGAGCACTGACTACTCTTACAGAGGACGTGGGTTCCATTCCCATCACCCACATGGGAGTGGGGGGTGGCAAACAACCATCTGTAACTCCATTTCCAAGGGATCTAACAACCTCTTCTGATCTCCATAGGCATTGCATGACATGAGTGAACTTACGTATATGCAGGCAAAACACTCATACACATAATTTTTTTTTAAGTTAAATAAAAAAGCAAAATAAAGCAGCAAAAAAAGAAAAACAGTTTCGGGTTTCTGGGTTTTTGGATTAAGGATGTTCAACCAGTGAAATCTACTCAAATATCCCCCAATCCAAAAATTAAACCCACAAAATCCAAAACACTTCTGCCCTCTGGCATTTTGGTATGTCAGCCTGTGTCAGCTCAACTGGATGAGCTAGAATAACAAGCTGTTGAAGAACTGACGGTTGTGCTGTTAGGTCAAAGTGTGCTCTCTCTCACTACCAAGTGAATAAGGGGCCAGGTATGTATGAAACAGTTAGAAGTGTAAAAACCTAGGGGCTGGTGAGCGGGCTCAGTGGATAAAGGCATTTTCTTCTAAGCCTAATGACCTGAGTTAATTCCTGGGACCCACATAGTAGAAGGAGAGAACCAAGTCCCACTAGCTCTCCACATGTATGTAATAGCATGCACATGCCTATACACATATATGCAAATAAATGTAATTAAAAATAAATCTTAAATATGTAAGAACTCAAAAACTCCATGAACAGCATGCCAGGGATGACTGTTAGGAGTTGGGCATGTTGCATCTTCTCTGAAGTATACTAGCAGAAGCTAGTCTGTGTCATTGGCTACCAGAGGTAGGCCAATTGTGACACTAATTCATGGTATCCAAGGATTGCATTACTTAAAAATATACATTAAATCAAAGGTATTAATTTCATAATTTAAAATTGATGTGGTCATCTATGAAAATAGTGAAACCGTCTCAGAACATAGTGGCTTAAAAAGACAGTTTTCTGTCTTGTTCAGCTAACTGTTCCCTTCCCCTGATATTGGCTGAACACACCTGTAGTATTAGTCACAGTGATGTGCTGGCTTTAGTCACAAGTGTCGCTGTAGCACAGAGGGCTTGAACCTGTGTTCAGAGAGAAGAGCCAGTCAGCCCTGATATGCCTGGTCACTGTGGCCGTCTCAGGGAATGTGGACATTTTCCATGGCAGCCCAAGGCCCCAAGTGGCGGTTTTGGAGAATCTGGTACTAAGCCTTTAAACAACCTGCCCACCCTCACTTCCTCTCCACCTTCTTTTCTCCCTTCTGACAGGATCTCATATATCCCAGGCTGGCCTCTAACTCTCCATGTAGCCAAGGATGACCTTGAATTTCTGTACACATGTACAACCCAGTGCTAGGGATATAGACATGCACCCCCATACCCAGTTTATATGATGCTGGGGATTGAATCCAGGGCTTCAGGCATGCTAGCAAGCTCTCTACCAACAGAATCATGTCCCCAAGCCTAAGCATTTTAGTTTGTTTTATCTTTTATATTTTAAGGTATACAAATGAGATTTTATTTGTACACAATCTTTTCTTCATGTTACATAAACATATTGCCTTGTATCTGTTGGTTTAGCCAATAACCTTTTTTTTTTTTTTATTATTTATTTTTGTATGTGTATGAATGTCTATTGTCTGCATGCAGGTCTGTGCACCCGTGTCATGCAATGCCGCGGAGGTCAGAAGAGGGTCTCGGATTCCCCTGGAACTGGAGTTCTCCTAGAATTGGAGTTACAGACGGTTCTTAGCCGCCATGTGGGTGCTGGGGATCGAACCCGGGTCCTCTGCAAGAGCGTTGGTGCTCTTAACCGCTAGGCTATCTCTCCAGCCCCTAGCCAATAAACTTTTAAGTTTATTGTATCAAATGAATGCCCAGTTTTCAAACTGTATCAGATTTACTAGGAACATACAATTTAAAGGGAACCCATTATTGACTATTGTTTGAATTTTTGCATTCATCTGTTTGTTAGGGCCTAGGGATGAGTACCCAGGTGGAGATGCTCAACGGACAGGAAATGGAGATGAGAGAAATGGAGATGTAACAGACCTTGCAGGGGTTAGTGAGAAAGTGCTAACTCCTAACGCAGACGGGGTGGGGCCGGGGAGAGGGGAATGGGACCCAGACACAGCAACTCTAGCTCCTTGAGCTTTGCTCACTGGTTCCATCCATGAATTTCATCCCATCAGGGTTAACTGAACAGCCATGACTCTCTGCAACACTGTAGCCAGTTTGAAAATGATCGTCAGGCTTGGTTAATCTTTGTTAATCCTGAGCACCTAGGAGTCATACAAGGATGCTTAGTGAACGTTGAGTCAACAAATGTGCGTTTAGTTCAGGTAAAAAGACTTCCGCTACTTAGGTTCTTACAGGTGAGACAATGCAGTCTTTCTAGAGCCTTCTTTGACTTGGTGAGATAAATACTGTTTTAGTAACAAGCTCCAAGTAGGAAACTTTTAACCTAACCTATGTGGTAGACTTATATGTTGGATATTGATATGTATGTGTGGTGGTTTGAATGAGTGTCCCCCATAGGCTTAAGTATTCAGACATTTGTCTCCAGTTGGTGGCACTGTTTTTGGAGGTCTTAGAGGGTGTGGCCGTGCTAGAGGAAGTATGTCACTGGGGGTAGGCTTAGTCAGTTTAATAAGCCTCGTGGTCTCCAGTCGCCCTCTCTCTGCTTCCTGTGCTCATTGCGAGATGTAACCCTTGGTTTGCTGCTCCAGCTCCAGCCGCCATGCCTCCCACCACAATGGACTCTAATTCCCTGGAACTGTCAATTGTAAGCTCAAATAAACTCTTCCTTTTATAAGTTCCTTTGGTCATGGTGTTTTATCACAGCAACAGAAAAGTGACTAATACAGTTATTGAGGCAAATGTACCTTTTTAGTGTTTAAATAGGTCATTTCAAAACTAGATGTAGTGGCACAGAATCCCAGCACTCCAGAAACTGAAGCAGGAGGATCACTATGAGTTTGAGGTCAGCCTGGCCTACATAGCAGTACTTTGTCTCAAACAAACAACAACAGCAAAAAAAGACTAAAGGGCCAGCTTATTTCAAATATAATGGTTTTGACCACTAAAATACTGCAGGAGCAACTCAGGCCTCAGGTCTTAAGAGATTAGCAGGTCCAAAACAAACTACAAGGAAGTGCAGCGGCTTAGATAACACCGTCATTTGCTTGGCTCACTTCTGCAGTTTGGCAGCCTTGTCAGCTCCATTGGGGCTGGAAGACCCACATCCAAGATGGCACATATACAGACTGGCAAGGTGGTGCCAGCAGGACCTTAGCCAAAGCTGAATGGGAACTTAGTTCTTATATAGCTGCACCGGCTTGTACACAGCCTGGTGAGTGGGTCCCAGTGCTCGAAGAAAGTGTAAGTGGAAGCTGTTTCTCCAAAAGATGGAAATTTCAGTTCACACTCAGCCAAGGGAAGTGCCAGTCAAAGCAAAAGAAACATACATAGAAGAAAAACACCAAACCCAGATCCTCATAAGTCAATACCCAGAGTGTCAAGGATACTAAGCTGAGTACCCAGCATGCAAAGCGCCTAGGAGGGAAACACTCTCAGGTGGGTCCAACCCTGAGAGGAAGCACAGCTTTTCCCTTGGTTGTTATGACCTTCCCAAAGTGGGACCGATGTGCTCATAATGAAGGAAAAATATAAAGATAAATTATATTGAAACCCAGAACTGAAAGTACAAGTTTATTATCTGTATATTTTATTTTTGTATTTGGAGGGTAGGGAGTGCTGGGAATTGAACCCAGGGCCTCGTGCACACAGAGCATATGTTCTGCTCTAACTCCAGTACCAGGAGATCCAATGCCCTTTTCTGTGGGCATTGCACACATCTGGTGCACTTTTTTTTTTTTTTTTTTTTTTTTTGTCTTTTCGAGACAGGGTCTCCCTGTAGCCCCAGCTATCTCGGAACTCAGGCACATAAAATAAGTATTAAATCTTTTTAAAACCTGCTACAAGCAGAAGGGAGATGATAACAGAAAAGAACTCATATCCTTGAGGGGATGAAGAAGATTCAAAAGGTGAATATTTTTATAGGTACATAATACTGCTTTTTTGTGCTTTTACCCTCTTTAATTTGTTGGTTAACCATATAAGTATTTAGAGCAAGGGTTAAAACACTGTTTCATGGGGCATATAACATCTATAGATAACAACTCTAACCTAAACTATATATGGTGGATGTGGACTCCCATGGTCCTGAGATTTCTTTATTTTATAGGAAGACTACAGTATTGATTGTGGTAGGTTATAAAAAGTTATAGCATTTCTCTATGTGGTAACTTAGATATAAAGAAACGTGACTATTGAGTCAATAGAAGAATTGAAGTCAGCCTTCAATGATTTGTGTTTATTTTAATTTTATGTATATAAGTGTCTTGCCTGTATATGTGTAAGTGTACCACATGTGTGAAATGCTCACAGATGCCAGAAGACGGAATAAGATCCCCTGGAGCTGGAGTTACAAATGGTCGTTAGCTGCTATGTGGGTGCTGGGAACTGAACCAGGATTCTCTGCAAGAGCAGCCAGGGCTCTTAACTGCTGAGCCATCTCTCTATGATACCCTTTTATTTCAGAATTTTCATCAGAAGCCAGGTACCTTTTTTAGCCGTTTCTTGATTGCTCCATCTTGTTTCTAGTCCGGTAACCCCCCTCTTTGTTATGTTAGCAAGGCAGCAAAGTGACTCTTGCTGTTATTTCATCTGTTTTACTTGAAGACCTCATCCGCTCCTTTCAAAAGTCATAGGAAGATGGGAATCCCAGAGCAGGGCTCACCAAGCTTCTGTCACTTTCTCACATCTCAAAGATGACGTCACAGAAGGCTCCACACCAAAGGCTGGTGCATCCAGGTGGCCTCTGACCATGCGTGTTTCTCATTCTCCTGGCTCCATGCCCTCCTGTGCCTATTCGCCATGCGTCATGAGATGACATGGTGGGAAGTGGGCTGGCCCAGAGGCCCCCAGCTGAATGAAGATACCCCGGGTCTTAGCCACAGCCTTGCTGTGTGACCCAGACGTGTCTGTCCTTCTTTCTGTATCTAGTATTGACCATCCCTAAGGAGAGAATCCTTTTCTTAGTGATAGGAAAGAAATATTTAACATTTTAAGTCAGCAGAGCAACAGTGCAATTTGCAAACTGTACGAGGAGCCTGTGGAGTATTATGGGGGAAATAGCATGTTTGACCTCCTTAAAGTATTTTGTCGGTTGAAAATTAGTTTTCTACCAGTCCACTCTGTAACCCTTCAGCTCCTGCTTCATGAGGTGGACTTCGCACGGGATGCCTCCATGCTGTCACCGCGGCTGCTCGCCTCACACCATTCCTAGCTCCATTAAGTGCCCCCAGTGCAGAGAATTAAGTCACAGTAAAAGTATACTGTGGATTTTACCAAAAGGTCACGGAGAGCCCCTCTTCCCTTGGCAGTCAGCAGTGCTCTGATTACACTTCATTTATCTACTTGGGAGGACTCGGAGGACCAGCTGGGCCCCTGTCTGTACTCATCAAGAGTTAATTTCTGAGCGAGGTGCTGTGGTCATGAACAAGTGCAGAAGGTACCCCGGTGGTCCTGCCAGACAAGAGGGGCCCTTAATTAGCAGCAGTGCTCAATCAGGCTGCTTAACCTACCACGAGCTGGGGAGGTCATGTCCTTCCTGCCACCCTGCCCATAAACACAGAGTCTAGAGCCAGGCAGCCTGGGAGGAGGAAGCCTGAACACAAGGAAGCCAGCACAGACCTGAGTCCAGCACTGCTCCAGGGAATGCCTACCATTGTACACATGAATGTGTGCCTCTGTGTGTTAGACACATATGTGCCCACGTACATGCATATGGGTACACATGCCTCTGTGTTTACATATATATGCGTATGGGTAATTGTGCCTCTGTGTGTCTTTTGGATCTTATGCATATAAGTGCACATGTATATATACATGTGAGCACACATGCCACTGTGTCTATGTTTGCAAATGTTATGTATACATGTGCATATATATGTACTTATGGGTGCCCATGCCTATGTGTATGTGTGCTGTGCATATGAATACAAATGTCTGTGTGTGTGTGTGTGTGTGTGTGTGTGTGGGCCAGACTTTGAAATCTAAAGTTTTCCTCCGTTGCCCATATATATATATATATATATATTTTTTTTTTTTATTCTTATGTGTATGAATGTACTATCTGCATGTAGGTAGGTGCACCCATGTTGTGCAATGCTGTGGAGGTCAGAAGAGGGCCTTGGATTCCCCTGGAACTGGAGTTAAAGACGGTTCTTAGCTGCCATGTGGGTGCTGGGAATTGAACCTGGATCATCTACAAGAGCAGTCAGTGCTCTTAACTGCTGAGCCATCTCTCCAGCCCTCCCCACCCCCCTTATATTTAAGATAAGTGCCTCTCCTTGAACCTTGAGCTTGCTGTGTTTTGGCTAGACTTCTGGCCAGGATGCCCCCAGGATCTACCTGTCTCTACTCCACCATCCTGGGGTTACAGATACAGGCCTCTATGCCCAGCTTTTATATGGGTGCTAGGGATCTGAACTCAGGCTGTCAGGCCTGCAGAGAAAACACCTGCCCACTGAGCCATAGCACTACCCCTAACCATTGCTTTTATACTTGACTGAGTACTAGAGGGTTCTCCAAGAGATTTTGTTACTGTTACTTAAAATCAGGAAGTATCTTTGGCTCTTGCCAATTTCATGTTTCTAAAACTGGGCACCACTCTGCTCCTCTTTCTTGGCTGTCAGAACATCTTATGCCGACCTGTCTCTGGCATCACCTGGTGGCACAGCTTGGCAGAGTAGGAAGTCAGAACCCCTGCTAGCCTGAGGTTGCTCTTCATCCCTCTGCATCACGTGGCTCAACTGTGAAACAAGGAAGACGGCACTTGGCCTGAGCTCCCAGAGCTGGGAGGACACTTATAAGAGAAGCAGTCTGTCAGCTGTCAAACACACGTGTCAGGTGACAGTGACAGATGCCAGACTCCAGGGTCTTTTTGTTGGCCCATCCACAGTAGCCAGGGTCAGGCTTCATTCCCATGGTCACATGGAGAACACCAGAAACCCAGTGCTGTTGGTGAGTGTTCTGAGCTTTACAGGAAGGTTGTCCACTGGCACAGCACACATGTTCAGCAGTTAAAGCCTTCCCTGTGTTCTGGCTAAGTAGCTCTGATGCACATTGAGTTCCCTGGGAAGGAGAAGCAGGATACTCTCTCCATGTGACGTCTCCAGTAG
Source organism: Rhizomys pruinosus (assembly GCA_009823505.1). Taxonomy (NCBI): domain Eukaryota; kingdom Metazoa; phylum Chordata; class Mammalia; order Rodentia; family Spalacidae; genus Rhizomys; species Rhizomys pruinosus. The sequence goes on from VZQC01012821.1 coordinate 1,315,011, forward strand.
TCATGAGCTGCTGCGGACACATAGGACCAGGAGCCTTCAGGTGGGCTCTCCCCAGCTGGTGAGGGGCAATAATTTGGGGATGGCCTTGTGGAATCCTGGAACAGACCCTTGGCCATCCAGGGGTTACTGGGATAATAAATGAACCCAGAGTTGTCCCTGAGTCCAGCCTTTGACTACCTCGTTTCCTTTGTGAAGGTAGCTCAAAATTCTTCCTAGTGATCAGGGACCCTCATCCCTAAAATTGCAGGCAGCACCCTATATGCTTGTCAGCAATGCAGTGGTCCCCAGCAGTTTGAAATGAGTGGCAGTTCCAGCACCTGCTGGGAGCATTGCAGGGAGTGCAGGGACCAGCTAAGAAGAGCTAACAGAGCCTGTGGAAGACGTGTGGAGCCTTAGCCACTGGAGCAGCTGAAGAAAGGCCCAGAGGAGAACTGGTAGGCAGCACATTCATTCATGTTAGGGAGAAATGCTTAGTGTTTTCAAGATGACTGGAGCGTAAGCTTTGCTTGCTATTGGCCTAGCTGATGGAGTGCTGTGTCTTGGTGTAATGAAGCATTATGTTAGTATAGTGAAAGGAAACTGCTCTCCCAACTGGAATCCAGTCTCATTAAAAGCCCATGGTCTGGTGAGGTGGATCCCTGAGAGTGCATGGGTGGCATGTATGTGTGTAGGCTTTACTTAGGATGGGGAAGTTGGGACCAAATTGTCCATTACAACACCCGATTTTATCAGATGGTTTCCTGAAATGGATATTTGATCACAAATCCATCCTGTATTGAAGACTTTGTTTTTCTTAACCTTGTAGAGGGCTCTTTTTTTTTTTTAATTTTCAGGGTTTTTTTTTTTCCCTTTCTATTTTTGCCTTGGCAACATGGATAGGATTCATGTGGAGAAAAAGGAGTTGAGGAATAAATCAGTCGCAGGATAGTTCTTGCAGCCAAAACTTGCCTGAGCCAGGAGCTCTGTAAAGAGAAGCCAAAGGCTGCCGCAATATCCAGGAACCTCGCCGTGCCTCACGGGCATAAACTGGAACCTTGGCAATAAACTCCTGGATACAAGGTCTCCCTGTGCGAGTGTTTCTGGACTCCAGATTGAGGACTGCACATTATACTCTGTTTTGAGATGAGAAAATCATTACTTTAAATGTTATGTCAATCTGCTCCATCCTGAGCTTAGACGGTGAGTTCTTTAGGCAGAGAGGCACAGATGCTGCATCTGCCTGCTGCCTGCAAGCATGCACAGACCAGGTTCTCCATGATTGTCTTGTGGACCTCCTTCCCATAAAGAAAGGTGCTTGTTGATGGGAACATGTTACTTCTACAGGGACTTCATGTCCAGCTCCAGCAACCCCTTGGGGTTTGGTGTACTAAGCATTCAAGCTTCATCTCAGCCACACATCCCTTGACAGCTACTGTTATGTATAGGTGAATAGGTGTGGATGTGTGTGTACATGTGTGTAGAGGCCAGAGACTGACATTGGGTGTCTTCTTTGATTACTCTCCCTCTTACTTTTTTGAGACAGTCTCCCACTGAACTTGGAACTCATCAGTTCAGCTAGACTAGATAGCTAGTAAGCCCCACAGGTCTTCCTGTCTCGGCCCCCCCAGGGTTAGGATTATAGGTTCATGCCACTGCATCTGGCTTTTTACATGGGTGCTGGGGATCCAAACTCAGGTCCTTAGGCTTGCACAGCATGCACTCAGGGACCGTGCCTTTATTACAGGATAATATTACATGGAATTCCATTGGCAGCAAAAAGCTAACCCTAAATCTGTCACAAGCCTGTTATAGATGTTCTTGATGTTTGATGCAAAGAATGCAAAGGACTTGAGATGTGGACTTGTGTCTCGGCTGCACTGCTCACAGTGTGGGCACTGAATGGCATCACCAACTCTAATACTTTCCCTGATCTAAATATGTCAAATGTTTAAATGAAGAAACAGCACATAGTGAACAGTGCCATGAAAACATTTGTAAAATGAAAGCAAATGTCCTCAAGTGTGCTGTATGTGGCAAAGACAGTAGTCTTCAAATCCCAGGTCTGCTCTGTCCATTCTCAGACATGCCCTTCCCCCTGCTATTGACTGGGTGGCCAGTTAAAGGGGTAACCATGAAGGTTAGACCCAGGGGGAGCCCCCACTGTCCCTTTTTCCTTCCGTGGTGATCTCGAAGGTCAGGCAGGAATATGGTGCCATCACAAGTTGGAAAAGGCCTGTGGTCTTGAGTCACCACTCGTAGAAGAGCCTTGAACTCAGCCCACTGTGGCTAGGGTCTTTCAGTTCATGTTAGCCTATCCCAGTTAAGCATAGAAATAGGACATAATTGTTCATAATAAGGCAAATCCACACCTTGGGTCCTGCTAATTTTTGCACATGCCTCATTTAAAAAGGAAAGTCACCAGACTCACTGAGAGATATGTTCATGCTAGAAACATTAATAATGAAAATAATGACTAGACACAGAATGTACACTAGATATATGGTTGTGAGATCTTTGTAGGCAAGGTGGGCATGGGCCTTGAAACAAGGTGCCAGGTGCCAGTCTTGTGCCTATGCTCTTTCTTTACAATTATTTTCTTTTTATTATAATTTTCTTTATTATTGGTGGGGGTGCCTTTGCCATAGCTTGAATGTGGAGGTCAAAGGACACCTTTGTGGAGTCAGTTCTCACCTTTATGTGAATTCCGATGATCGAACCTAGGCACCAGGCTTATGGGACAAGCACCTTTAGAACCAGCTCATTGGCTTTCCAATTATTTTCATACCTGTTAAAGTTGAGTCATGAGGCCTGGAAAGATGACTCACTGGTTAAGAGGACTAACTGCTCTTGCAGAGGACTCAGCTTCAGTTCCCAGCACCCATCTAACAGCTACAGTTTCATGGAAGCTAATGCCCTCTTTTGACCTCTGTGGGCATTGGCATGACACGGGTGTACTTACATACATGCAGACAGTACACTCATACACATAAAAATAAATAAACAATATTTATTTTATTTTATTTTATTTAGTATTTTAAATTTTATGTGTATGAGTTAATTGTCTGCATGTATGAAAGTGCACCCGTGTTGTGCAGTACCCACGGAGGTCAGAAGAGAGCATCAAATTCCCCTGAAACTGGATGGTTGTTAGCCACCATGTAGGTACTAGGAATCAAAGTCAGGTCTTCTGCAAGAGCAGCCAGTGCTCTTAACTGCTGAGCCATCTCTCCAGCCCTAAACAAAATATTTTTTTTTTTGTCTTTTTGAGACAGGGTCTCCCTGTAGCTCTGGCTGTCCTGGAACTCACTCTGTAGACCAGGCTGGCCTTGAACTCACAGAGATCCACCTTCCTCTGCCTCCCAAGTGCTAGGATTAAAGGTGTGCATCACCACGCCTGGCCACAAAATATGTTTTTTAATTGAATCATGAGACAAGAGCTCCATGTTCTCCTTTTCCTGACTGTCATACTTGGGTCTGCGTGGATATTTAGAATATGACACAGATTAATTGATCTGGGGAGCTAATTATGTGTGAGAACCTGATTTCTAAAATGTCACAGGACAGGCAACTGCCAGACTCAGTTTCCCCCAGACTGTTGTAGGTTGGAGAATCAGCTGTGTCTCCATTATAAACTGGGTATGTTGGGGCTGGCATGCACAGCAGGGATAGTTATTCAGAGGGTATCTATGGCTTACCAGTGCATCTACAGTCCATTCTTTAATTTTCTTCTGTAAGCATGTCCTGACGAACACAGTCTTTCCAGCGCACCTGCCATCTTCATCAGGCATCTCCTAGATTTATCCACAGTTGAGTTTCTACTAGAGCAGATGACCATCATGGCTGTTTGACGATGAATTGGCCACAGTTTTGTCACCTCATGGTGCTTTCCCAGAACTAACTAGACTGTGGGTAGAATTCCCATCTCAAGGAAAAGGAATTAGAGGCATCACGGAACTTCCTGTCTTGGGCTGGAAGTGTCATCCTGTGAGGTTTCGGTGTTAGGTTGTTTTAAGGAAGTGAGGGCCAGCATGTGATGTGTGACTCCTGCTTTGGGGGGAGCAGACACTCTGATGAGAGAGGATGAAGCTGGAGTGCAAACTGGGGATGCCGCAGTCAGATAGATGACCCAGAAGTCAAGTCCCAGCTCTACCTATGTGGATCTTAGTTTCCATCTCTGTGGAGGAAAATAATTCTAGCACCCTCCTGCCTACTCCCTTGCCAGTACAGTGGGGTTGGTAATTGTTCTAGTTTGTCTTCCATTGCTGTGACAAAACACTCTGACTGACACCAACTTGGGGAGGAAAGGGTTTATTCAGCTTACATCTCCTGGGTCACAGTTCATCACTTAGGGAGCCCAAGGCAGGAACTCAGGGCAGGAACCTGGAGGCAGGAGCTGAAGCACAGGCCATGGAGGAATGCTGTTCACTGGCTTGCTCCCCTGGTTCATGCCCAGCCTGCCTTATATGGTACACAACAACCTGCCCAGGGTGGCATCACTCATTGTGGGCTGGGCCCTCCCACACTGCTCGACAATCAAGACGATGCTCCACAGATGTGGCCACAGGCCAATCCAATGGAGCCAATTCCCCAATTGAGGCTCCCTCCACCTAGGTGTGTCAAGTTGACACTAAAGCTCTCCAGCACAGTAATAGTCCCACATCTTCAGACAGATAGTGCTGGCAGGGAGCGATCCCTCAGCTGCCCCTTGGAGTGCTCCATTCCAGACCTGAGGTCCATTTCCATTGTATTGGAGAGCTTGGTGGGAGAGTCCTTGCCTGTTGTACACATGTCTGTTCTTTTTCATTCTGTGTCTCTATGCACTGAGTATTTATGGAGTGCTTATGACATGCCAGGCATGTACTGTGAATACGCCTCCACCCCCATGGTCTGCTTTAGGCGGACACATCTGCCGCTCAGTCACTCAGTCTGCAGGCCCTTACTGGGGTCCTCTTTGATAATGTGGTGACAGGGACACGCTGGCCCAAGTCTGCCAGGGTCATTTGGGCTCAGGATGACCCATCTAGAAGTTCTTTCTTGTGTTTTCTGTGACTCCCGGGGAGCTATTAATCAGTGGGGAGTAGATCGTATGAAACCAGACAGCTGTGGTTAGGACTGATGCCCGACTTCTCAGACAGCCTCGGGTCATTTACATTTTTACATATTAGTTATTCATAATTGACCCTGTGGTTTGGGGCTAGTTACTGAAACTCCAGAGGTGAGAACTGAGGCTTTGAATATCAGAGTGACTTCCTCAGCTTCAGGCTGAATGTGGGACTCTAGTCTGAAGGATTTGGATCTCTGTTCTTTGGGAATCTGGCAGATCCAAACTAGATGTAGCTGCACAGAGTAGTGTTTGCGTGACTGGTGACAGGAACTGAACTCCTCACAGACGAGACAGCTCACTGGGGACTGCACTTTGTCTCCCTCCTATCATCTCTCTGTGGGTTTGGGGTGGGGGGTGGTTTGCACATGCTCTTGTTGGTTCAGGCACACACGTACACATGTGTGGAGTCCAGAGGTCAATTTTGAGAACACTCAACAGTTCTTCAGGTTCCATTAACTCTGTTTGCTGACAAGGGTCTCTTACTGGCCTGGTATTTGCCAAGTATGTTAGGCTGGCCAATGAGTTCCAGGGATCTGCCTGTCTCTGCCGCCAAGGGCTGGGAGTACAAATACACCTCCATACCTAGTTTTTTATGTGGGTTCTGGGTGCTAAACTTGGGTCCTTGTGTTTGCATGGGTTTACTGACTGAGCTCTCTCACCAGCTATTTATTTTTGAAACAAGCTCTCACTATATAGTAACCTTGAACTTGTTACTTCCCTGCCTTCGCCTACTGAGGGCTTGGATTATAGGTGTGAGGCACCACACTCAGCCAGGACTATACTGTTGGCACAAGATGACTGGGCCAGCTACTTTTCCTGTTGTTGTGATAAAATACTTTAAGAAAAGCAACTTAAGGAAGAAGCATTTATTTTGGTTCAAGGGTTTGGTCCATCTTGACATGACCAGAGTGGCCAGAGCTCAAGGCAGTGAGTCACCTTGCATCTGCATCCAGGAACCAGAGGGCTGCACCCCAGTACTCTGCTCACGTCCTCCTTTGTACAGTCCAGGACCTCAGCTCGGGAATGGTGCTGCCTGCACTTAGGATGAGTCTCCCTGCCTCAGCCTAATCAAGATAATCCCTTGTAGGCATTCCCAGAGATGGACCTGATGGAGACAGTTCCTGGTGGAAATGCTGGGTAGATCTTCCAGGTATTTGTAGATCTTGTCAAGTTGACCATCAATATTAACTACCACACAGACCAAATACATTCATGGGCACTTGGGTAGGCTTGCTCAGGAGAGCCCCTGCCCTTTCCCATCCTTCTCGGCGTCTGTGTCCCATCAGATGTCTTTTATCACATTGTCCCTAAGCTGACCACTTCCAAATATATATCTCTGATCTTCCCTTTGGCTTCAGATTCTCACATAGATTTTTTTTCCAATTGGACATATAAACTGTATTTCAACATATATGTAATTTTTACATATCCAAGACACATCTTAAAATTAACCTGGCTGTATAGTACAGATAGCATATGCCGGTGGGTGAAGATGTGGATCAGTGGGACAGAGCATTGTGTACAGGAATTTCTACATTCACATTTCTACATCAGTTGAATTTTGATAAAAGGGAGAACATCATTGGATGGAAGAAAGATAGTCATTTTAATAAGCATTCTCACAACTAAACAGCTGTATAGGAAAAAACTTTGATAACTTTGATACCATGTAGAAAAATTAATTTGAAATGAACCATAAAACTAAATGTAGGGGCTAAAAGCATTAAACTCCTAAAAGAAAACATAGAAGGAAATATTTCTGAAAGACTCAAGAAAACATGAACTGTAGATGAAAACCAGGATTAAAATGGACCTTGTTTAGTTCAAAAAGAACCTTTGTTCTTTATAGAACCTAATTAAATAGACTGGGAGAAACTATTTGTAAAACATTCATCTGAAAAAGGGCTTGTAGAATGTACAAAGAACCTCACAATTCACCATTAAGAAAACAGCCCAGTTGTTTTAAGATTTGAAAAGACACTTCACCAAAGAAAACATAGGACTCCCTCAAGTCACACAAGAAAACTTGCAGTGTCCTTAATGCTTCATGCAAGATTTCTTTTTCTTTTTTTTTTAATTTTAATTTTTATTTATTTCTGAATGTGTATGAATGTACTGTCTGCATGCAAGTCTGTGCACCCGTGTCGTGCAATGCCACGGAGGTCAGAAGGGAGTCTCGGATTCCCCTGGAACTGGAGTTCTCCTGGAATTGGAGTTTCAGACGGTTCTCAGCAGCCATGTGGGTGCTGGGGATCGAACCCGGGTCCTCTGCAAGAGCGGTCGGCGCTCTTAACCGCTAGGCCATCTCTCCTGCCCCTCATGCAAGATTTCAATGTGACATTACTAGTAACTCGGACATTCATAGGGTTAAACAGAAAAAAAACTGATCATACCAAATGGTGGCAAAGGTGTGGAGAACTAGAACTCTCATGTGCAGCCAAGAATGCAAGACAAAATGATCCATCCATATTTGAAGGATTCTGGCAAGGTGGTCTTGCTGGATTGGATTGTGGGTAAATGGATGATGGCTTGATCGATAGATACACTTCCAAGTTAAATGAAAGCACAAATGTCTGTACGATGTGGACATAAGATTGTTCATCACAGCTTTATTAAAGTAACTCTGGACTGGAAATAACTTTAATATCCACTGGTATGAACAGATAAGTTGCTGCAATACTCTCAACAATGTACAGGAACAAAACACTAAATCATGTGGCAGCTTGCATGAAACTCAGACATTGTGCTGAGTTGAAAATGACAGTCCTTGCTTATCTAGAAGCCCACATAATTGTCTCCCTTCTTAGTCAGCTATTTGTTGCTATGACAAAATACCTAGGAGAAACAGTTAAAAGTAGGAAAGGTAGGGTTGAGTGCTTGCCTACCATGCATGGCATTGGTCTCTAGCCCTGGGGGAAGGGTAGCACATGCCCGTTATCCCAGTCCGTGGGAGGTAGAGGCCAAAGGTCATCCTACGCAGCAGGTTCTAGGCCAGCCTTGGCCATGTTGAGACCCATGTCTAAAAATACATTATTTTAGAAAAAGAAAACAAAATTTCCTTTTCTTTCTGGATGCTTTTGTTGGTGATGGTTAAATTCAATAATCAACAGAGTTAGATTAAGAAATGGCAGAATTAGGGAAGCCGGTGGTTGACTGTAGCTGTAAGGAGATTTCTAGAGGCAGTCAGGGGGTGAGGGCTCTGATATCACAGGTGGATTAATCTCTTGATGGATTCAGAACATGACAGGAGGAAGTTGGAGGTCACTTGAATCTTGCCCTGGCTGTATCCTGCCTTGGCTGGATCCATCCTGCCTTGGCTGGATCCCTTTTCTCTACTTCCTGTGACCTGATCTGCATGGCTCTGCCACGCCCCATCCCATGATGGACGAGCCCTCTGAGACTGAGCAGAATATGCATTTCCAGGGCTGGCGAGATGCTTAGCACTCAGAGCACTTGCTGCTCTGCTAAGGACTCATGTTGGTTCCCAGCCCTCATGTTGGGCAGCTCACAACTGCCTGTACCTCCAGCTCTGTGGAGATCTGATGCCTCTGGCCTCCTCAGGCACCTGCACTCACATGCACATCTCCCCCCATACACACATACACATAATTACACACACACACACACACACACACACATATATATTTCTTTTGCATCATTTATCTCAAGTATTTTGATCAAAGTGATATCACCTAAGACAAGAGTCTTTTTGTTGGTATTATGGAGTTCATGGGGATATATGGTTCTAGTGCAGGTCTTTGGTTCATCTGTTCTGACACTGGTTAATTTGTAAACAAATGCCTTTTCAACCAGTAAACTTGTGGCTTCTTTCAGTTCTGGGAAATTTTATTTAGTGATTTTCAAATGCAGTTTCTATTCATGCATTTGTTTTATTTAGTCCTTCCTACTTGTTAATCATCTTTCTATGCTGTGATAAATGCCTAAAATCACTGCTCATGATGTCAAAGGTTTCCATCCATGATGCCTGAGCTCTGGTCATGATGAGGTCGAACCTTGAGGCAAGGACTTGTGGTGTAGAGCCGGTTGCTTGCATCAGGGAGGCTGGGCAGCATGGAGAGAACCCAGGCTGGGGACAAAACATACTTTCAAAGGCACACTCTGAGCGACCTGCTTCCTCCGAGGAGGCCCCACCTTCTAAAGTTGCCACTACTTCCCAGTAATGCTATCAGTAATCTCCATCCATGGATTAACCTATTGATGAGGTCAAAACTCTCATGATCCATTTACTTATCCAAAAGCCCTTCAACAGACAACCAAGGCTTTTAGCAGATAGGGGTTGAGGGACAGGCATGCATACACTGCAGCTAGTGGCCAAGGTCTCCTGCCTGGCCACAGACTTAAGTCCACACCCTGGCCTCAGGTCCTCTGTGCTTGCTGACCCCTGCCTAGGTCATCCCTCCTCCAGATAGCTTTTCTACTCTCTAGGGTCTCAGTTCTCAGGTCAGTTCATTAGAAGGCCTTCTCCACAACATCCAGCAGCCTTGCTTCGCTTTGTCAGTGCCCTTGCCCCATATATAAAGTGTGCATTTCCATATTTGTTGAGTGGATGCCCCTCCTGCCAGAACATATACCTGCTTTGTTCACGGCTCTGTTCCCCAGTCCCTAGAGAAGCATTACCTGTTGAGTGCCCCAATTAGGAAGATACGTGAATGCACAGAGTCAGGCATGCAGGTAGCAGGGCCAGGGTGAGACTCCAGACTCTGCCCAGAGAGAGGCATGTGTTAGTGGCTTCCCTGCCTACTCCTGTGTTCTTCTGCTGAGCTCAGTGGGTATCAGCTGATGAAATCTACAGCCAGAATTAGTGACGATGCCTCTGATAGATACCCCACTAATCTAATCAGTTCAGATGGACCCACCAGGAAACCCTTTGTAACATTTTTGCAAAGATATTCAAGTGGACTTTTTCCACAGGGAACTTCTCAAATGAGATTCAGCCATTCATCAAAATATAAATATAAAACCAAACTAGGAAATAGTGATTCTAATTACACTCGTAAAATGGTGGGCTTAAATGCTATCGGAACAGCCATGGACACAGGAAAAATACTGTTATCGGACACTGTCACTCCGTCATGCCATGTTGCTGAGATTTGTTTGTTTAAAGCTCTAATTGTGAGATTTTTTGAGACATAACACAAAACACTGTCTCTAAATGGCTTAGTCATAAATTATATGAAGACAGAGCTAAAGGGATCACGGTGGAAAGTCATATTTATATAGTCATATGTGGATTCAGGCCTTAGGATTTTTTTTCTTCTGTAAATGCTAAATTGCTGCTTCTCCACCCACATATACACACACTCCTGAGTTCTTCCTCCTGGAAAGTTACTATTCAGTAGCCTAAGCCCAGCATGTGCCCTCCAGTAGAAGAGACAAAGGGGGAGATTGGCTTTGAGTTGCTTTTCTTTCCTCTTTGTCAATGGCTCTGATAGGTTTGATGGACTCTGGAAGACAAGGGGGATCTGGCAGTGTGAGGGGATCAATTGGCAGTTTAGGCAAGTCTTCCAGTGTCCTGCCTGGACCGGTCCAGTCCCACAGCTCTCCTTGCTCTCCCTGCACATCTAATCAGATCATGGTAAAATTTAATGGAAAGAAAATGCTTTGGGGACAAAGGACATTTGGTAAAATGGGGAAATTGATCATTTGGTAAAATGAGGAAATTGCTCATTAGACTAATGAGTCATTTGGACAACTGAAGATGATCAGGGTCTTTTCTGCATCACGTGACTTCCCTCAGTCACTAACGTGGTGGAGTTTGTGAATTATACGTTTTTCTGATGTTCAACTGTCTGCATTTCTAGGATAAACTACACTTGCTTATAACTGACATAGGATGAACCATTGGGTTCAGTTACTTAACTTTTTATGTAGGACTTACACAGCTATGCTTATGGGTACCTAGTCTTTTTATGTCTCTGTCTCTCTGTATCTTTTTTTTAAATTAATTTTATTTATTTCTGTATGTGTATGAATGTACTGTCTGCATGCAAGTCTGTGCACCCGTGTTGTGCAATGCCGCGGAGGTCAGAAGAGGGTCTCAGATTCCCCTGAACTGGAGTTCTCCTGGAATTGGAGCTTCAGACGGTTCTCAGCCGCCATGTGGGTGCTGGGGATCGAACCCGGGTCCTCTGTAAGAGCAGTCGGCGCTCTTAACCGCTAGGCCATATCTCCAGCCCCTGTCTCTATCTTTTTAAAACCATATATATATGGTTTTAAAATTACAGTTAAACTAGGGTCACGAAGTCGGCCTTTCAACTTCCCTCCTCTACTTTATGGGATATAATGGAGGGTTTTAAGAGTCAGGCATGCAGGTAGCAGGGCTATTTTGAACCCCACTTGTGTGTAGTTTACTTAGGCCACCAAAATATTTTTTAAACCTTGTTCTTAATTAACCTTTTAAATTAGAAAGGTATTTTTTCTAGTTTCACCATTTTCCTTTTTTCCAGTGAGTGACCTAAATCAACTGTCCAGTTAATTTTTAATGAATATTTATTCACTCGTTTATTTGACAGTTATTTAGATTTATTGAGCATTTGCTCTACACAGGACACTATCCCAGGCACTGGGAGAGGAATGACTGGCAAGTGCCCTACCATCAGTGCTTCCAGAAGGGAAACAACTTGTCCGCAGCTAGTAATAACTTACACCTAAGGCAGGATGTCTGGTTCTATGAAAGGGACCTTCAGACACTCCTCTTTCAAGGAACAGTCTTTTTGCAGATTTGTTGGGCTGTAAATGAGCCATGAATATTCTAAAATCTCTAGCCTCAGTTAGAAATATATATAATTATTCATCAAGTATTTATGAGATTCCTGTAATATGCTAGGCAAAGTACATGGCACAGAAACTGCGAAATCTGCTTCAGTAGTATCTTAGTCCATTTTCCATTGCTATAACAAAATACCTGAGACTGAATAATTTATAGGGAGCAGAGACTTAATTTGGCTCATAGTTCTGGAGACTGGGGTGTCCAAGAGTGTGGTCTGTTGTTCAGTGAGGGTCTTCTTGCTGAAGTAACATGACGGAAGGAATCACATAGCAAGGCCCAATAAGCATGTTACTTGAACCTCTCTTTTTCTCATAAAGCTACTAATGCCTTCACAAAGGCCCCACCATCATCTCATCCTAATTACATACTAAATCCCCACCTCCAAATGCCATCACCATCTGAGTTCTGGATTAAGTTTCAACACCTGAACTTTGGAGAGACACATTCACACCACAGCAAGTTGCTGGCATCAGAGGCCCCCAGAGTTTTGGAGGATGTGTGTGCCGTCGTTTACTCCCACCTGGAACATGTTAGGAAGACTTGAAAACGTGAGCCTTCCTGGAGGGGTCCTCTGCATTTTCCCATGCGTCTGCCCTCTGTCCTAGATGCGTGTTACCTGATCTTAGCCCTGAGGAGGCTTGATTGATCCCTTGTTTTGATTTTCAGCTCAAGTGTGGTGACTGGGCGTGAGCACTGGGCGTGTTCTCTAACAAGAAACAAAGTTGTTGGTCAAGTTAATCAGAAGTTGCACCTTCTGTTTGACTCATTCCCTACCTACCTTACATGGTCTTGTCCTGCGGCTCTAAGCGCCATCTTCACGGTAAGGATTTCCAGGTGAAGGTCCTCACCCAGACCTCTCCCTTTCCTCCACGCTATTCCTCAGGATCTCCAGGGCTGTCTGGTAGGCATCCAGCCCCAGATTACCACCCTGCTCAGGCCTTACCTTCTTTCCACCCAGTCACACGAGCCCAGGCCCTTCACACCATATGTCTCTCATGAACCAAGGACATCACCAAATTCTGTTGCTTCCATTTTTAAAACATCGCCACCCCTCTACTCCTCTGGCTGCCAGCACTCCTTCCCTGACCTACCCAGAGAGTCCCTCTCACATACATCACTGCACTACTTCCTGGCTGACCACCCCAGGTCCACCAAGCTCAGGTTTTTTCCTTATAGCCACCGGGTGAATCTGTTAAAATAAGTTTTATCACCCTCCTCTGCTTAGACTTGCTTAGGCTATGTAGCCCAGACTGGCCTCATACTTGAAACCTCCAGCCTTAGCCTCCCAAATGCTGGGACTACAGACATCTACCACCACACCTAACTCCCTTTTGCATCATATGTCATTCAACATAAAATCCAGAGTCCTCCCTGTGATCCCATGTCTGATCCTGAACCACCTAACCAATGTTCTTGTGGCATCTCAGAATTGTTCCGGTCAAACCCACCTGGGGCCTCTGGCCTTGCTCTCAGATGTCTTCCTGGCACACACCTTCCCTGGCCCTTTGCACCTACCCCCTGTCCCTCCCAGAACACACACCTAGAATACCCACCCCTGAGGGCAAACACAGGGCATTCAATCCCTGTGACTACCCCAGATCCTGGAGGAGAGACTACTGCATATTCTAACCATTCTCCAAGTGTGCTCCATGGGACTCAGAGGTGGCCTCTGGAACAGTCGTTCCAGAAAGCCCAATCTGAGAGCATACACCATAGAGACGCACCATCACTCTGACTGGTTATGAGGCTTCTAAGTTGCTATGCTCAGTGAACCCCGAGACAGCCCTGTGAAGGAGACACTTCCAGTGAGAGAAGCTAAGGACAGATGGGGGCAACTGGCAGGGTTCCGGTCTAGGTAGCATCTCTGGAGCTCTGCTGTCCTCACCCCGAGTTCCCCTGGTGCAGCTGGTGGCAAACACAGACACAGCCCTATCAGCAGGAGACTCTCCGTGAAGTCTCCTGATCCTGTTCCTAGCCACTGGGCCAGGAGGTACCTCCGAGTCCCAATAGCTGTGAGGTTTTGAAGGAGACATAGGCTGTTGGTTTTTTCTTGGGAGCAGTTGTTTGTTGTGGGTTGCTGGCTGTGTGACCCTGGATAAGTGACTCTGATGCCCTGACTCTGAGCAATTTCTTATCCATGAATGGGATTGGAGCAGCCCCCATCCTGGATCCCTGTAGATGAAATCAGCAACAGCCCCTCACTGAGTTGGTGAATAAAATCTGTGCATGACCATCCTCTCCTGCTCCGCATTAGGCTGAGTCATGGGATGGGACAGTCAAATGTCCATGGTTCCTGTGGCCCCTGCTGCTGCTTTTGCGCTCAACAGTGAACACATGATAAGCAGGTGGCAGCTGTCCTTCCTCACACAGAAGCCAAAGATCATCCTGCTGTGACAGAAAGAAACGGCTGCCTGTCCCCAGAGCTTAGGACCAGGGCCGCAGAACCTCTGCAGGTGTCTTTACCAGGGCCTCCTCATGCAGTTTGCTGTTGACAGCTGATTATTGGGAAGGGGACTTGGGGACTGAGATTGCCTTTTACTGTTCTTCAGAGCAGAGTCTCAAGTGCCCTCCCTGCTTGAAAGTACTCCTGTCTCTGGCTGCCATTCACCTGAACTACCTTTCATTCTTCTGCTTTCCCTGTGTACTCCACAGGGTGACGCCTGCTCTGTCCACCCAGCTGGCCCTTTTTTTTTCCAAGTTGGGAAGAAAATGCCCCATTATTACCTGCCTTCTTTATCTTTTTTTTTTTTTTTAATTATGTATGTCCCTTTGCAAAGAAGGCTTTGGTGGCAGCAAGCTTTCAGAAGCCACAAGAACAGTTCTGAATGTCTAGCAAACAGACCCCTGGAAAGAGCCACATTCTGCAAGACCCTGAGGCACCCACTAATGTGGCACCCACGAATGTGGCGCCCACTAATGTGGTGCCCACTTGTGTGGCTCATGAGGGCTGCCCAGCCAGCCTCTGTTGGCCATTTTCCCCAGTCACTCTCTATTTCTCTCACATGGTAAAACCCACCTAGGGTGGGTTACATTTAATGGGGTGAGAAAAATCTACAAGGTAAGAGAGGAGTCACAGGTGAGGTGATGCGGCTTCCTCCCAGGAGGGCGAGCAGTTTTCTCCCTTCTGGCTCTCACATGGAACAGGCATACAAAAGAGCTCTTTCTGTGTTTGATGTATTGCTTTTTAAAAACCCTTCGTGTTTTTTTCTTTTTTCTTTTTTCTTTTTTTTTTTTTTTTGGTTCCTACCTCTTGGCCAACCCAGCAGGAATTTGGCAGTCCTTGGCGAGGCTGCCTCTCACAAATGCTAAAAGCTGCCTCACTGGAAGTCACGAGTCACGGGCTGCTGGGAATTCTAGATGTGAGGCCCCATGGCCTGGGCCAGCCTGGGGAGGTCTCTGCTATCCACGTGGCGAGGGCTCCAGTTGCTGACACAGACCGTGTGTGCTGCAAGTTCTTGCCATGGCTCTTGCTTCTCAGTGTCTATTTGAATTTTTTAAAATCTAAGACCATTTGGGAGGTTATGGGTGGCATAAGTGCTTTTGTTTTGGACAAGCCTAAACATTGCTCATTTTTTTGTTTGCATTATGATTCATGTCCTAGAAAATTGTCAATAAGTCATGTTTAAGCTTCGGTAAATACAGGCAGGCTCAGCGAAGGCACGCCTCCATTTATCATTTCATTCTCTTTACAAAACACATTGTCCAACACCCAGATTCTTGACTTTAAAGAGAATCAGGAGTCAAGCTCATGCCCTTTCAACACGGATAGCAGAGATGGTAAACAGACAGGTATGGGGGTTCTGCTGACTTCATGCTTTTTGAAACGGGGAGAACACCCAAATTCTGCCGTCCCGTGCATCAGGAGCATGGTGCCCTGCAGCCTGGCCCTCTGGCTGTCTGCCCAGTGTCTGCCCAGCAGGGGGGTCACTCACCGTGAGTGTCCCTGCAGAGCAGAATGGAGCATTCCTGCTGCCTTCTGCAGCCTTCCTTATAGACAAACAAAAACACAAGAAAGGCAGTCGCTGGCTGAGGGTGTCAGTCAGTTTGCAGAGTGCTTGCTAGCAGGCCGGAAGCCCTGGGCCCCGTCCCCTGTGCACATAATCCGGGAGTGGGGGTGCTCACTTGGAATCCATCCAGTGGGGAAGTGAAGGCAGGAGGGTCAGAAGTTCCAGGTCATTCCCGGCTTCAAAGAGACTTTGGGGTCAGCCTGGGCTACATGACACTTTGTGTGGCTTACTGAGTTCATTCTGTTTTTGGCATGGATGCAGCGATACGTATCTTAGTGAGGACAGAGGGCTGGGGCTGTAGCTCAGTGACTGGACACTTGACTTGCATGCATGACACCCCAGGTTCAGTCCCCCTGTTCTGCCAGAAACAAAAAGGAGAAAGACCAGATCATGTCTCGTGACCCAGGGAGTTGTTGGCAATGAGTCTTTTTGTTGCCTTTTTCTAATAGGATAAGCAGAGTACTCTGTTGCTAGGGAGAGGGCCTCCCTCATGCCTACTAAAATGTTCCTAGTCAAACACTGTGATCTGCTTCCCCACCCCCAAACAAGGTGCCCTACAAAAACAACAGAATCCAACTACTGGCAATTAAAGTGCTCCGCCACATGACTGCCCTGCTCCCCCCCCCCCCCCCGCTGTAGAAATTTGAGTTATTCATCTTTACCAAAGAGGTTATTCATTGTCACTAAACGTTCCCTTGAGTTTTTACAACTTTAGGATCCTTTTAATAACACTTGTTTTATATAATAATATCCAAATGTAATGCTGCACACAGCTCCCTGTTGGTCCCTGCACGCTAGCTCTCTCTCTCTCTCTCTCTCTCTCTCTCTCCCCACAGGCCTATAGCAGGAACTTTAATCTTCCTCTTTGCATTTTAATGCTTATCGTAAAAAGGCCTTATGAGAAGTTCCAGGCAGTTTCATTTTGTGCAAGCATACCCAGCAGTCTTGATTTCCTTAGAATACTAAGCTCCGTTTATGGATCCCGGCTTTACGAGGGTCATTTGGTGGGCTAGCATGCAACGGTAGCTCCCCAGGTGTGTCAGCAACCCAAGTCTCACTGGGGAGTCCACTGAGGTTCTCTCTGATGACAAAGGGTCTCTGTGTTGCACTGTTTCTGTGTGCCCAGCCCAGGCATATCCATGCCTTACTGAGTGTCTTCAGAGGGCTTTACCTGTTCCGTGTTCTTTAGAGCCATGCTGGGTAGAAGAGCGCACAGTGCCTCTTTCCCAGAGCATCCTTGAGCGCAAGTGGGAAGTGGACCTCCAGTAAACTGGCCTCCCTGGATTTCGAACTGCTTCCTTCCCCAGGAGAGGAGCCACCAGGGAACCCCAGTCATGTCAGTTTGACAATGGAAGAAAACCAGAGGCAAGACCAGTCTTGGTGAAGGACCCTCAGTGTGCCACACACTCTGCTCAGAGTTTGCGTGGCTTTATGAACAAGAAGGCCGGGATCAGCATAGGTGGGTGCCCCAAGGGGTGTCCTCAGCAAAGCACTCTACTGTGAACCTGCCTGGTGGGGAGGGATTCCCAAGCCAGCAGCCCCTCACTGTCAGGAGGGGGAGTACTTACCTATCAGCCCCAGGGGAGGAGTCCTGTCCTGCCTAACAGCCCATCACCAGTCAAAGGACAACCATCTCATTGCCAGGTTCCTTGCGAGAAGCCTCAGCCCATGGCCCTGGGCTTGTTCAGGCAAGCATCCAGAACCAAGCCGTACCAACTCCTGAAGTAGAGATGGCAGCGCCAAGGCACCGACACATGTGCACACACATGCACAGCTGTTGAAAAGCCCAAGGTCACGCGCTTGCACTTTATTCTGTACTGCCTGGCTCTGAGAAACCCATCTTTGCAACAGGCTGAATGCAGGGTTGTGTACAGATGGAATTGTTCCCTGTGAAAGCATGCTTTATTTTCTGTGCATTTTCACGGCTCTCCATGCAGTTCTGGGGTTGCTGAGCCTTGGCCACCCCACTAAAAGGTGCTGTCCACCCCGCTGAAAGGCACGCTGTCTCCATCTGGGCTGACTCCTCGCAGTTTCTCCTTAAGTGGCTTGTGGGGCCCTGCGTTTCTCATCATTCCTCCTGCACTGAGTATTCTATGAGAATCACTTCACTTATGGCTTCATTGGATTTTCTCATACAGCTAGCAGAGCATTTTATTTAATAAAAATCTAGTAACTATTATTTGTTATTAAAAAGTCCACCCTAGGGCTGGGGAGACGGCTCCGGGGGTAAAGTGCTGGCTATGAAATCATGAGAAGCTGAGCTTGGATACTCAGCACGCACGTAAAAGAGCCAAATGTTGGTTACACATGCCTGTAACCAACCCTAGCACAGAAGGTGGAGACTGGCAAACCTCAGAGGCCCATGGGCCAACCAGCCTAGCTGACCAGTGAGCTTTGGGTTCAGTGCCACAGCCTGCCTCAGAAACTATGGAGGAGAAGTAATTGAGGAAGACACCCAGCATTAGCCTCTGGCCTCCACACTGGCCTGCATAGGCAAATGTGCCCCCCATATACACACACATGACACATAGAGACACATACATACTACACAGCACACACATACACCACAGATACATACATACACACACATGCACACACACATATATAGACCTATACCACATATAAGTGTGCATAGACACATACACTGCATACAGATACACATATGTGTATATATACATCACACACATACATACACAAACACCAACGTGCACACACTGAACACAGATACACACGTGTATAGATATACATCACACACATGTGCACAGACACACATGCATGTGATATACATACATAGACACCACACACATGTACACCATACACACACACATACACCACATACACACACACAGCAGAGCCCCATTCTCTTACTGTCATGGTTTCATGTGATTCAAGATGCCTACATTTTTTCCGTTTTTTTTTTTTTAAAGGAAAATATGAAACAAAGAAAACGCATGGAAAAGATTTATGTATTTTATTGGGGGAGGGGGAAATTAAACTTCCCATAATGGTTTTTAAATGAAATCTTGTGCCGTCCGAATCCCTTCCTTCTCGGCCCCTTCCTCTGACGCTCCCTCTCTCATTAAAGCTCAGGATTTTGATGGTATTTACAGGGAAGCTGATTTACTGGAATAAAGAAGTTCTTTAAGTCTTAAGTTTTGGAACATTCCCAGTGTGTCTGAACCCGGGTTTCAGATTTTACTGGCATTTTGTTGGCAGGGCTGTCTTTCGAGGCCTTCCTTATTCGAGTGCATTTCCTGACACCTTTGGCGGTATGGTCCTGTGTTTTTCAAATTTAAAGGAGAGAGAGTTTAAATAGAAAAGCATATACAAACATATAAAAGACAAGAAAAATACAAGGGCAGTTAAACATTCTCAAAAATGAACAAATAGGGATAGAGAGATGGCTCAGCAGCTAAGAGCACTGGCTGCTCTTACAGAAGACCTGGGTTCCATTCCCAGCACCCACATGGTGGCTGACAACCTCCTGAACTCCACTTCCAGAGGATCTGATGCCCTCTTCTGACCTCTGTAGTCATTGTACAATATGGGTGCACTTACATACATATGGGCAATACACTCATACACATTAAAAAACTAAAAATTTTGGGGCTGGAGAGATGGCCTGGCGGTTAAGAGCTCCAACTGCTCTTGCAGAGGACCCAGGTTCGATTCCCAGCACCCACATGGCGGCTGAGAACCATCTTTAACTCCAGTTCCAGGGGAATCTGACACCCACTTCTGACCTCCGCAGCATTGCACGACATGGGTGTACCAACTTTCATGTAGACAGTACACTCATACACATAAAAATAAATAAAATTTAAAAAAAACTAATAATTAAAAAAATGAACAAATAGACAAGCTTCCTTTTTAAAGGGCAGGAAAAGATGGGCTAAGACACAGGAAGGAGCTGTCTGAGTGAGCGCCCGGGAAAGGCACACTTGTTAGCTGGGCCTACTCTCCTCTCCCCTTTCCTGAGGCAACAACGAGAAGACAGCTCTTCCCACTGCTCTGGGCTGCAGTCAGTTCCTCCGGGCGGTCAGGGTCACAAATGAACACGAGCTAGTTCACCAGGAGGCTGATGGAGGCCACCCAGGAGAGAGATGTCTCTAGAGGTGGAACCTCTGTCACGTGGACCTGAAAGGACAAAGGAGGAAACAGCTGGAAAGGCAGCTGAAGCCTGAGGCTAGGCTCCTAGGCCAAAGGGCTGGCAGGATGGCTCAGCCGGTGAAGGTACTGGCCATCGAGCCTGGCAACCTTAGTCCCATGCCTGGCACTCACATGGTAGAAGGAAAGAACCATCAACCCACCCACAAGTTGTCCTCTGACTACCACGTGCACACACACATGCACACGCAAAATAAATGAAAGTAAAGCAAAGAGGACCCCCAAGAGCATCTCTGTAAGGACAGGCCAGGACACCCACCATGTCCGCTTTACCTCAACATCACCCTGGAAGCATTAGCCAACCCAGACAAATGAAGTTCATTGGAGACGTAAAAATAAAGATGTAAGCTCTCTATAGACTGTGCAGACAGTGTGACAGCGTGCCCAGGAAACCTTCAAGAACCAGTGGTTAAACTACACTCGGACAACAGAAGAATTCAGTGAGGGTGTGGGGTGAAATGACCCACCAACGTGGGACCAAACAGAAGCCAGCCTCATGGGGCTGAAGACATGGCAAGAAAATGGAATTGGCCAGGAGGGAATGGAAAAAAAAAATTGAATGAAAATCTGTTCCAGCGTTGGATTCAGAACTTGGTTGGTTCCTGGGGCCCGCCTACCCAGGGTATCATGGAACAAAGCCCTGTATTGAAGAAAGAGGCGCCTTGTCCCATGGAGCAAAGAGCTAAGCTGGTGCTAAGCTTCCCTGTCACACACCCTGGTGTGTTGGGCGCTCCTGGCAGGGTGGGGTCCAAGGAAGGCTCTGGGTAGGTGGAGCCCAAGAAGGAAGGAACAAGGGTGACGCTCAGGGCAGCAGAGCTGGAGGAAGCTCTGGTTCTGAAGCCAGCTGGTGGGGCAGGAAATCCTTCCTGATAATTACCCTGAAGCAGGGATGGAATTGGGGTGGAAAAAGGGGGCTGGACATGGACCTGACTGGGAGGGAAGAAGAAGAAATTCATCACGTGCAGCTGGCTTTGACCACCCAACTGGCAGAAGCCAGTTGGCTCTGTACTTAAGGAAACTCCCTATTTCATTATTTTATGTAAATTTGGTGAGGAAAAATTGGCCTCTTTGAAACAGAGCTTCCATGGGAGAGGCCTGCTCAAGCCCAGGGGTTCGATCCCCAGCACCATCAAAAATAAATAAGAACTTGTTTGCTAAGGATATGGCTCAGTTGGTAGAATGTTGTCTAGAAGCACGATGTCTTGGGTATGATCTTGTAGCCTTTGGTAAAGTAGGTGTGCCAGTGCATGCCTATAATCCCAGCACTCAGGAAATGGAGACAGAAGAATCAGAGGTTCAAGGTCATCTCCAGTTGCATAGAGTTGGAGGCTAGCCTGGGCTACACGAGACCCTGTCGTAAGACAGGGAGGGGGCAGGAAGCAGCTCTATAGAGTAGGAAAAATACCTGCCCAGACATACAGGGCAAAGTAAATGAACTTCACCACAAATTTGGTAGCACTGAAATTTTGATTTTTGATTTTTTTTGGGGGGGGGGGTTTGTTTGTTTGTTTGTTTGGGGGTTTTTTTGGTCTTTTTCAAGATGGGTCTCCCTGTAGCCCCAGCTGTCCTGGAACTCGCTCTATAGACCAGGCTGGCCTTGAAATCACAAAGATCCACCTGCCTCTGCCTCCCAAGTGCTAGGATTAAAGGCATTCGCCACCATGCCTGGCAATTTTGACATTTTAAGATGACTTTATTTTATTTATTTATTTATTTATTTATTTATTTATTTATTTATTTAATTATTTATTTATCTATCTTAAAAAATTTTTTTTGTATGTGTCTGCATGTAGGTTTGTGCACCTGTGTCGTGCAATGCCACGGAGGTCAGAAGAGGGTGTCAGATTCCCCTGGAACTGGAGTTAAAGACGGTTCTCAGCCGCCATGTGGGTGCTGGGGATTGAACCCATGTCCTCTGCAAGAGTGGTCGGAGCTCTTAACCACTAGGCCATCTCTCCAGCCCCTATTTATTTATCTTTTTGAGACAGGGTCGCCCTATAGCCCCAGCTAGCCTGGAACTCACTATGTAGAGGAGGCAGGCCTTGAACTCACAGAGATCTGCCACTACGCCTGGCCAGTTGTTTAACTTTTTTTAAAAAAACCAAGCTTTCTTTTCCAATTTTGGGAGTAAATATACAGAACTTTCCAGAAAAACTTGTAGCTCCCAGGACTGGTAAACTTTCTTGGAGGCATTTTAAGAGACCAATGGTGTTTGTAGCCTTCAGATTTTATTGTGATGAACACACAAGAGTTGAGCCACATGTGGTCTCTTCACCAGCATTCAAGAGGTGGAGCAGAAGTGTCTCAAGTTCAGAGCTGGCCTGGGCTACATATCAAGCAGAACAAGGCAGCCAGAACAAACCAAGACTCTTCTGTAGTAAGTCAGGCCAGCCTTGGTCCATGACCTCCCCAGACCACCAATCCTCTACTTCCTCAGTGCGATCACATGGTAATGATTAATGGGCAGTTGGACGTTTTGAGGAGCATTCCAAAGGTACAAAGAATTCATTCTTTTTTTTTTTTTTTTTTTTTTGGTCTTTTGAAACAGGGTCTCCCTGTAGCTCCTGCTGTCCTGGAACTCACTCTATTGGCTGGCCTTGAACTCACAGAAATCCGCCTGCCTCTGCCTCCCAAGTGCTGGGATTACATGCATGCAACACCATGCCTGGCTAGAACTCATTCTTTACACATAATTGAAGCACCCTTCCCCATGGCTTATGAATTCATTAGTTCACGATCTTAGAGAAGTGTAAGCAAGTAGGTGCTGTGTTGCTGGTGGACCTGCTGATGGAAGCCTTCCATGTCAAGGTCAAAGGCAGAAGTGGGGTGGCTATGTTTCCTGTAGGTAGAATCTTATGTAGTAGGAAAACCCTAAAAACATTTCCAATAAGGATGTGGCAGGGATGCCCACTATCTCCACTTCTGTATAACATTTTACTAAAGGTACTTAGTCAAAGTCAACTGAAGGCGTAATTGAAAAATAAGTAAAACTGTACTCGTGCTGGCTACTCTTTGCCAACTTGACCCAAACCCAAACATACCTGAGAAGTGAGAATCTCAATTGAGGAATGTCTTCCATCAGATTGCTCCGTTGGCATGTCTGTTGGGCTTTCGTTGCTTGCTAATTGATGTAGGGGGCTCACCCCACTGTGGATGGTACCATTCCTGGGCAGGTGGGTCTGGGTGGTATAAGAAAAGTAGTTGAGCAAGCCGGGGGCAGCAAGCCAGGAAGCAGCGCTCCTCTGGGTCTCTGCTTCAGTTCCTGCCTCCAGGTTTCCTGCTTGAACTCCTGCCCTGGTCCTTGATGATGGGCTGGACACAGTCTGTAAACTGAAAAGCAGCGAGCAAGCCAGGGGCAGCAAGCCAGTCAGCAGCTTTCCTCCGGTTTCCTGCTTGAGTTTCTGCCCTGACTTTCCTCAGTTATGGACTGTGATCTGGTTGCATAAACCAAATAAACTGTTTCCTAAGTTGCTTGATCAGTGTTTTATCACAGCACTGTAAAGCAGAGGAGGACAGTACCCATTTGCAGATGAAGTGATAGCTTGCACAGGCAGTCTTAGAGAAGCAGTGCTTGTCTCGCTTAAGCAATAAACTCAGTAAAGAAGCAAGATACAAAATTAGTATGTAGGATCACGAGAGTTCAGTATACACAGACTAGCTAGTAAAAAGACATTGTCTAAAATGTATTTTACAATAACAGAAAGTAAAAATGCCTAGGAAAATATTTGAGCAATGAAAGACTTCTTGCACAGGGCAGCTCAGCTTCACAAACGTCAGTTCTTAAGTCAACTTAGAAAATTAAAGCCTCAGGGCTGGAGAGATAGCCTAGTGGTTAAGAGCACCGACTGCTCTTGCAGAGGACCTGGGTTCAATCCCCAGCACCACTCAAAAAAGAAGCTTCTTTTGCTCCAGATGAGAATAGTACAGAGTCCCACAGCTGGACACACAAAGACATGGTCTGTGAATGGCTCATGCCTAGGTGACACATCTACAATGCGACTTCTACACACAAGACCCAAGCATCCTAGAACAAGGACCCAAGAAAGCATTAACTACCTCTTAACTCTTGTTAAGGAAGCTCCTCCATGCAACAGGAGACCAGGAACCCAAAAGGGCCTGACTGGCTGAAGTGAAGATTAGGAGTCTGCAGAGTGTGGTTCCATGGACAGGCTACCTAGATTCTGCTTTACCCACCCAGGGCTCATTGCAGAAGAGGGGGTGTAAAGATTGTAAGAGACAGGGAGTGGATGCAAGACCAAACAGAAATGAATTCTGCAAGCTCCTAGGACCCAGCTCATATGAGCCTACAGCATGCACAAGACCTATGCAAGCTGAGCTGGACAAAAACCTAGCACAGAAGTGTAGAAATGGGTAGTAGAGCCCAACCTTGGCTAGGGAAATATTTACAGCAGGTGGTGGTCGGTTGAGGAAGACCTGGCCTTCTTTAGAAAAGAGACTCTGGATAGGATGACTAGAGCTCAGGGGAGGAGCTGGCACTGAGGAGTGAGCAGGGAGAGTAATTTTGCACAATGGACTCTAGCAGGAAGGACAGAAGGTGGGAACTTCAGGGGCAGGGTGAGGGAGGGTGCCAAGGGAGAAGCGGGTATGATGGCTATTAAGACTGATTCATGTATGAAACACATTAAAAAGTTCAATAAAAAATATAAAAGCCAGGCATGGCGCCATAATCAGGAGGTAGAGGCAGGCGGATACTCTGTGAGTCCAAGGCCAGTCTGGTCTACATAGTGAGTTCCAGGGGATAAGAATTGGTGGAAGGAATGAAGTCAGAAGCGCAGTTAAACCTAACTGCAGACAAACAGCATGTCCATAGCAAGGGAAGGGAAAAAGAGCGAAGCCAAGGAGCCCGTAAACACACTGCTTTCCTCAGGCCAAGGTCTAGAACTAGAAACAAATGTTGGGCTGTCACTAGTGTGTGTGCCCCAGTAGTGTGTTCGGCAATTTTGTGAGCACATTCTGTGCCTTGTAACATGGAACCAAAGACTTAGTAGAGAGCTCAGTTGCTTCCAGTTTATCAACTCGTTGCCTTTAGGATAGGAATGAAAGAAGAGGAAAAGAAGGCTGGAGGGAGGGATTCAGAAAGCTGGATCCAAAAGCGCCTTCCTACAGGCTGGGCCATGATTCAGCAGCTGGGATGATGGAGATGTCAGAACTGAGCCAGAAGCTTGGTGGCGGGTTGGGACACTACGAGCTATGAAAATTAGACAGGCCCTGACAGGAAGTTGTGATGGCTTTGCGTTTACACAGCCCAGATCCCTGCTGTGCTTCCATAAATGAGGCGCTCATCCTGTTATACCAAGAGAGGAAGAAGTATGTGATCCAAAGCATACAGAATGGGTGGGTTAATGGAGGACCATGTGGCTGTTACAGTTAACTATAGAATGTCATGGGAAACTGTGGTGTTCTATACATTCCTGGCCAATGTAAGTGATCGCTGAAGAGCTATTCCAACTAGCTATTTACAGCTTTGCCAAGTAGACTTCAAGTCCCTAGAACTGGCAGTGCAGCTTGACATCCTGGGTGCTGGTGTTACATAGAAGTTTCTTGTCTTTTCGAGACAGGGTCTCCCTGTAGCCCCAGCTGTCCCTGTCCTGGAACTCACCTTGTAGACCAGGCTGGCCTTGAACTCACAAAGATCCGCCTGTCTCTGCTTCCCAAGTGCTAGGATTAAAGGCGTGCGCCACCACGCCCGGCAGAAGTTTCTTAGTCTGGATAGAGATCATCTTAGTGAGTGTACAGACTAAACAGATTAAGGTGCATGGAGAGGCGAGGTGCTGCCCCACCCCTAAGAATAGGAGGAGGTAATGGAGGCTTTGTCTTCTGGCAACAAGAAGTTCCAAGGTCCACAGGACAAAGCCCACATTATTTATTGTCATGCTTTGTGCTGAAATGGCACCAGTGTTCTATATTGTAGGTGACCAGAGAGAATTAGAGATGGTGTCCCTTGCTCTGTGTTCACATCAGCAGGAGGTTTTGAGCCTAGGTCTGCTCTGGCTGTCCACTCTGCCAGATCTTTTTTTAGAAAGGATCTCACAGAGGCAGGTGGATCTTTGTGAGTTCAAGGCCAGCCTGGTCTACAGAGTGAGTTCCAGGACAGCTGGGGCTACAGGGAGACCATGTCTCGAAAAGACCAAAAAAAAAAAAAAGGGATCTCCCACTGAACGTGGAAGTTACCAGTCTGGTTAGACTAGCTGGCAGGTGAACCTAAGAGAGCTCCTGTCTTACATTCCACATGAGGGTTACAGAGCTGAGCCCCAACACCCAGTGCTGGGTGCTGGGAATCAGGCTTGGGTCCTTGGGCTTGTGTGCCAGGAACATTACAGACTCAACCGTTTTCCAGGTCTAGATCAATCTCCTTTAAATAGCATTTTTTAATTATAAAATTCATGCAGTCCATTTATAGGAATATTGAAAAGTTCAAAATAAGTATAAAAGGGAAAATGAAATTCACTTGGAATTTTACTATAGATTACAGAGAATAACATAAAGAAGAAATTTTTAAAATTTATTTTTATTTTATATGTATGAGTGTATTGTCTGCATGTAAGCACACCCGTGTCCTGCAATGCCTGCAGAGGTCAGAAGAGGGCCTCAGATCCCCTGGAACTGGAGTTAGAGACAGTTGTCAGCTGTCATGTGGATGCTGGGATTTGAACAGCCACTGTTCTTACCCACTGAGCCATATTTCTAGCTGCCAAGAACCCTCTGTAACTCCAGTTTCAGGGGAACCGACTCTCTCTTCTGGCCTCCTTGGATAATGCATGACACAAGTGACGCAGATGCACTTACATGCAGGCAATACACACACACACACACACACACACACACACACATATATTTTTTTTTGCAGTTCTCAGCCTCAGCCTTTAACGGCTGCACACGCCTTTAATCCTAGCACTTGGGAGGCAGAGGTGGGTGGATCTCTGTGAATTCAAGGCCAGCCTGGTCTACAGAATGAGTTCCAGGACAGCTGGAGCTACAGGTAGACCCTGTCTCAAAGAGACCAAATATATTTTAAGTAGGACCTAAAAAAATAAAATCCAGGTATTGTGGCTTATGCCTTTAATCTCAGCACTCGGGAGCCAGTGGCAGAGGCAGGTGGATCTCTGTCAGTTTGAGGCCAGCCTGGTCTACGTAGTAAATTTCCAGCCAGCTGGGGCTATGGGAAGACTCTGTGTCAAGTAAAAATAAAAGAAAATTAAATTAAAATATAAGATAAAAAATAGTTCATTAAGCGAAAAAAATTAATGTCCTTCATTAGCTATATAGGTTATGTCTCAATAAAAAGTATAAATAAAAAAAATCATTTTGCCTCTGACTTATTTTGTTTCCCTGTAAGAAAATTAAGGCTGCTATGTATGTGGTGTCAGGAATTCCTGCTCAGTTGGAATCCTTCAGGTTCTTGCTCTTACGTTATGGTAAATGAGTGCTATAAGGGCCAGGCATGTAGTGCACACCTTTAATCCTGCCACTTGAGAGACAAAAGCAGGTGGATCTCTATGACTTTGAGGCCAGCCTGGTCTACATAGTGAGCTTCAAGCCAGCCAGGGCTACATATTTGTCTCAAACAAATCCAAACAAAAAAAAAGTGAGTGCTGTATATCATGTTATTTGTTGTTTTTATTGTCTTTTTTTCAAGTAGGGATTAGACCTGGGGCCTTGCATATACTAGGCAAGCCCTAGTTTTGATTATAGATCCTTTAAAATAAATTGGAAAGTCTTCCCTCCTTTCTTGAAGAGGCTGGCCTTGAACTCACAGAGATCAGCCTGTCTCTTCCTCCCAAGTGCTAGGATTAAAGGTGTGCACCACAACACATGGCGGAGGTTTTTTTTTTTTAAACTGTCTTCCTATAGCCCCAGCTGGCCTGGGATTTACTATGTAGACCAGGCTGGCCTTGAACTCACAGAGATCTACCTGCCTCTGCCTCCTAAGTGCTGGGATTGTCTTTATTTTTAAATATTTTATTTATTATTTCTATTTTTATGTGAATTTCCTGCATGTATGTAAGTGCAGCCATCTTGTTCAATGACCAGAGGTCAGAAGAGGGTGTCAGATTCCCCTGGAAGTGGAGTTATGGGCAGTTGTTAGCCGCCATGTGGGTGCTGGGAATTGAACCTCTGCAAGAACAGCCAGTGCTTTTAACCACTAAGCCAACTCCAGCCCCTGTCTTTATTTTTAAAGCAGACCTTTTGGTCTTGGTCCTAGAAATATTTGTGAATAATTATAGTTCCATGTAAAAAACATGTTTTCCCAAAAGAAATTCAAAATAATTTTAAAATTAAAAAATAATTAATCATAATAAGGAAAGGTTTTTCAAAGGGACAAACAGCATCGTACTATAGCTGCCCATCAACATTTGGTTAACCCTCCTTCCCTCTTCTATGAATTTTATGTAGGTGGAATAAGTGCATGTGTTGCTTTTGAATCTGCTGTTCCTTTAGCCGTGGCTGTGTAATCATCACAGCTGTCCCTTTAGTGACTAGCCAGCTCCTTCAGCTTTGCGTACTGTGATTCTGGGAGCCATTCTGCTAACTGTTTCCCTCACGAAGTTAGGTCATTTCCAGAGTTCTCCTTTCCTAACTGTGGGGATGTGGGCTGTTTCAGATCTCCAAAGTGGATGGGCTAGAACTCAATTTACATGTTTACTCATTCACAGTTTTCACTAGCTCTTCCTGGTCTGTATTCTAAATTAATGTGATTATCGAAACTCCATCTTAATGACCGTGTGAAAGTCAGGACGGTCTTGGCAGAATTCCTCTGGGTACTGTGATGTCCTCTGTAACCCACGTGCTCAGGGTAGGGATTTAATTGCAAAGTGACCCTTTCTAGGGCTCCGGAAGTTTCAGACTCAGCACAGACAGCACATTTCTTCAGCGTCCCTTTGATACAACAGTGAATGCACACAGCCCAAACATTTTATGCTACAACCTTTGCCAACCATGAAAGCAAATGCAGAGGCCAGTAGGTAAACATGTCACACTTCCCCGATCCTCACAATGCTTTTCCTTTTGCAAGGCTATCAGCAAAGGATAGAAATACATTATGGTTCTTTTTCTCTGCTTAAAGCAGACTGCAGCTTAATGTTCGGCTTCTTTGTTGACTGTGCTCGGTGTGGTTCGGCCCCCAGAGCTATCTCAGATAGCGCAAATAAGTCTGGCAGTCTCCAAGTTGTCTCGAACAGGCAGTAGTTCCTTCCCTGTTGTCTCCCTCACAGAATTTCCTCTTGGCCTCTGCTGCAGACTCACCCTAGTCATTAATATGCCCTGTTAACTGCTGCCAAACCTCTAGCAGTTTAGTGCATATGTTCCCTTAATTTCTCTTTGTTCTAGAAGCCTGTGTTTGGTTTCTGAACTGCCTGTCTTCCTCCGTGACCCCTCCCCCAGTCGCCATCCCTGGCTTACAGCATTTGACTGTCTACTGTCCCATGTGTGTGTTTATTTATTTATTTAAAGAGCATCCTAGATCCCCCATCACCCCAGGAGCCTCTGCAGTCTGCTTACAGTGTGCTAACCCCCAGTCCCTCATACACACTCCTCATTTACCCTGGGAACCCTGCTGAAGAACCCTCTAGAAAGCAGAAGTTCCTAGAAGACAATGTTAACTCCTGTCATAAGACAAAGAATCCATCTTGGAATTTTCTGCTTATCCGGCACAAGCAAAGGACATTTTATTCTTGGAGCCTGAGTGTATAGACACACTTCATATCAGTGTGGTTTTTTTTTTATGTTTTTTGGTCTTTTCGAGACAGGATCTCCCTGTAGCCCTAGCTGTCCTGGAACTCACTCTGTAGACCAGGCTGGCCTTGAACTCACAAAGATCTGCTTGCCTCTGCCTCCCTACCCCATCTCCTGGCTATAAGATGAATCTGGGCATCATAGTTGTCACAAGACCTTCGGGGGGGGGGTACCTGAGGGTGGTGTCCTTGTCATGTGGACAAGGCCACATTTAACCTTTGAAACGGGGGGGCGTTATTTTAGTCTCAGAGCTTAGTTCAACGAGGGGTCAAACACTGAGTTCTTAGGGGGAAGTGGGGGGGGAAGGGAAGTTGAGGTGCTTACCTTTGTCATGGCTTTGACTTGACCTTGTACCTCTCAGCCTCATCTTGTTCCTTAGTGGTTCCTTCTCTGGGCTACATACAGAGGCTGTTCGCCAGGGGCTGGGGTCCCTCATAGGGTGGGAGGGAGCTGGGAAGCTTGCCCCATGGTGCACCCGAAGCAGCTGCCACTAACATTCTGATCATTTCCACAGGTGTCAGCCTTACTCATGTAATGCGATTTTTGTTTTTTTTTTTTGAGTGAGAAATTTTTTTTTCGTTATTTACGTGTTGTGTACGCAATGTATTTGATGACATCTCCCCCTTGCCCCCCCTACAGTTCCCCCAACCCTACCCCAGGCACCTCCCCTCTCAACCTGGCTCGCCTGCCTGTTATTTTATTTTTTATAACCCTACTGAGTCCAGTGTGCTGCCCGTATGTGCACTGCATGGGTGTAGGGCCAGCCACTAGAGCATGGTCAGTCCACCAGTGACCACACCACCAAAGAAAGCTGGCTGCCTCTCCCCAGCTACCCTCAACTGCAGTAGCTCTTCCAGCCAAGGCTGGGGCTTCCCGAGCTCGTCCCCCGTCCATTCTGGGATTCTGACCCCCCCCCACCCCACCAACCCCCCACATCCCACCCCCACCCACCCCCTGGCCCTGCTGACCGCCTGACCCCGTCCAGGTGCCCACAGCTGCGTGAGGTCGTGGGTGTTTTGTCGCGGTCGTGTGGGGTGTGCAGTGGCCCTCCCCTGTATATCCATAAAGCGTTGTTTTTTTTCGCAGACTTCTTCCCGTCCCCCCGCCCCTCCCTCACAGTTCTTTTGCCCCCTCTTCCTGATGCTTCTGAGCCTTGGGGAGGAAGGGAGATTTTACAGATGTCCCGTTTAGGCCTAAGCTCTCCTAGTCACTTATTCTTGATGCTTTGAGCAATGCGTCTCTGCATTAACCCCTGATACCCACTGCAAAAAGAAAGTGTCACGACCAGGGTTGAGAGCAGCATAGGTCTATGGGTATAAGCATTTAGATTATAGCTTGCAATATGACTATGTGGCAAAACACACATAGTAAGTTACCCCCTAGGGCCTTGACCTCCTTCGCCATGGGTTTTGACCCATGTTTTCGGGTTAATCAGGCTATGAATTCCTTCCTTTGTAGCAGGGCCTCACCTCAAATTCAAATCATTAAAATGTCCCGCTACCACACGACAGTTTTGTGCCATTATACACAGTTAGTGCCATGCCTCCTGGTCACAGACTGTTCATTTCCTGTTATTTTGTAGCTGTTGCCGAGTTCCAGCGGTTGGCCTACGGCACCCCGGGACATCTGTGTCCCCCCAGCAGGCCCTGGCCATAGCACTTTCTTGTGGTGGTGGTAAGAAAGCGGGGCCGCTAGAATCAAGTCTCCTCAGTTCAAGGTTCATTTCTCTGTGTCCTATAACCAAAATGTTGTATATGGTTGTGTCTTCAACCAGAGGGTCTTTACCATTAGTTTCTTACCATCGTCTGTGGAGAGCAACCAAGGGCCATGGCCAGAAGGGCTTGTGTTGTTTAGGGTCTCTCTGACCAATAACTCACAGGGAAGCATACTGCGCCTGGCGCTGAGAATTGGGGGGAGTTATAAGATAAAAAGATTTCCATGTATCTTTTTCATACTTCCTTTATTTGGCTAGTCTTCCCCCACTTACCCTCCTCTGCCAAATCCCCCATCTCCCTCTCTATGTAAACCCCACAGTGTACCCCCTCTTCATTTCCCTTTATTCTGTACTAGTCTCTCCCTTACGACACACCACACACAACCCACACACACCACACACACACGGCTGTGGTCCTTATTTCGATTTCCTGGTTTCCAAGGTACTCCAAGTTAAACACAAAATGCTCCTTGAGCGGAATTACTTTTGATGCATCCCAGTGGTCTTCACAGAATGGCTACTAGATGGTTGGATTCGCCTCTTTTAGCCTGTACGGCCCTCAGTAGCTTGTCCTTAATTGGATATAACCGTCAGCACACAAATCAGGACTGTTCTCCTCAGACTCCGTCATGGTGACTGGCATGCTGTCCTCCTTCCGGACCCCAGCTGCCAGCTCCTGTTCCGCTGCTTCTAGCCCTGCCCTCCCCACTGGGGCCTCTTCACCTTCTTTCAAGGAATTTTAAGTTCTGCTCTCTCTCTCTCTCTCTCTTCACTGGTGTTTTCTTCCCCTGTAGTGGTTCCCACCAGAGGCTACAAAGCCCCTCCCACTTTATAGCTGTGCAGACCATTGGGACCCGGAATTGGCCCTCCTTTGGCCACTGTGCACACACTCACCCCTCTTCTGCCCTAGCTGCTGACCCTCCTCTACGTGCCCGTTCTAGCTGACCAGTTTTTCCCACCCTTTGCAGGTTGATGTTTGAGACGCCCCAGGAAATGGGTTTAATCGCCATTGCAGTCCGGCAGACCCAGGGCAAAGGTCAGTCATCTTTTGTTATCATTGCTGTTATTTTTCTTTCTGAAAATCTGTGAGTCTCCTGGCTGGAGAGCCTATTGATTGTGTGTGTTGAGCCCAGAAATTACTTGTTAGAACCTTTCCATCCTAACAGCCCCCTGAAATGGTATAGGAGGGAGAGTACCAAGGCCAGATTCAGCCTTAGTAGAACACAGGCTTTCTCAAAGTCTGCAGACTCGATGTTTGGTGTGATGGCTTTCACACCTGGTAACCTGCCTTCCCCAATACCTCCTAGGCTTTGCAGACTGTGACAGGAACCAAGTTCCAGGAATTATTTTCCTGAAGGTCCTCAGTAAGCATCACATGCAGGGGCTCTTTCTTGCACACAGCCCCCACCCAGCTGGCATGGAATTTTCCTGTAGGGGGCACTAGATCAGTACCCTTTCACAGGGAGGCGTGACTTGGGGTACATGCATGTGCATGTGCATGTGGAGGCCCCAGTTGGGCATCTTTCTCCACCACTCTTATTTATTAAGGCAGGGTCTCTCAGCTGGACCTGGAGCTTGCTAATCCAGCTAGTCTGGCTAGCCAGCTTACTCCAGGGATCTGCTGTTCTGCATTTCCAGTGCTGGGATTACTGGAAGCTGCCTCTCCTGCCTGGTTTTCGTGTGGGTTTGGGGATCTGAACTTGGTCCTCATGCTTGGGTGTCACGTGCTTTAATCCTCCAAGCTATCTCCCCAGCTCTGGGCCTGGCTTTCTATGTTTGTGGCTTTGGAACATGCGTGTCTGAGATCGCCCCTGTGATAAAGAAGTGCTTTCTGTATGACCTGTGTTGCAGGGCGGGGCCCGAATGCCTGGCTGAGCCCTGTGGGGTGCGCCCTTTCCACTGTGCTGGTTTCCATCCCCCTGAGGTCACAGCTGGGACAGAGGATTCCGTTTGTCCAGCATCTGATGTCCCTGGCTGTTGTGGAGGCAGTTCGGTCCATTCCTGAGTATGAGGTACGTAGAGCTCAGTCACCTTTCTCTTCACCTTGCTGTATAGCACACAGACCTCTCAGCTTGTTCTGTTTGTAGCTGTGTTTGTGTATTTGATGGCAGCAGAGTGTTTGAGGTGCCCTTTAAAGTGTATAGCTCGGGCTGGGCCTGAGGCTCAGTGGTTGAGTGCTTGCCTGACAAGCTTGCCTTTACAAGTGCCACTGTGGGTACCTCCTGTAGTTTCACCACATAATTCCTTTCCATACTGTTTGTCAGATTTCTTTTTTTTTTTTTTAATTTGTGTATAAGTGTTTTATTTGTGTGTAAGTACACCCATGGATGCAGTATTCACAAAGGCCAGTATTCACAGTAGGGCAATGAATTCCCCAGAACTGGAGTTAAGGATCGCTGTTATCCACCATGTGGGTGCTGGAAACTGAACCCAGGTCCTCTGTAAGAGCACCCCGTGTTCTTAACCGCTGAGCCATTGCTCCAACACCTGATTGTCAGGTTTCTTAAGAACACACATTTTTTTCTTAAGAACACACTTGTCTTCATCACAGCATTGCCTGAGATTTGGGGGTTGGATGGAAGCCATTTGCATTTTCAGGAAAAGGCGCTGTTCTATAGGCCTGAAGAGCCACTGCACTTCCACCTCTGTTCAGCAGAGCTGTCCCCTCTGTGTGGCTGATGACTCGAGTTCCAGGCCAGGTTTGTGTGGTGCTGTCTTCCCCACAGCAAGGCCAGACATACCCAGATCCTTACCATTGCCACAGACTTTAGAGTCAGCCATCTAAAAGACAAGGAGAAGAAAATGCTGAAATCGGTGATGGGAGCCTTTTCTTCCATACCCGACTTCCCTTCTACACACCCCTGAAATGTTCTTGCGAGACTTCCACGTGACCATAAAAGGGAGATGCTCCCTGCCTCCCTCCCACCTTCAGCCCTCGCATCAGGCTTTTTAGAGAAGAAATGGCCATATTGATTCTTCAAGTGAGATGCGAAAAGAACAGCTCTCAGAGGAGTCTGGGAGGACCTGTCGTTGGCAGCCCTCTGTTGCCCCCATGTCCCCTGCCAGGTGGCCAGCCCTCCTCACTCTTTTCGACTCTTTGCTTTCCCACAGATGCTGGAAATTGTAAGGTCTACCTTTCCCTTACACAGTCAGATAACTGACCCACACAATTATCAGGTACCCCATATCCTGGCTATAAGATGAATTCTGGGCATCATAGTGTCACAGACCTTCGGGGTACCTGAGGAGTGTACTTGTCATGGGACCAGGCACATTTAACCCTTGAAACGGGGCCGTTAGTCTCAGAGTATAACGAGTCAAACACTGAGTCTAGAGCGGGAAGTGAGGTGCTTACCTTTGTCATGGCTTTGACTTTGACCTTGCTGCCTCACTTGTTAGCTTAGTGTTCCTTCTCTGGGCTCCATGCAGAGGCTGTGCCAGGGGCTGGGGTCATAGGGTGGGAGGGAGCTGGGAAGCTTGCCCCATGGTGCACCCGAAGCAGCTGCCACTAACATTCTGATCATTTCCACAGGTGTCAGCCTTACTCATGTAATGCGATTTTTGTTTTGAGTGAGTAATTTTTTTTCTTTATTTTACGTGTACGCAATCTATTTGATGACATCTCCCCCTTGCCCCCCCTCCAGTTCCCCCAACCCTCCCCCAGCACACTCCCCTCTCAACCTGCTCGCCTGTTATTTTATTTTTTATAACCCACTGAGTCCAGTGTGCTGCCCGTATGTGCACTGCATGGGTGTAGGGCCAGCCACTAGAGCATGGTCAGTCCACCAGTGACCACACCACCAAAGAAAGCTGGCTGCCTCTCCCCAGCAGCCATCAACTGCAGTAGCTCTTCAGCCAAGGCTGGGGCTTCCCGAGTTCGTCCCCCGTCCATTCTGGGATTCTGACTGGCCTGACCCCGTCCAGGTGCCCACAGCTGCGTGAGGTCGTGGGTGCAGTGGCCCTGTCATAGCCATAACAGCGTTTCGCAGACTTGTTCCCGTCCCCCCGCCCTCACAGTCTTTCTGCCCCCTCTTCCTTGATGCTTTCTGAGCCTTGGGGAGGAGAGATTTCTACAGATGTCCCGTTTAGGCCTAAGCTCTCCTAGTCACTTATTCTTGATGCTTTGAGCAATGCGTCTCTGCATTAACCCCTGATACCCACTGCAAAAAGAAGTGTCACTGACCAGGGTTGAGAGCAGCATAGGTCTATGGGTATAAGCATTTAGATTATAGCTTGCAATATGACTATGTGGCAAAACACACATAGTAAGTTACCCCCTAGGGCCTCTGACCTCCTTCGCCATGGGCTTTTGACCAGGTTTATGGTATCAGGCATGAATTCCTTCCTGTGTAGCAGGCCTCAAATCAAATCAGAAATTGTCCAGCTACCACCACGACAGTTGTGCCATTATTACATCAGTTAGTGCATGTCACCTGGCAGACTGTCAGTCCTGTAGCGTGCAGAGTCCAGCGGTGGCCACGACCACGGACATCTGTTGTCCCCCAGCAGCCTGCATAGTACTTTCTGGTGGTAAGAAAGCGGGGCCGCTAGAATCAAGTCTCCTCAGTTCAAGGTTCATTTCTCTGTGTCCTATAACCAAAGTGTATGGTGTCTTCAACAGCAGGGTCTTACCATAGTTGTGGAGAGCAACCAAGGGCAATGACAAGGGCTTGTGTTGTTTAGGGTCTCTCTGACCAATAACTCACAGGGAAGCATACTGCGCCTGGCGCTGAGAATTGGGGGGAGTTATAAGATAAAAAGATTTCCATGTATCTTTTTCATACTTCCTTTATTTGGCTAGTCTTCCCCCACTTACCCTCCTCTGCCAAATCCCCCATCTCCCTCTCTATGTAAACCCCACAGTGTACCCCCTCTTCATTTCCCTTTATTCTGTACTAGTCTCTCCCTTAAGGAACACACACACACACACACACACGCTGGCCTATTTCTGATTTCCTGGTTTCCACAGGTACTCCAAGTTAAACACAAAATGCTCCTTGAGCGGAATTACTTTTGATGCATCCCAGTGGTCTTCACAGAATGGCTACTAGATGGTTGGATTCACCTCTTTTAGCCTGTACGGCCCTCAGTAGCTTGTCCTTAATTGGATATAACCGTCAGCACACCAATCAGGACTGTTCTCCTCAGACTCCGTCATGGTGACTGGCATGCTGTCCTCCTTCCGGACCCCAGCTGCCAGCTCCTGTTCCGCTGCTTCTAGCCCTGCCCTCCCCACTGGACTCTCTCACCTTCTTTCAGAATCTTAAAGTTCTGCTTTTTTTTTTTCTTGTCTTTTGAGACAGGGTCTCCTTGTAGCCCCAGCTGTCCTGGAACTCACTCTGTAGACCAGGCTAGCCTTGAACTCACAGAGATCCACCTGCCTCTGCCTCCCGAGTGCTGGGATTAAAGGCATGCACCACCACACCCAGCAAGTTCTGCTCTTAAAGCCCAGCTCAAGTGCCCTTTCCTGAATCTTCCAGCAGAAAATCCCCCCCTTCTCAAACTTTACAGCCCTTCTCAGGGCACAAGTGTCATGTTTCTGTGAGACAGATTGTGTGTACCCCATTCACTCACCCATGAGTATGCAGAAGTGTGAGGGCAGAATTCATTTACCTGGGTCTGTGCAGTACCATGTGCTGTATACATGAGAGAGTCCCAGCAGGTGTTGGAATAAATGATCAGGGGTGGAGACATAGCTCAGTGGGTAGAGTATTTGCCTAGCGTGCACAGAGGCCTGGGTTCCATCGCCAGCACCACTATATACTCTATACTGCCTGTGGTAGCATATGCCTGGAATCTCAGCATTTGGGAAGTAGAGGCAGGAGGATCAGAAGTTCAAGTTCATCGTTAGCTACATATAGGATTTGAGGATTTGCCTGAAGGGGAGAACCCAGGATTCCATAAGCTGTTTCATTTCTAAACAGATCTGAAAACCTAAAGTCAGGTTGGAGCCAGAGCACAGAGCCAGCTCAAAAGAAAGCTATGGCTGTGTGCAGAGGAGCTGAGTCTGAGGTCTGGAACCTGTGGCAGGATGGAGACTTGATGTCGTTGCATCATCACCATGGGAACACATGGGAGGATGGTGGCACCAAAGGTGAAAGAAGGGGCAGGGAGACAGTGACAGAGACCAGAGTCTCCAGCTTACAGCCTTTGGAGTCTGTTAGCCTGACTGCTGTGGACTTTGGGGGCCGTGACGTCTTTGTGGTTGGGGGCGTCCTATGTGTGAGAAGATGGGGAGCAGCACCCCTGGCATTGCTCATTGGACACTCACCAGGCTTTTACCTGTGCCTCCTGTCATTGCCAGACGCCCAGCATTGAGGACCCTAGTTCTAGTCAGAAAAGAATGAAAGTCTGGGAGCACCCCATATCCCGTTGGTTCTTTTCAACAGCAGCTCTTTTTTCTCCGTCTGGACTACTGTGCTAGTGCAGCGGAGCTTCTAGAGAGCAGAGGCCGTCGGAAGATCGGGTAGAAGGAGAGCAAGGAATTTCATGGAACTAGCAGGTTACATAACAACAAGCACCCAGGCTTGGTGTTGGAAAGTCCTGGGTTCAAATCCTAGCACTGTCCCTTACACCAAGAGGTGTAAGCTTGGGAGCCACATAACCTCTTCCTCTAAAATGGAGATGAGATGGATACCAACATATGGCATTGGTATCCATGGCATATAGACTGGTGCTGGGAAGGAGTCTGCTGTGTCTCACACACAGTGCAGGAAAACTGGCCCCATTGTCTTGGAGGCCAGGGCTCACTGGTCTCTTGGCTGTTCTTTGGCGAATATCTCTCGTCCAGACTCACATCTCCTATAAGGGCTTCCCTTACCCATCCCCCAACCTGGCTGTCAGACCCAGGAATAAGAGGCCCAACCCAGGCTTCTTGGTCTAGTCCAGTCTGTTTTCAGGGGGAGGTAGAAATCTAGGATGCCTTGTCAAGGCAGTGTCCCCATTATCTGTTCTGCTATGCCAGGGCACAGGCAGGTCCCAGCAGTCCGTGCTGTTTAGGATGGAGAGGGCACAACCACAGGTCAAGTCCATTTCCAGTACTGAAGATGACTGTTTATGCCCTTCACGGCTTTCTTCAAGAGCTGGGCAGAACAGGTCCCCTGGTTCTTAGGACAGTCTGCTTGAGACCTTTCCACCTGCCTTTGTGCTGTGGGTCCATCCAGGGCCATCTTTGTCATGCAGGGCTTCTCAAGGGACAGTATTTTCATGGGTCCGTACCTTACACTAGAGAGGTGTTCTCTGTGGTCTGTGTGATTCCAAGATATAAGGATCTAAATTCACAAGACAGGTATCTTCAAAAGGTGGACTCTCTTGGTTCTCTTTGTTGTTTTGTTTGTTCATTTATAGTACTGGAGATTGAACCTAAGTCCTTATATATCCTAAGGAAGTGCTCTACTACTGAGTTAATAGCCCCAACCTTCTTTTTCTCTTTTTTTAATTTTGAGACTGAGTCTCGCTGAGTTGCTAAGTAGGACTTGAATTCATTCTGTAGCCCAGGGAGGCCTTGAATTTGCAGTCCTCCTGCCCCTGCCTCCCACATAGCTGTGCTGGGGCTGGCCAGAAAGTGTTTCTAGTAATGAGAAACTGGTGGGGATAGGAGAGAGCACTGAGTCGATACTAAATATGTTCTGTCAGTCTTTTACTTTCTGGCCCCAACAGGCACTTTAATATTTCATTACCCCCTAATAGTGATCAACTGTCTGAAGAAGGACGAAGCCCCCCCATTCCATTACCTTCTAGAATATTCTCTTCATTTTCCTGTTAGATGAATGACTTTCCTGTTCTTTGGTATCATTGGTTGGTTGTGTAATTAACAGGCATGTTTTCCTTCAGGACATCAACTTACGAGTGAAGTGGCCCAATGATATTTATTACAGTGACCTCATGAAGATTGGTGGAGTTCTGGTTAATTCAACACTTATGGGAGAAACATTTTATATCCTTATTGGTAAGTTTCTAAAGTCTTCCCCTCCCCAGCATTTTCTCAGATTAACAACAACAACAACAACAACAACATTTTAAGTGGCTTATTTATATCTATAATTCAAAGAGCAGATATTATAACAATTTTTTTAGTCTTATAGTTGTAGAGTCTGACATGGATATAGAAAGGGCCAGATTAGTTGAAAACACTTCAAGGGATTTAGCAGTTCCTGTCTGGGACCATGGAAACCACCAAATTGTTGTAATACCTAACAGGTGTCTTCTTTCTTATGCGTCTGGTTCTCATGGAACTTGAAATATTAAAAACAAATATTTTAGCATTTTATTATAAGAAAGCTAGTATGTGTGATAGTTTTTAATTGTCAGATTGACACAGTGTAGAATTACCTGGGGAGAAGTCTTAGTGAGGGATCCTGTAGGTCAGGTGGGCCCAGGGACATGGTTTTGTGGGATTGTCTTTTTTTTTTTTTTTTTACACACCCAGCAAGTTCTGCTTTACAGCCCAGCTCAAGTGCCCTTTCCTGAATCTTCCAGCAGAAAATCCCCCCCTTCTCAAACTTTACAGCCCTTCTCAGGGCACAAGTGTCATGTTTTCTGTGGGAAGACAGATTGTGTGTTACCCCCATTCACTCACCCATGATTATGCAGACGTGTGATGGGCAGAAGAATTCATTTACTGGGTCTGTGCATACCCTGTGCTGTATACCTGAGAGGAGTCCCAGCCGGTTGTTGGAATAAATGATCTCATGGGTGGAGACAAGCTCATTGGGTAGAGTTGAAGTATTTGCCTAGCGTGCACAGAGGCCTGGGTTCCATCGCCAGCACCACTATATACTCTATACTGCCTGTGGTAGCATATGCCTGGACTCTAGCATTGGGAAAGTAGTAGAGGGTGGGGTGGAGGGAGGCCGGAGGATCAGAAGTTCCAGTTCATCAGTTAGCTAATATAGATTGAGTTTGCCCTGAAGGGGAGAACCCCAGGATTCCATAAAGTGTTTCATTTCCAACAGATGTCTTTTCGAGACAGGGTCTCCCTGTAGCCCCAGCTGTCCTGGAACTCACTCTGTAGACCAGGCTGGCCTTGAACGCACAGAGATCTGCCTGCCTCTGCCTCCCAAGTGCTAGGATTAAAGGCGTGCACCACCATGCCCAGCTGGATTGTCTTGATTATGTCCATTGACATAGTAGGCTCAGCCCACTGTGGACAGCACCATTCCTGGGCTTGGCATCCTGGGTCGTGAGTTAGGCATTGCCAGTATGTATGCAGTTTCTCTATGTGGATGTGATGTGACTAGCTGCTTCCAATTCTGGTCACCTTGACTGTCGTGAAGTAATAGCCTATAACAGGTTGATTTGTGCTCAAATCAACCCCTTCTCTCCTAACTTGCTTTTCATCAGGGTATTTGTCATAGCAATAGAACAAAACTGGGCATCTTGAACCTTCCCAGCCCTGAA
Source organism: Rhizomys pruinosus (assembly GCA_009823505.1). NCBI lineage: Eukaryota > Metazoa > Chordata > Mammalia > Rodentia > Spalacidae > Rhizomys > Rhizomys pruinosus. The sequence continues at coordinate 1,355,924 of VZQC01012821.1, forward strand.
AAAGTTGCCTTCTTTTTGGACCTTCCAGAAAATTTCCAAGCTGGTTAAAGCGGGATTAAGAATCCCTACTTCAATTCAGCGCATCCTGTCAGGAAAGGAAAGAATTGTGTGTGGGCAGTTTTAAAAGTTCTTAAGTTCCCATCCAATCACCAGCCTTCCCAAATGCCCAATAGAGTTCAGTTGTCACTCAGAAATCAGTAACAGACAGAAACATGTGACCATGTGTTGAAATACCAACCAGAGAACACAGGGCTGTTTCCAGCTCGGCTACCAAGTAGCAGCTACTTCCTGTCTTCACAGCCCCACTCTCCGTGTCGAAGTGAGTTATCAGACCAGACGCAGATTCTAAGTAGCACCCACAGTACCCCGACCATTGGAGTCTTCAGGAAACGGAAGGATTGTGTCCCTGTGGGGATCCGTAGCTTTCGTTAAGTTCTCAAAGCCTTTGTAGGCTAGAGTCGTCTCTGGGCAAGTCTCAGAGTTACCAGCAGGACTGTTCTCTGGTTTTGGGAAGGACATGGAGGGCTGAGTTGATGACAATTTATGTTATTAGTCTCCCTCCCTCACACTTTTAATTTGAGGAGTTTTGATTTTGTGAATCCAAGGAGAGTTTGCACCATGATTTGGCATTTGATTAGTGCTTCTTTGTCTTTTTCTTTCTTTCTTTCTTTTTCTTTTTCTTTTTCTTTCTTTTTTTTTTTTTTTTCTGGTGGGGGCAGGGGATTCCTAGCCCAGACTGGCCTGGTATTTCCTTTATAGCCAAAGATGACCATAAACTTCTGATCCCCTCCTGTACCCCTGAGTGCATGTGCCATCACAGATTGTGCCCCCCCCAACTGAACTACTGCAAATTCTGCCCCTGTTGCTATAATTCTTTGTTTCTCAGGATGTAACTCATCTTACTTTATATGTAAATAATCAGTATAATTTTTTAAAACACAGAGGTAGATCTAAGCTTCTTTTTGCTCTGAACTTACCAAGTCACTAAGTTACTACAAATGTATTGCATTGAGCAGATTTTTTTTTTTTCCTGGAGGAAGTAAAACCATAAAAGTCGCCCCTCTCTTACTGAAGACTTTTGGTGTTGACTGAGGGCCCTGCTGCACACTAAAGTCTGGCTTCTCTGAAGATGCCAACCTCTCCCCAGGAGGAGTGATGTTAAGTAACAGCCCAGATGAGTCCTTGCTGAGTCATTCTCTTATAGCCTTGATTTAGAAACCTGAAAAGCTATAAAAACAGTCACTGAGCTTAGACTAGCTCCTTCCTAGCAGTGTCACCTCACCTCCAGGAGATTCTGAGGATAGAGTATTAAAAAACGTGTTCTAGGGATCTGCCAGAACCAAGATTTGAAACCTCTGAGTCCAGAAATTGACCCCTAGATTTTTTTTTTTATATAATACTTTTATTGATGTTTTGTGTATTTCAGACATCATTTTTCAGTTCAATTTAGGCACATTCCCCTTTCCCTTTCCCCCACCCTACCCCAACCCACCCCACCCAGATCATGCGTTCTGCCATACATGTCCTTCATTGTTCTCTCAGTCTTTTTAAAGTTTTTCTCTGTAAAGGTCCATCGTTTGGGGCAGAACTTAACTATATCAGTCTGTTCTTTGACCCAGTCCCTACGTTGTTGTGGTTCCCTCCCCATTGTATTGCTCCAAAATATGCCTGTATAAATGTCATACATGTGCCAGAGTTATGTCCTCCAGGAATAAACTGTATCTTAACTCCAATATATGTTTAGGAGTTCACATTTTTTCCCTTAAATTTTATATTACTCTAAAATATGGATATATACTTTTCACCCATACACATTAATTACCATGTTTGAAAAGTATGTGGTAAGTTAATTCTAGGGCTCATTAAGAGATTCACCTTGGGCTGGAGAGAGCGCCGACCGCCTTTACAGAGGAAGCCGGTTCGATCCCCAGCACCCACATGGCGGCTAAGAACCGTCTGAAACTCCAATTCCAGGAGAACTCCAGTTCCAGGGGAATCCGATACCCTCTTCTGACCTCCGCGGCGTTGCACGACACGGGTGCACAAACTTGCATGCAGACAGTACATTCATAGCATGATTTTACATGAAGGGAATGCAAAGTTTATTGTGCATTCTTTTGGCTTTTCTAAAGGCTTGAAACATATTCAAAATAAAAATATGGGTACATGTGAAGATTCAAGTATGAAGAGGATATAACTTAATAAGCAAATACTCAGAACAGGGAAACATTCAGGGAAATAGTCCAAAGAAGTAATGTGAGACAGTTTTCCTTGTAGTTGATGGGTGCCCAATGCAATTTTATAAGATAAAACTCAGCCAAAGCTTGGAGACTTATAAAGTGATTTTTTTTCTTTGCCTTATGTTTTTTGTGTTTTTGTGGTTTGTGTATGTGTGGGGGTGTGTGTGTGTGGGGGGGTCTGTTTTTGTGTGGTGTCAGAGGACAATTCTGTGGAGTTGTTTCCCTCCTTCTTGTACATGGGTTCTATGTGTCAGATTCAGGTCACTAGGCTTGTGTTTCAAGTGCCGTTACCTCCTGAGCTCCCTAGCCAGCCCCACACCGTGTTTTTCTTTCTCCATTTTTCCTTTCTTTATTAGCCATGTATTATTGTGCCCAAATAGTAGATTTTGTTACGACACTGTACACATGCAGTATATGGTGGATATGATCATCTCACATGTGCAGTATATGGTGAATATGATCATCTCACACATGCAATATACAGTGGATATGATCATCTCACACATGCAATATACAGTGGATATGATCATCTCACACATGCAATATACAGTGGATATGATCATCTCACACATGCAATATACAGTGGATATGATCATCTCACACATGCAATATACAGTGGATATGATCATCTCACACATGCAATATACAGTGGATATGATCATCTCACACATGCAGTATATGGTGGATATAATCATATTCACTGACCCGTTGCCCTCTCTTATCCCCCTACTCCTTTCCCTCTACTTTCTTGTCTTTTGCACAGTGTGTCTTAAGAGTGTTGGAGGCGCCAGGTGTTGGTGGCGCAAGCCTTTAATCCTAGCACTTGTAAGTTCAAGGCCAGCCTGGTCTACAGCGAGTGAGTTCCAGGCCAGCTGGGGCTATAGGGGGAGACCCTGTCTCAAAAGACCAAAAACAAAAATAATAATAATAAATAGAAGAGTTGGAGGTGAGACAGTACCTCAGTCATTAGCAATAAGATCAGATAAGATGATATAGTATACAAAAGTTTCATGTAGTTTTGATGACTGTAGTAGGTATTAAGAAGTCATAAAAGGACCAGGAGTGGTGGGCATTTCTTAATCCCAGCACTCAGGAGACAAAGCAGGTGGATTTCTGGGAGTTTGGGGCCAAGCCAGCCAGTGCTGCATCGGGGTACCCTATCTTAAAAAAAAAAAACAGCCAAATTCATGAGGACATCAAGGTCAGTCAGAGTTTCCACTCAGGCCGTGTTTTAGTTACAGCCAGCCCAGCCTCTGTCCAGGACCCCAAGCCCCTGGTATAATGAGCAGTCACTTGGCTACTCGGGTCCCACCTTCAATTACATCCTTGTGAGGCGGTGTTGATGTGCTTCATTTTCAGTGGTCAGCAAGTCCACCTGGGCAGTGCCGAGGGACCACAGGTGTCTATTGTGGGCCTGGATGATTCTGGCTTCCTGCAGATTCATCAGAAGGACGGTGAGGTTGTGACAGTGCATCCAGATGGCAATTCCTTCGACATGCTGAGAAACCTATCCTGCCCACGCATCGGTAGCACGGTGCCCACCCCCCCCCCCCCCCCCCGAACCACTGGGCTGCTTCGGCCACAGCAAGCTGCAGCTGGGAAGCTGCCTCTGGGCTGCACCAGCATGGTGCCCAGTCGGAGCTCAAGGAGGCATTCCGCTTGCACAGCCCTTTACCTTTGACCAGTAGGGCTGGGAAACTAATTAGAGTTGTAGGTTGAATTTCTTCTCCTCCAGGTCCCTTGCTAAATCTTCAAGTTTTATTTCCTTTTACTTTTCTGGGTTTTTTCTAAAGATACATTTGGTTTTATTGGGCATTTGAAGTTGTTTCTAGTGAAGAATTGACAGGTGAGAGTTCATTTAATTTAGTAGTTTAATTGAGCTCTGTGTGTGTGAAATCTCTCCCCTGTTCTGGACTTGGACTTATGATTATTGGGAAAGCTTGTTTTTGCTTGGAAATAGAAATGGGATAATTTAGATGTTTTCCCAGTAGCGAAGGCCTTTGGCCCTGTGCTATTACAAACCTTTTTTAAGTGGCCACAGCCCAGGTGAATGGAGAGTTGGTGGTGCGCCATTGATGTTTCTGAGTGTCCAGAAGGGGTTTTTCTCACCAGAACATACAGTGGTATTTAACTATTGGGTTAGGTTTACTTTTATTTTTATTTTATTTTGGGTATTTTGTTGTTGTTTGTATTTTGTTTTTCACTCAAGGTAGGCTTCCAGAAGTTACTCTATGCTGTGGCATGGCCCAGTACAACGTCAGAGACACTCTCTAGCTGGTGTGGTTGTAATAAGCTTGTAGGGTAAATCAGTTTTTTACCATGACCTTACATTCTGAGCACACCTCTCAAGTTCAAGTTTATCATGTGTGCTAAAGATATGTCCAGTTTGAAGCCTGATGGCCCCTCACTGACTGAGAGGCAGGGCAGGATACCTGGCTCCGACCGGTGGAGAGGAAGGCTTGCTGCCCTGCCACACACAAAGGAGGATGACCTGGGGGCTTTTAAGGCAGTTTCAGGCTGTTAAGAATGTGGAGTGATCCAGGACTCCCGTGCACACAGGACCGAGTGCGGCACGGAATTTTAAGTCCAGATTTTCTGCTGCCGTTTCCTTGTATCGCCCAGAAAGAAAATTATATTTGACAATAAATGCCATCAAGTTTAGAGGATGCCTGTGTGCATACATGCTTACATAATTGTATATGCAACATGTGTGTGGGTGTGTGTATGTGCACTTGAATACAACATGTGTATGGCTTTAAAGCAGGACTTTTAATTTTAAATTGTTTTTAATTTATTATTTTTTATGTGTATGAGTGTCTGTTGCATGTTGGTGCACCCGTGCAATGCCTCGAGGTCAGAAGAGGGTGTCAGTGGGATTCCCCTGGAACTGGAGTTAGAGACGGTTCTCAGCCGCCATGTGGGTGCTGGGATTGAAACCTGGGTCCTCTTGCAAGAGCCGTCGGTGCTCTTAACTTGCTGAGCCATTCCTCCGTCCCCACAGAAGAATTTTAAGGCTGGTGTTGTTGTGATGTGATGGTGTACCCCTTAATCCCCCGCATTCTGGAGGCAGGGCAGGTGGTCTCTGTGAATTCAAGCCAGCCTGTTTACATAGTGAGTTGAAGACCCTGTCTGAAAAAGCCAAGGAAAAGGAAGGGAATGAGGGAGGGAGGTGAGGGAGGGAGGGAGGGAGGGAAAGGAAGACAGGTCCGGAAGAGATGGAGAGGCGATGACGAGAGGAGGAGCTTGAGTAGAGGAAGAGGTTGCCAGGAGGAGGGGAGGCGGAACGAGAGAGAGGAGTGAGAGAAGAGAGCGAGAGGAGAGAAAGAGAGAGAAGAAAGACAAAAGGGAAAGAAAAGAAAAAGAAAGAAAAAAGACAGAGAAAGAAAAAGACAAGAAAAAAGAAGAAAGAACAAAGGAAAAAGAAAAGAAAAGAAAGAGAAAGAAAGAAGCTTAACAATTTGATGTGCTGTGTATCACTGGAAGATAAAAGGAGCGGACGCCTTTCTAGTTTTTCTAGGTCCATACTTCCAGGTGTGCCCCCTGCTCCGTGTACCTCCCTTAGCTCCGTGGAGCTTATGATTCATGCCTGTTACTGCTCAGCCTTAAGGAGTCGATTTCTGTGCATTTTCCTCTCTTCCTGCCCACTACAAATGAAGTTAATGGAAAGGAAACGATGGCGCATTCAGCTTTGAAGAAAATCCCCTCATCATAAACTAGCACCATCTTTATCCAGGCCTCGTGTAGTCAGGCCAGTTCCAGAAACTTGCAATTTTCAATATAAAAATCTATCTACCTTTAGCCCAGCCCAGACGACCCCATAGGATGAAAAAGAAATATATTTGATGATACTAACCTGACATGTGCTTTGGGGAATGTGACTTTAAAAGAACTTCAAAAGTATTTTTTTCAAATAAGGCTTCACTTTTCATTATTTTTCTCAAAAATAATTATCGCATGCCTGATGCTTGGGTCTTTTCGAATTAATGGAGCTTAAATAACCGCTTACAACACCCCCAAATTACAAAATGGACTCACCTTTAAGAGGGCATCTACCAATATCATCCAGGACAGAGCTCTCTAGGCCTGCATGCCAGCCTCAGTTCTCAGTTTGCAATACAAGGCTGGGCGTCTCTCTGATCTGCCATCGTTACTTCTTAAATTTCTTTGGGGAATTATTTAATGAAAAACATACTATGTTTTGTTTTAAGCTGAAGGCCTATTCTGGATAGTTCTACTTTGGGGAAAAATGTTATCATTTAATTTCCTTTCTGTAAATTAAAACTAATGAAGTGTGGTCATGTCAGAGAAACGGATGTGCCGCTTGGCTCCTGTGCAGTTGCGCTCTTTAGTGGTGTTCTTGCATATGCAGACTTGAGACCCTGTTGTCCTGAGGGATATGAAATAGCCTTGAAGCAGATGCTGCATTCTCCACTAACCTGGCTTTGCCTCACATGAACCAAAGACTTCAACTTCCGCTTCATAGACATTGAAGGCATTTTTCCAGTGGGGTTGGAAGTCTGGGTACCGATCGCTACACTGCACTGTGCAACGGGGGTGTTTATACACTCAGTGATCTGAGATCTCCAGGAGCTTTATTTAGTCTTATGAGAAACTTTGCTCTCTCTTCCTAACCCTAATACACAGCTGGCTACCACACTCAGGATCTTCGTGAGCTTTAGAGCACTGGGTTATTGGTAGTGTATAGGCTGTGCATTGAGCACGTACCATGTGGTGAAAGGCAAGGCATCCTGCCTCTGCAGTGAGTAGAAATGGCAATAAATGGGTTTCTGGTGTCTCCACTGGGAGGGGTGTGCCCTGTGCACACCAATATGCCCCTGCCTCGGAGGGCCTGGGCAGGTGCACATGACCAGTGAGGGACCACAGAACCCCAGTGGATCCAGGTAGGGTAGCTCTCCCTGCCCATAGTACACAGTGTGGTCGCACCTGCCTCTCACCCAGCACTTCTACAATGCAAGAGGAGCATCTTGGGGGCCTTGCTTCTCTGACCTCTGGGAACTCGCGGGAATCCACAACACCCACTCGGTTCATTACCTATGCATCTTGAAAGAAATGAAATTAAACCTTTGATATGTTTAACTTTTCAAAGTATCCTCTCTGGAAAGAATTACTTTAAACCAATGCCTATAAAAAGCAAGTCTACCAAAATAAACTTAAGATTTTCACTATGGTTCAGGCTCATTCTTGTTTCTACCACAGACTCCATTATTAATAGATAGTAGCTTTTGCTTACACTGGGTTCTTTTATTTTATGTATATGCGTGTTTTACCCTGCTTGTATGTAAAGTGCACCTGTGTTACTCAGTGCCCATGGAGCCAGAAAATGCGTCAGAAGGCCTGTTGGTTCTGGGAATCAAAATTCCCAGGATTCTCGAAGCAAGATCAGCCTGTGCTCTTGACTGCTAAGCCCATCTCTCTGGCCCCTAATTACACTATTTTTATTGAATATTTAAATACCTCTTTAACAAAATTAATGTTTTGCATGTTAAGGATAATGTGTGTGTTTCTAACGTATTAAGAGTTTTTTTAATTAAATGGATTTTTGGCAGAAGGGAAGTCTTTTTACTCCAAAGAACTTAGGTATAAATCATGTACCTAAGTTCAGGGTCAGCTTAAATCATGTACCAAAATTTTAAGCTACTGTAAGTTTATGGTGTTTATTTTGAAAGTTTCTTGTGACTCCGTTTTATCTGTAGCAGTTTCCACAGTCTACTTGAACTGCCTTACAATTCCAATAAATTAAACCTTGGTTCAGCTTTCTATGTGTAGACTGTTGGGAATACCTTCCTTTCTACACACACACACACACACACATACACACACACACACAAAACACACAACACACACACACACACACCACTTATCCTGGAAGGAGATCGGTCAGCTCAGATTAGGACCTTTAAAAGGATGAAAGACATGGGAGTAGGGAGAACACAGGCTCTTATGGATTTCCTCAGGCCCTTCCCACCCCTTCACGTTTCCCCTGAGGTATGAATGGAATGGCTTTCTAGAAAACAGCTTCCAAGGACATAAAGGAATTCCTTTCCCTGGGAGGCCCTGTACAGGGCCAGGGCCTCCAGGCTTGAATTGGGCTTAGGCCTCAAATCCATTTGATCTGGCATTTTTGTCAACATGGTACATGTTAGAGCCCACTGTGGTTTTCTTCTTTTTTGTGAAAGAAAGGCATAGTTATTAAAATACCATCTCTTCTCCTGCTAGAGCCTCACAGAAGTCAAGAAATGATACCAGAGCTTTAGTGTGCAGTCTTAAAGATGAGGGTAGTGGTATTGGGTTGCCATGGTAACTGCTTGGAAACTTTGCCTGAGGAAGCCAATTTGGCTTTCAGAGGAAGACTCTTCCTTCCTGTTCTGGACAACAAAAAAATCTGTGATGTTTGTTCAGATAAGGAAAATTTACTAATATGCATTTTTCTTTGAGTATGCATGGGACTCCCTCAAGTCCTGTTTACAATATCATTGTCAAACTATAACCAGGGTCTTGTTTGTTTGTTTGTTTTTCTCAGCAGTTACATTTGTTGTTAACCTGCTTGGGAAGGCTTCACAATTCGTGTCTTCTAAATAGGTCCCCAAAGGTCAACACAAAACCATTTAGTGGTATTTTATTGAAAAATGTTGGTGATATCTCACAGGCATCAAACCTAAACTTTCCAAGAACTCTGGCTTAATTACAAGATTCATGGGGATAAGAAAATACTACCCTGGGCTTATTATATGTGCACACTGACAGAGAAAGCAGCTAGTGAGGCTGTGCCAGTGATCCGCGTGAGCACGAGTCTCATGACCCAGCCCCTTCTACTCAGGACTCACACTCCTAATCTTGCAAATTTAATTCTATCATAAGGCCATCTGATGCACTGTAGAGAATAAACAGGCTTGTCCCTAAGTCACATGGAAGGTTGACTAAAATTACTTCACTTTTTGAGGGCATTTGATGCAATTGCTTCTAGAAGAATGCGTTTAAAAAAAAATTATAATAAAAACATGGGGGCGGAGAGGGAGGAGAGATGGCTAGCGGTGAAGGCCCGACCGCTCTTGCAGAGGACCCGGGTTCGATTCCCCCCACCCACATGGCGGCGGAATAGGAGAACCGTCGAAACTCCAATTCCAGGAGAACTCCAGTTCCATAAGAACTCCAGTTCCAGGAGAAACCGAGACCCTCTTCTGCCCTCCGCGCATTGCACGACACCGGTGCAAAAACCTACATGCAAAAAAAAAAAAAACCATTCATACACATACAGAAATAAATTAAAATTTAAAAAAAAAATTCTTAAAAAAAACAAAATCAAAACTAAAATTTAAGAGTTCACGCATCATGATTCACACTTTATCCCAGCACTCTCACGAGGCAGAGACAGGTATAGATAGCTGTGAGTTTGAGGCCACGCCGGTCTATACAGTGAGTTCTAGGTCAGCCAGTGCTACACAGTGAGAACCCTGTCTCAAAAAACAACAAAACAACAGAAACTTTTGGGAACACCTTTCCATAACAAAGGGGAAAGTTTCCTAAATAAAAGTTTTGAAAAGGTAAAATGATACAATATTTGTAGTGTAGGGAAATTGAAAGATGATAGTCAAGGCAGATGTCGGGCTCAGAGCCATGAGGAGGGATTTCTTTTTTCTTTTTTTTAATTTTATTTTCTAGGATTTTCTAGTGCTCGGCAAATGTACCTATCCTAAAACTTAAGTCCACGGGTTAAGTATCTAGTTGTTTGTGGTTGGCCACAAACTAAGATGTGGTTTCTGCATTAACACATGCTATTTATTCTCGGGCTGGAGCGATGGCCTAACGGTTAAGAGTTCCTACCGCTCTTGCAGAGGACCCGGGTTCGATCCCCCGCACCCACATGGCGGGCGCGAACCGTCTGAAACTCCCAGTTCAGGAGAAAACTCCAGTTCCAGGGCGAATCCGAGGACCTCTTCTGACCTCTCGGCATTGCACGACACTGGGTGCACAAACCTGCCTTGCAGACAGTACCTTGATACCCATTACCGAAATACCTAAAAAAAAAAAAATAAACCATAAAAGAAAATAAAAAAAAATTCACAAACTTTGAAAGCATTTAAAAAAAAATATTATCTCTGTTGAATAATAATTAAAAACACGTTGAATCAAAAGAGTTCTGCCTTAATTAAAATACAAATCAATAGCTCAGACAACATATATTGATGAACTATTCCTTATGGAAAAGATGCTATCTTGGGCTTAATATGTACAAATGAGGATAGTACAAAACCCTGTCCTCATAGGTCTTTAAAAACTGCCATTTTATTCATAATTCTTACCCCAGATATGTTCCAATAATTGCCCCTTAAGCATCCCTAGAATTCCAATGTCTATTTTAAAAGTATCTTTTTAAAAATGAACTACTTTTACAAATCATTGATTTTTCAGTGTTCCAAGCCTCAGTCTTTTCAAAGTAGAAATTTACTGTCACGTGACTCTAATATACTAATTATTCCATTCAAATGGCAATTTATTGAAGCCATGCTAAAACTATATATGAGACCAAATTGCAACTTCTTAAAGCTTTTCATAAACCATTTCAACACTTTCTCTAAACTATGAATTGGGGTTTCTTTATTATTGAGAGTGATACAGGATGCTTGGTCTTCAAGTTACCAAACACATGTGCCATGTGGATATCTTCAAGTCAACATGATGCCAGGACTGGTTGGGTAACATCATTTTCTAGAAGGTCCTAGGAAAGGTTTCTAGTCCTCTTGAGTCCCAGAAGATATCATGCTTTTTTTTATATTCAATTCAGCATTGCCCTTCTGGTTGGGGGACACCCACCAAATGGAGACAACTCTCCTTTGGCAATGGGTCCAAAAGTCTGCAGTCATATTTATAAAGTATTAACACCAATATAGTGTTTGAATCTCTTGCAAGAGCAAACCCCTCTCCTGGGTCACAGTTATTCACTTAGGGAGCCCAAGGCGGCACTTCAGGGCGCGAACCTGGAGGCAGGAGCTGAAAGCACAGGCCCCTGGAGGCATGCTGTTCACTGCCTTCGGTCTAAGAGGATTCTAAATTGTGTGTGGTTGTGTGTGTTTGTGTTGGGCTTAGCCCTCCTCTTCCTGTAGGCAAGCACTCTTACCAATTGAACCACACCCTAAATAGTGACATTCTTCAGGAAAAACTAATACATAAATAAACCAATAAAAATTGAATAAAAAGTTTAATGGAAGTTATTTTTTTAAACCACTGCTGGTGCTTCTTATAATAAGGATTCTCTGTTCACCTGTTACACGTGACATGTTCATATGAGGCTCTCACTATGTAGAAAATGCTTAAAATGTATACATCATTTTCTTCACATCCCTTAAACATGTTTTTCTTCCACAAGGTGCAGTCCATTGACAGTTTTCCATATTGCACATGCAATTTAGCTATTTTAGCACTACTTGCAGCAAACACAAGTCTAGTGAATTACAGATCTTTGAGGGCTGGAGGGGTTTCCCCATGAAATTAAGCCTGGCAGGGTAGTTCTAATAAAATATCTGGCTATATGTATCTTTTCTGCATTTGATGCCTAGTCTGTATATTCTGAAGCTGCTACTCTTAGGTGTCAAGAGTCCGTAGGGCTGAGGAAGAGCCAGCTTGTTAATGTGCTTTTGAAGCACACCCATGTTCACACACCACAACAGACCTGATGTCCACCCCCTTGCTTGGGCTTCCTTATTTTAAAGATGAGACATGTTGCGTTCTAGGCAGTGAATTGCTGTCTGTTATGGAACTTGTAGTGATAACATTCTGCTTTACCCAAATGTCCGAAAGAGCTCTGAAGGGACTGACATCCTGTCACCACCCACCTGGACCTTGGGATTCAGCTTCTGCCTGTGGTGCAGTGCCAAGGCAAGTGCTTTAAGTCTGATTGACTTAAAGGGCGGGAACTAAGTTCCTCCAAGCTACAGGTGGACACAAGGAGCCAAAACAGATGAGCGGTTACTGCTCCCCGCCCTCGGTCCACGTCCCAGTCCCCCTCCCTGGCCTCTATGGCATCTAAAGGAATTAAAAGTCTGCTGCGGAGTTCTATTAAAATAGTTGTCTCTGTATAAATTAATATATATGGTGCATATACAGCTCGCCCCTCCGTCTGCTGGACTTGGAAAGAAAGGACCCAGAGAAGGCCTGGCGTATGGCTTCTCCTTCCGCCGCTCTGCGCGCAAGCGGGCCCGGGCCCGGCGGGTCACCTGCCGTTGGTGATGATGACAGAGGCGCCCAGGTAGTGCGGCCGGGGCGACGTGGCGGTGGGGCCTGGAGGCCGGGGTCGCAGAGAGCCGGCGGTCGCGGCCTGTGCTCCGGGGCCGCAGCCCAGGCTGGGCGAGCCGGGCCCAGCGCCCCCCAGCGGCCCGCGGCGGGCCAGCACGCGGTGGTAGTTGAGCAGCACGAAGGGCAGCTGCGCAGGCGCCTGGGGCTCTGGTGCCGGCGGCACGCAGCACTCCGGCGCCGGGCGGGTTGGCGCCCCCCGGGCTCCTTCCCTGCCAGCGTGGCGCAAGCCCTTGGTGGGGCCCAGTGCCGGCTCCTCACGGTAGTGGCCGCAGCTCGGGAAGCTGGGCTGCGGCGGGGGCGGCGGTGCGGTGTCTTCCCCGAACCTGCGCGAGGTGACGGTGGCGGGCGCTGCGGGGACAGGTGACACGTTATAAGATGCATCCTAAACCGGCGTTGGTGGCACACCCTTTTAATCCTAGCACCTGGTAGGCAGAGGCAGGGGTCTTGTGATGTTCAAGGCCAGCCTTGTCTTGCAGAGTGAGTTCTAGGACAACTTGAGCTTACGGGGGGAGCCCCTGTCGGAAAAAACCAAAAAAAAAAAAAAAAAAACGATGCATTCCTGACCTCTACCACTGCTCCCTCCAAGATGCAGTTGCGAGCATGCATGGGCGGGCAGGATGCACTTGAAAGCGTGCATCGGTGCGCAGGATTCAATTGTAAGGGTGTTTGGGAGCGAGACTGAACACGAAGGGTGTGGAACAGGTGGAATTCATACTGAAAAAAATGCTCAATGCACCAGGACCAAAATACCAGAATATGCAGTCAATATTAAAATAGAACTTTAGGGGCTGGATGAGGCTTGGCTCGTGGTTAGGAGCGCCGGACTTCGCTCTGCAGAGGACCGCGGTTCGAATCCCCCAGCACCACATGGCGGCTGAGAACCGTCTGAAACTCCAATTCCAGGAGAACTCCAGTTCCATGGGAATCCGCACCCCTCTTCTGACATCGCGGCATTGCACGACACAGGGCTGACACAACCTCATGAGACAGTACATCTCATACACATTAAGAAATAAAAATAAACAAAAAAAAAATTAAAAAAAAAAAAGAAGAAAGAAAAGAAACAAAACAAACAATAAATTAAAATAAAATATGCTTGTAGGCTGGAGCGAACGCCTAGAGGTTGTTATTGTTTGTTTGTTTCAAGACAGGGTCTCCCTGTAGCCCCAGCTGTCCTGGAACTCACTCTGTAGACCAGGCTGGCCTTGAACTCACAGAGATCCACCTGCCTCTGCCTCCCAAGTGCTAGGATTAAAGGCGTGCGCCACCACGCCTGGCTGGCTCAGATTCTTTTTAAGACAGGACCTTGGTATATAGGCCAGGATGTCTGTCTCACTCACTGAGTGCTGGGACTGTGGCAAGGCCTGCTGTACTGGCTTTCCTTTTTCTTTGCAGTCAGGTTGAGATGGTCCTGACTTGAACAAGATAGTAAAGGAAGTCACTCTGTGAGTGGTCAGGGACAACAATATTTGGAACTAGGACATGGAAGCAGGAAGTGAGAACTGAACCATCAGGGCTGAGCTGCACTTCAGCGGCCAGTCACTTACCTAGCAAGGTCTGGGGTTCCATCCCCAAAACCACCAAGCAATAACAAAAACCTATATGGGAGGTGAACAGGGATGCACGGTGCCTTTGAGACATGAAGATGTTCATTTTTCTCAATTGTTTTTGTTCAGGCTGTGGATTTAACGTGACTAACAGTAACCCCACTATATGCATCAACGATCTCATCACTGAATACAATAAACAGCACAAAACTGGCCTGAAGCCTCTTCGAGCCGATTATCTCATAGCCAGGGCTGTGACCATGCTGGAGAAACTGATTGATACTTTTCAGGACCAGGGGCCCAATGGCGTTCTTCCTCTCTATTATAAGTACTGGTTGCACAGGTCAGTGCCCTCATGTCTTCTCACTTGTAAAATTCCTTTGTGAAGGGGGCTGGAGAGATGGCCTAGATGGTTAAGAGTGCCAACCGCTCTTGCAGAGGACCCGGGTTCGATCCCCAGCACCCACGTGGTGGCCGAGAACCGTCTAAAACTCCAATTCCAGGAGAACTCCAGTTCCAGGGGAATCCGACACCCTCTTCTGACCTCCGCGGCATTGCACGTCACGGGTGCACAGACTTGCATGCAGACAATACATTCATACACATACAGAAATAAATAAAATAAAATAAATTCCTTTGTGAAGTTAGCAGTTGGTGTCTTAAAATGAAAGGCTGAGTGTGAGTCTGAATATTTATTTTTTACCCCTGTGATAGAAAAACCCACTAAATGGAACCAAACAGATAAGCACAGCCGGGAGTGGGAGGGAGCACTCCCACCTCCTGGGAGGATGCCTAGTAACGACTCAACACTGAGACTGGTGTAAATCAGTTTACTGTGATTTAATGATGAGGAAGTAAACAGTTACATCTAAATGGTAGAAACTTCTAGAACCAGAACAGTGGTTCTTAAGGTGATATCCCCATGCAGCAATGGCAGCTGTACCTGGGAACTTGTTATAAATGCAAATTTGTACCCAGGAGCTATCTGTAAAATCAGACACTCTGAGGCCAGCCCTGCACTATAACAAATACTCCCAGGATTCTTCCTTTGTAAAGTCTGAGAACCCCCAAGCCTCTACCCTTCCAAAATTTGTCTTCAAACTAGCATGAGAAGGTGGGAGAAGTATCTGAGGTTGAATAGACTTAAAGAGGCTTGAGACAAAATGTAATGTATGCTCACAATTAGATTCTGATGGAGGGAAATAACCACAGGGGTGTTACTGTGATCTGGAACAAATTAGGTATATATTAGATGATAGGTATTAATATATCTAATATAATGAAGTTAGGTACTATGTGTCTAGAATCAGTATATATATATATATATATATATACATACAATCATATATATATATATTCCCGTTAATTGAATTTCTTTACTTTTTTTGGGGGGGGTTGGCTTTTTTGCGACAGGTTCTCCCTGTAGCTCCAGCTGTTCTGGAACACACTATGTAGACCAGAGTGGCCTTGAATTCAAAGATCCGCTGCCTCTGCCTCCCTAGTGCTGGGATTAAAGGTATGTGTCACCATGCCTGGCTTTTAATTTCTTTTTTATTCCAGGCTGATTTTTTTTTTTTAAATCTCTGTTTTTTTCTGTGAGACGGGCCTGGAACTTGCTGTGTAGACAGGAGGGCTCAGAGATCTGCCTTTACCTCTCAAATGCTGGGATTACAAGTGTATGCCACCACACCCAACTTAATTTTTGAGACTTTGATACATGAGTACTGTATTTCCAGTCTTTCTATCCCTCCTCCGCCCCTTCCTCTCTTCCTGTGTTCCTTCACCCTACTCCATTGAGAATTCATGACCTCTTCTTCCTTAATGACTATTGTTACACATGTGTATGTGCACACGTGCACACAGCTATACCATCCATTCCATGTTGCTCCTGTGTACATATGTTTGGGATTGGGAGGGTTGAGTTTCTTGCAGGTGACAGGGATGCTAAAGGTCTTGTCAGGAGAAGCATGCTGAAGTATGGAAGCACAGAGTGTTGTGGGGCTTGAAACTTCATTTTAAGTGATGCAAAAATTCAAAATGCATGTGTGTCAGGAGACAGAACAAATAGAGAAGTGTTATTTGGCATGATTTTACATGAAGGGAATGCAAAGTTTATTGTGCATTCTTTTGGCTTTTCTAAAGGCTTGAAACATATTCAAAATAAAAATATGGGTACATGTGAAGATTCAAGTATGAAGAGGATATAGCTTAATAAGCAAATACTCAGAACAGGGAAACATTCAGGGAAATAGTCCAAAGAAGTAATGTGAGACAGTTTTCCTTGTAGTTGATGGGTGCCCAATGCAATTTTATAAGATAAAACTCAGCCAAAGCTTGGAGACTTATAAAGTGATTTTCTTTTTTCTTTTGCTTATGTTTTATTTGTGTTTTTGTGGTTTGTGTATGTGGGTACCAGTGCCACAGTGCACATGGAGAGGTCAGGGGACAATTACATGGAGCTGGCTCTCTACTTCCACCTCGATGTGGGTTCCAGGGACCAAACTCAGGTCACTAGGCTTGTGTTTCAAGTGCCGTTACCTCCTGAGCTCCCTAGCCAGCCCCCAACACAGTGTTTTTCTTTTCCATTTTCCTTTCTTTATTAGCATGTATTAATTGTGCAAAATAGTAGATTTTGTTACGACACTGTACACATGCAGTATATGGTGGATATGATCATCTCACATGTGCAGTATATGGTGAATATGATCATCTCACACATGCAGTATACGGTGGATATGATCATCTCACACATGCAGTATATGGTGGATATGATCATCTCACACGTGCAGTATATGGTGGATATGATCATCTCACACGTGCAGTATATGGTGGATATGATCATCTCACACGTGCAGTATACAGTGGATATGATCATCTCACACATGCAGTATATGGTGGATATGATCATCTCACACATGCAGTATACAGTGGATATGATCATCTCACACATGCAGTATATGGTGGATATAATCATATTCACTGACCCGTTGCCCTCTCTTATCCCCCTACTCCTTTCCCTCTACTTTCTTGTCTTTTGCACAGTGTGTCTTAAGAGTGTTGGAGGAGCCAGGTGTGGTGGCGCATGCCTTTAATCCTAGCACTTGTAAGTTCAAGGCCAGCCTGGTCTACAGAGTGAGTTCCAGGCCAGCTGGGGCTATAGGGAGACCCTGTCTCAAAAGACCAAAAAAAAAATAATAATAATAATAGAAGAGTTGGAGGTGAGACAGTACCTCAGTCATTAGCAATAAGATCAGATAAGATGATATAGTATACAAAAGTTTCATGTAGTTTTGATGACTGTAGTAGGTATTAAGAAGTCATAAGACCAGGAGTGGTGGTGCATGTCTTTAATCCCAGCACTCAGGAGACAAAAGCAGGTGGATTTCTGGGAGTTTGGGGCCAAGCCAGCCAGTGCTGCATCGGGGTACCCTATCTTAAAAAAAAAAAAAGCCAATTCATGAGGACATCAAGGTCAGTCAGAGTTTCTACTCAGGCCGTGTTTTAGTTACAGCCAGCCCAGCCTCTGTCCAGGACCCCAAGCCCCTGGTATAATGAGCAGTCACTTGGCTACTCGGGTCCCACCTTCAATTACATCCTTGTGAGGCGGTGTTGATGTGCTTCATTTTCAGTGGTCAGCAAGTCCACCTGGGCAGTGCCGAGGGACCACAGGTGTCTATTGTGGGCCTGGATGATTCTGGCTTCCTGCAGATTCATCAGAAGGACGGTGAGGTTGTGACAGTGCATCCAGATGGCAATTCCTTCGACATGCTGAGAAACCTCATCCTGCCCAAGCATCGGTAGCACCGGTGCCCAGACCACTTGGGGCTGCCCTGCGGCCACAGCAAGCTGCAGCTGGGAAGCTGCCTCTGGGCTGCACCAGCATTGGTGCCCAGCTCGGAGCTCCAAGCAGGCATTCAGCTTGCACAGCCCTTACCTTTGACCAGCTAGGGGCTGGGAAACTAATGTAGAGTTGTAGGTGAATTTCTTCTCCCTCCAGGTCCCTTGCTAACTCTTCAAGTTTTATTTTCCTTTCTACTTTTCTGGGTTTTTTTAAAGATACATGTGGTTTTATTGGGCATTTGAAGTTGTTTCTAGTGAAGAATTGACAGGTGAGAGTTCATTTAATTTAGTAGTTTAATTGAGCTCTGTGTGTGTGAAATCTCTCCCCTGTTCTGGACTTGGACTTATGATTATTGGGAAAGCTTGTTTTTGCTTGGAAATAGAAATGGGATAATTTAGATGTTTTCCCAGTAGCGAAGGCCTTTGGCCCTGTGCTATTACAAACCTTTTTTAAGTGGCCACAGCCCAGGTGAATGGAGAGTTGGTGGTGCGCCATTGATGTTTCTGAGTGTCCAGAAGGGGTTTTTCTCACCAGAACATACAGTGGTATTTAACTATTGGGTTAGGTTTAATTTTATTTTATTTTATTTTGGGGTATTTTGTTGTTGTTGTATTTTGTTTTTTTCACTCAAGGTAGGCTTCCAGAAGTTACTCTATGCTGTGGCATGGCCCAGTACAACGTCAGAGACACTCTCTAGCTGGTGTGGTTGTAATAAGCTTGTAGGGTAAATCAGTTTTTTACCATGACCTTACATTCTGAGCACACCTCTCAAGTTCAAGTTTATCATGTGTGCTAAAGATATGTCCAGTTTGAAGCCTGATGGCCCCTCACTGACTGAGAGGCAGGGCAGGATACCTGGCTCCGACCGGTGGAGAGGAAGGCTTGCTGCCCTGCCACACACAAAGGAGGATGACCTGGGGGCTTTTAAGGCAGTTTCAGGCTGTTAAGAATGTGGAGTGATCCAGGACTCCCGTGCACACAGGACCGAGTGCGGCACGGAATTTTAAGTCCAGATTTTCTGCTGCCGTTTCCTTGTATCGCCCAGAAAGAAAATTATATTTGACAATAAATGCCATCAAGTTTAGAGGATGCCTGTGTGCATACATGCTTACATGTAATTGTGCATATGCACATGGTGTGTGGGTGTGTGTATGTGCACTTGAATACACATGTGTATGGCTTTAAAAGAAGACTTTTTAATTTTTAAATTGTTTTTAATTTATTATTTTTTATGTGTATGAGTGTACTGTCTGCATGTTGGTGCACCTGTGCAATGCCTCAGAGGTCAGAAGAGGGTGTCAGTCGGATTCCCCTGGAACTGGAGTTAGAGACGGTTCTCAGCCGCCATGTGGGTGCTGGGGATTGAACCTGGGTCCTCTGCAAGAGCAGTCGGTGCTCTTAACTGCTGAGCCATCTCTCCAGTCCCCAAAGAAGAATTTTAAGGGCTGGGTGTGATGGTGTACCCCTTTAATCCCAGCATTCTGGAGGCAGAGGCAGGTGGGTCTCTGTGAATTCAAGGCCAGCCTGGTTTACATAGTGAGTTGAGACCCTGTCTGAAAAAGACAAAGGAAGAAGGAAGGGAAGGAGGGAGGGAGGGAGGGAGGGAGGGAGGGAAAGGAAGACAGGTCCGGAAGAGATGGAGAGGCGATGACGAGAGGAGGAGCTTGAGTAGAGGAAGAGGTTGCCAGGAGGAGGGGAGGCGGAACGAGAGAGAGAGAGAGAGAGAGAGAGAAAGAGAGAGAAAGAAAGAAAAAGGGAAAGAAAGAAAAGAAAGAAAAAGAAAGAAAGAAAGAAAGAAAAGAAAGAAAGAAAGAAAGAAGCTTAAAATTTGATGTGCTGTGTCTCACTGGAAGAATAAAGGAGAGGAAGCCTTTCTAGGTCCATACTTCCAGGTGTGCCCCCTGCTCCGTGTACCTCCCTTAGCTCCGTGGAGCTTATGATTCATGCCTGTTACTGCTCAGCCTTAAGGAGTCGATTTCTGTGCATTTTCCTCTCTTCCTGCCCACTACAAATGAAGTTAATGGAAAGGAAACGATGGCGCATTCAGCTTTGAAGAAAATCCCCTCATCATAAACTAGCACCATCTTTATCCAGGCCTCGTGTAGTCAGGCCAGTTCCAGAAACTTGCAATTTTCAATATAAAAATCTATCTACCTTTAGCCCAGCCCAGACGACCCCATAGGATGAAAAAGAAATATATTTGATGATACTAACCTGACATGTGCTTTGGGGAATGTGACTTTAAAAGAACTTCAAAAGTATTTTTTTCAAATAAGGCTTCACTTTTAATTATTTTTCTCAAAAAATAATTATAGCATGCCTGAATGCTTGGGTCTTTTAGAATTAATGTGAGCTTAAATAAAAGCCTACAACACCCCCAAATTACAAAATGGACTCACCTTTAAGAGGGCATCTACCAATATCATCCAGGACAGAGCTCTCTAGGCCTGCATGCCAGCCTCAGTTCTCAGTTTGCAATACAAGGCTGGGCGTCTCTCTGATCTGCCATCGTTACTTCTTAAATTTCTTTGGGGAATTATTTAATGAAAAACATACTATGTTTTGTTTTAAGCTGAAGGCCTATTCTGGATAGTTCTACTTTGGGGAAAAATGTTATCATTTAATTTCCTTTCTGTAAATTAAAACTAATGAAGTGTGGTCATGTCAGAGAAACGGATGTGCCGCTTGGCTCCTGTGCAGTTGCGCTCTTTAGTGGTGTTCTTGCATATGCAGACTTGAGACCCTGTTGTCCTGAGGGATATGAAATAGCCTTGAAGCAGATGCTGCATTCTCCACTAACCTGGCTTTGCCTCACATGAACCAAAGACTTCAACTTCCGCTTCATAGACATTGAAGGCATTTTTCCAGTGGGGTTGGAAGTCTGGGTACCGATCGCTACATTGCACTGTGCAACGGGGGTGTTTATACACTCAGTGATCTGAGATCTCCAGGAGCTTTATTTAGTCTTATGAGAAACTTTGCTCTCTCTTCCTAACCCTAATACACAGCTGGCTACCACACTCAGGATCTTCGTGAGCTTTAGAGCACTGGGTTATTGGTAGTGTATAGGCTGTGCATTGAGCACGTACCATGTGGTGAAAGGCAAGGCATCCTGCCTCTGCAGTGAGTAGAAATGGCAATAAATGGGTTTCTGGTGTCTCCACAACGCAGGAGTCCTGACTGGGAGGGGTGTGCCCTGTGCACACCAATATGCCCCTGCCTCGGAGGGCCTAGGCAGGTGCACATGACCAGTGAGGGACCACAGAACCCCAGTGGATCCAGGTAGGGTAGCTCTCCCTGCCCATAGTACACAGTGTGGTCGCACCTGCCTCTCACCCAGCACTTCTACAATGCAAGAGGAGCATCTTGGGGGCTTTGCTTCTCTGACCTGCTGGAACTGGGGAATCCCCATTCCTGGTTCATTACTATGCATCTTTGAAAGAAATGAAAATGTAAACCTTTGATATGTTTAACTTTTCAAAGTATCCTCTCTGGAAAGAATTACTTTAAACCAATGCCTATAAAAAGCAAGTCTACCAAAATAAACTTAAGATTTTCACTATGGTTCAGGCTCATTCTTGTTTCTACCACAGACTCCATTATTAATAGATAGTAGCTTTTGCTTACACTGGGTTCTTTTATTTTATGTATATGAGTGTTTTACCTGTATGTATGTAAAGTGCACCTGTGTTACTCAGTGCCCATGGAGGCCAGAATAATGCGTCAGAGCCCTGTGGGTGCTGGGAACCAAATTCCCAGGACTTCTAGAAGCAAGAGCAGCCAGTGCTCTTGACTGCTAAGCCATCTCTCTGGCCCCTAATTACACTATTTTTATTGAATATTTAAATACCTCTTTAACAAAATTAATGTTTTGCATGTTAAGGATAATGTGTGTGTTTCTAACGTATTAAGAGTTTTTTTAAATGGATTTTTGGCAGAAGGGAAGTCTTTTTACTCCAAAGAACTTAGGTATAAATCATGTACCTAAGTTCAGGGTCAGCTTAAATCATGTACCAAAATTTTAAGCTACTGTAAGTTTATGGTGTTTATTTTGAAAGTTTCTTGTGACTCCGTTTTATCTGTAGCAGTTTCCACAGTCTACTTGAACTGCCTTACAATTCCAATAAATTAAACCTTGGTTCAGCTTTCTATGTGTAGACTGTTGGGAATACCTCCTTTCCTACACACACACACACACACACACACACACATACACATACACACACACACACACACACACACACACATACACATACACACACACACACACACACACACACACACACACACACACACACACACACTTTATCCTGGAAGGGAGATAGGCAGATAGGACCTTTAAAAGGATGAAAGACATGGGAGTAGGGAGAACACAGGCTCTTATGGATTTCCTCAGGCCCTTCCCACCCCTTCACGTTTCCCCTGAGGTATGAATGGAATGGCTTTCTAGAAAACAGCTTCCAAGGACATAAAGGAATTCCTTTCCCTGGGAGGCCCTGTACAGGGCCAGGGCCTCCAGGCTTGAATTGGGCTTAGGCCTCAAATCCATTTGATCTGGCATTTTTGTCAACATGGTACATGTTAGTGCCCACTGTGGTTTTCTTCTTTTTTGTGAAAGAAAGGCATAGTTATTAAAATACCATCTCTTCTCCTGCTAGAGCCTCACAGAAGTCAAGAAATGATACCAGAGCTTTAGTGTGCAGTCTTAAAGATGAGGGTAGTGGTATTGGGTTGCCATGGTAACTGCTTGGAAACTTTGCCTGAGGAAGCCAATTTGGCTTTCAGAGGAAGACTCTTCCTTCCTGTTCTGGACAACAAAAAAATCTGTGATGTTTGTTCAGATAAGGAAAATTTCACTAATATGCATTTTCTTTGAGTATGCATGGACTCCCTCAAGTCTGTTTACAATATCATTTGTAAATCTATACCAGGGTCTTTGTTTGTTTGTTTGTTTTTCTCAGCAGTTACATTTGTTGTTAACCTGCTTGGGAAGGCTTCACAATTCGTGTCTTCTAAATAGGTCCCCAAAGGTCAACACAAAACCATTTAGTGGTATTTTATTGAAAAATGTTGGTGATATCTCACAGGCATCAAACCTAAACTTTCCAAGAACTCTGGCTTAATTACAAGATTCATGGGGATAAGAAAATACTACCCTGGGCTTATTATATGTGCACACTGACAGAGAAAGCAGCTAGTGAGGCTGTGCCAGTGATCCGCGTGAGCACGAGTCTCATGACCCAGCCCCTTCTACTCAGGACTCACACTCCTAATCTTGCAAATTTAATTCTATCATAAGGCCATCTGATGCACTGTAGAGAATAAACAGGCTTGTCCCTAAGTCACATGGAAGGTTGACTAAAATTACTTCACTTTTTGAGGGCATTTGATGCAATTGCTTCTAGAAGAATGAGTTTAAAAAAAATAAAAACTGGGGCTGGAGAGATGGCCTAGCGGTTAAGAGCGCCGACCGCTCTTGCAGAGGACCCGGGTTCGATCCCCAGCACCCACATGGCGGCGGAGAACCGTCTGAAACTCCAATTCCAGGAGAACTCCAGTTCCAGGGGAATCCGAGACCCTCTTCTGACCTCCGCGGCATTGCACGACACCGGTGCACAGACTTGCATGCAGACAGTACATTCATACACATACAGAAATAAATAAAATTTAAAAAAAAATTCTTTAAAAAAAAAAACAAAACTAAAATTTAAGAGTCCAAGCATCATGATGCACACCTTTAATCCCAGCACTCAAGAGGCAGAGACAGGTATAGATAGCTGTGAGTTTGAGGCCAGCCTGGTCTATACAGTGAGTTCTAGGTCAGCCAGTGCTACACAGTGAGACCCTGTCTCAAACAACAAAACAAAAGAACTTGTGAAAACCTTTCCATACAAGAGGGGAAAGTTTCCTAAAATAAAAGTTTTGAAAAGGTAAAATGATACAATATTTGTAGTGTAGGGAAATTGAAAGATGATAGTCAAGGCAGATGTCGGGCTCAGAGCCATGAGAGGATTTCTTTTTTATTTTTTTTAATTTTCTTTCTAGGATTTCTAGGCAAATGTCACCTAGTCCTAAGACTTAAGTCACGGGCTCAAGTATAGTTGTTTGTGGTGGCACAACATAAGATGTGTGTTTCTGCACATTAACAAAAATATTATCTCTGTTGAATAATAATTAAAAACACGTTGAATCAAAAGAGTTCTGCCTTAATTAAAATACAAATCAATAGCTCAGACAACATATATTGATGAACTATTCCTTATGGAAAAGATGCTATCTTGGGCTTAATATGTACAAATGAGGATAGTACAAAACCCTGTCCTCATAGGTCTTTAAAAACTGCCATTTTATTCATAATTCTTACCCCTAGATATGTCTACAATAATTGACATTAATGAGCCTAAGAATTCCAATGTCTAGTTTAAAAGTATATTTTTAAAATGAACTACTTTTACAAATCATTGATTTTTCAGTGTTCCAAGCCTCAGTCTTTTCAAAGTAGAAATTTACTGTCACGGTGAATCTAATATACTAATATTTCCATTCAAATGGCAATTTTATTGAAGCCATGCTAAAACTATATATGAGACCAAATTGCATCTTCTTAAAGCTTTTCATAAACCATTTCAACACTTTCTCTAAACTATGAATTGGGGTTTCTTTATTATTGAGAGTGATACAGGATGCTTGGTCTTCAAGTTACCAAACACATGTGCCATGTGGATATCTTCAAGTCAACATGATGCCAGGACTGGTTGGGTAACATCATTTTCTAGAAGGTCCTAGGAAAGGTTTCTAGTCCTCTTGAGTCCCAGAAGATATCATGCTTTTTTTTATATTCAATTCAGCATTGCCCTTCTGGTTGGGGGACACCCACCAAATGGAGACAACTCTCCTTTGGCAATGGGTCCAAAAGTCTGCAGTCATATTTATAAAGTATTAAAACAATATATATTTGAATCTCTGCCAGAGCAAACCACATCTCCTGGGTCACAGTTCATCACTTAGGGAGCCCAAGGCAGGAACCTGGAGGCAGGAGCTGAAGCACAGGCCATGGAGGAATGCTGTTCACTGGCTTGGTCTAAGAGGATTTCTAAATTGTGTGTGTGTATGTGTGTGTGTGTGTGTGTGTGTGTGTGTGTGTGTGTGTGTGGGCTAGCATCATCTTCCTGTTAGGCAAGCACTCTACCAATTGAACCACACCCTAAATAGTGACATTCTAAAGGAAAAATAAATACATAAATAAACCATAAAAATGAAATAAAAAGTAATGGAAGTTTATTTTTTTTAAACACTGCTGGTGCTTTTATAAAAGGATCTCTGTTCACCTGTTACACGTGACATGTTCATATGAGGCTCTCACTATGTAGAAAATGCTTAAAATGTATACATCATTTTCTTCACATCCCTTAAACATGTTTTTCTTCCACAAGGTGCAGTCCATTGACAGTTTTCCATATTGCACATGCAATTTAGCTATTTTAGCACTACTTGCAGCAAACACAAGTCTAGTGAATTACAGATCTTTGAGGGCTGGAGGGGTTTCCCCATGAAATTAAGCCTGACAGGGTAGTTCTAATAAAATATCTGGCTATATGTATCTTTTCTGCATTTGATGCCTAGTCTGTATATTCTGAAGCTGCTACTCTTAGGTGTCAAGAGTCCGTAGGGCTGAGGAAGAGCCAGCTTGTTAATGTGCTTTTGAAGCACACCCATGTTCACACACACAATAGACCTGCATGTCCACCCCCTTGTCTTGGCTTCATATTTTTAAAAGGATGAGACATGTGTGAGTTCTAAGGGCAGTGGAATTGCTGTCTGTTATGGAACTTGTAGTGATAACATTCTGCTTTACCCAAATGTCCGAAAGAGCTCTGAAGGGACTGACATCCTGTCACCACCCACCTGGACCTTGGGATTCAGCTTCTGCCTGTGGTGCAGTGCCAAGGCAAGTGCTTTAAGTCTGATTGACTTAAAGGGCGGGAACTAAGTTCCTCCAAGCTACAGGTGGACACAAGGAGCCAAAACAGATGAGCGGTTACTGCTCCCCGCCCTCGGTCCACGTCCCAGTCCCCCTCCCTGGCCTCTATGGCATCTAAAGGAATTAAAAGTCTGCTGCGGAGTTCTATTAAAATAGTTGTCTCTGTATAAATTAATATATATGGTGCATATACAGCTCGCCCCTCCGTCTGCTGGACTTGGAAAGAAAGGACCCAGAGAAGGCCTGGCGTATGGCTTCTCCTTCCGCCGCTCTGCGCGCAAGCGGGCCCGGGCCCGGCGGGTCACCTGCCGTTGGTGATGATGACAGAGGCGCCCAGGTAGTGCGGCCGGGGCGACGTGGCGGTGGGGCCTGGAGGCCGGGGTCGCAGAGAGCCGGCGGTCGCGGCCTGTGCTCCGGGGCCGCAGCCCAGGCTGGGCGAGCCGGGCCCAGCGCCCCCCAGCGGCCCGCGGCGGGCCAGCACGCGGTGGTAGTTGAGCAGCACGAAGGGCAGCTGCGCAGGCGCCTGGGGCTCTGGTGCCGGCGGCACGCAGCACTCCGGCGCCGGGCGGGTTGGCGCCCCCCGGGCTCCTTCCCTGCCAGCGTGGCGCAAGCCCTTGGTGGGGCCCAGTGCCGGCTCCTCACGGTAGTGGCCGCAGCTCGGGAAGCTGGGCTGCGGCGGGGGCGGCGGTGCGGTGTCTTCCCCGAACCTGCGCGAGGTGACGGTGGCGGGCGCTGCGGGGACAGGTGACACGTTATAAGATTGCATCCTAAACCGGGCGTGGTGGCACACGCCTTTAATCCTAGCACTTGGGAGGCAGAGGCAGGGGATCTTTGTGAGTTCAAGGCCAGCCTGGTCTGCAGAGTGAGTTCTAGGACAGCTGGAGCTACAGGGAGACCCCGTCTCGAAAAAAACCAAAAAAAAAAAAAAAGATTGCATCCTGACCTCTACCACTGCTCCCTCCAAGATGCAGTTGCGAGCATGCATGGGCGGGCAGGATGCACTTGAAAGCGTGCATCGGTGCGCAGGATTCAATTGTAAGGGTGTTTGGGAGCGAGACTGAACACGAAGGGTGTGGAACAGGTGGAATTCATACTGAAAAAAATGCTCAATGCACCAGGACCAAAATACCAGAATATGCAGTCAATATTAAAATATGCTTTTAGGGGCTGGAGAGATGGCCTAGCGGTTGGGAGCGCCGACCGCTCTTGCAGAGGACCCGGGTTCGATCCCCAGCACCCACATGGCGGCTGAAACCGTCGGAAACTCCAATTCCAGGAGAACTCCAGTTCCAGGGGAATCCGACGCCCTCTTCTGACCTCCGCGGCATTGCACGACACGGGTGCACAGACCTACATGCAGACAGTACACTCATACACATACAAAAATAAAATAAAAAAAAAAAAATTAAAAAAAAAAAAGAAACAAAAAAAAATAAATAAAATAAAAAAGCTTTTAGGAGCTGGAGAGATAGCCTAGAGGTTAAGAGCACCCACTGCTCTTGCAGAGGACCCGGGTTCGATCCCCAGCACCCACATGGCGGCTAAGAAGCGTCTGTAACTCCAATTCCAGGAGAACTCCAGTTCCAGGGGAATCCGAGACCCTCTTCTGACCTCCGCGGCATTGCACGACACGGGTGCACAGACCTACATGCAGACAGTACATTCATAAACATACAAAAATAAATTTAAAAAATATATTAAAAAAATAAAATATGCTTTTAATAGCCACACGGGGCTAGTGGACACTATTGGACAGCAAGGGAGTGGAAGCTAAGAAAGGGTCCTTTTCACAGTCTACCCTGAGTTTTGCCTATTCTGCATTGGGGTGGGAATGGTAACCACGCTGACCTGTTTAGCAATATTTTGATTAAATAATCACACCTATTCAAATAGCTCTCCCAGCTTTCAGCTCTTTGTCTTCCTTTAATACCAGAAAATTGGAAATTGATCACAAATTGGCTCGAATTAGCACTTTTTGCCCTTTTTCTTCTTTTAATCAGATGTAACAAGTAGGAGCTTGTCAACCATCTTTGTTTTAAAATAGTGTGGCTCAGGGGCTGGAGAGATGGCTCAGCGGTTAAGAGCATTGACTGGTCTTGCAGAGGACCCAGGTTCAATTCCCAGCACCCACATGCCCACATGGCAGCTAAGAAACATCTTTTGTGCTGTGTGTGGTGCAAGGCTTTAATCCCAGCACTCTGGAGGCAGAGACAGGCAGATCTCTGTGAATTCAAGACCAGACTGGTCTACAGAGCAAGCTCTAGGCCAGCTGGGACTAAAGGGAAACACTGTCTCAAAAATAATAATATTAATAATAAATAAATAAGTAAATAAATAAATAAAAATAAAAGTGTGGCCCACACCTTTAATCCCAACACTCAGTAGGCAGAGACAGGAGGATGTCTGTGAAATCAATGCCTTCCTGGTCTACATAGCTAGTTCCAGGCCAGTGGGGATACAGAGAGACCTGTCTCAAAAAAGAAAATAGTAATAAAAATCAAATTCTCTGTATTAATCATTAGTCATCCATATATATATATTATATATATATATATATATATATATATATATAAAGAAATATTAAGTCCATCTCAAGTGGATGGAAAACTCTTTACTTTTTCATTCCTTGGGTGTTTGGGAAAATCCCTTCCCATGTGAGTTTGTGCATGGGCGGGTCCTGGGAATCCAGCCATGCAAGGGGATAGATCCTAGCTGCTGGGACCTGCGGGGCTACCCTGGTGGCTGCTCTGGTCTTTTCTAAGTCATCTGCTTTTGAGAACCATGTCTGCCTGATCTCCAGAAAGCTTGATTTCTCCCTTCACTGTTTCTCTGCTCTGATTTGAACATGAAATATAAAGACTGCTCACAACATGGGGATCAAAGATTTCCAGAATCTCCACAGGAAGCAGGTGGGGGGATGGAAACAGAACATGAACATGAATTCTGGGGGCTCCTTGTAACTCCCCCTTGAATAAAGGCTGGTGTGTTTTCTGGGGCATAGTACTCCTATGTGGAGTTTACTCTGGGGGTCCTTCGTACCTGCTTGCTAGGTGATGGAGCAGTCACTGGGTCTGTCTGGGTAAAACAGTTTTACATCCTCCCCAAGCTAGACCTCAGACCCCACCTAGCACCCTCTGCCTGGGGTTGTCTAAGTAGCAAACAGGAGTCTCTGCCTCTCAGGCTGGCCCAGGTGGTAGGGGAGGGAAAGTCAAAAGGTCAGTCCTGTGTTGTGGTTGAACTGGCACACACTATAAGGTGTCTGGATTCTGCTAAATTCTCAGGGGTAGGCTCACCATGCAGCCCCTGATCCCATTGTACAGATAAAGAGGCTGAGGCCTGGAAAATTCATGTTCTTTGCCCTGTGTTGGTAGTATGAATTTCTACTTTTTTTTTTCTTGCACTTTGAAAACTGGCCTGGGAAGAGACCAACAGGGTATTTGTCTCTCCTGTTCACTCTAGGGGTGAAGTGGAGAACCATCTCTCTGGAGGGTGCAGCTGCGCTGGTTTTGAAAATCATCCTTGTCAGAGAGTGAACAAGGCCGGAAGTTATGTGGGGAGTCAGTTTCCTTTTGCCCTTTAGTCACTTGTGTTCCTGGGACACATGGACTGTGGCCCAGGCAGTCCCTACTCAGAAGTAGAAAATAGCAAAGTGAAAAATCTTTTTCCATCTGCCACCCACTGCTACTCCGTTGGCCCCTCCCCTTTCCCCGTGTGCAAACCCGACCCACCTTCATAGTTTGGCATGAGTCCATGCCGGGCAACGTTCACGGGTGGCTCAGAAAGGTTTTTAGCTGCCGATGGGCTGCTAGGCACTAGGGGGTTGGCGTAATGCCACTGGCATTCGCTGCTGGCTGGCAGTGTGCTCAGGAAGAAGCGTGCCACCTCACACGGGGATCCTTGGGGCTGCCCGAACTTGGCCGGCAACACTGGCTTCTTGCTGCTGAAGACGTGAGAGTCCAGAGGGAAGTGTCCGTAATGGTAGGAGAAGGGGAGGCTGTAGGGTGGTGTATACAAAAGGTCGCTGCCTTCTGAATGGAGCTGCTGTTCTGGGGGAGCTGGAGCATTTGTGGGGGGACTGGCTCTCCAGTTTCCCAGCTGGCTGCACTCCAGTTTGTCCATTTGGAACGAGCTATATTGCTGCGTGGCAAGAAAGACAGATGAGAGAGGATAGTAGCAAGGCCACAGACACACCAGCTTCAAGTCCTGCAGGACCAGACCTTACCCTGCCCAGCCCTAGCGCAGGGCTGGACCTACCCCAACTCCACTGTGACCCTATACTCCAAGCTGACCACACACCAGACTCTTATGGACACTTGCCGCTTCCCACAACTCACTAATGACTTTGGGAGAGGGAAAGTTTGTATTTTAAAATTGCTATGAGCCAAGCAAGGTGGTACATACTCATAGTCTAGCTACTTGGGAGACTGAAGAGCAAAGTCACTGGAGCCGGTGAGTTTGAGGCCAGCCTGGGCCTAATGGTGAGACCCCAGCTCCAGAACATCCCACATTGGTGTTAAAACACATGTTCTTGTGAATTTAGACAGAACAATGTAACCTTTTGATTAAGTCATCCTTTTCTCATTTCTGATAAGTCTGTCTGCTATCAGCATTAACTGAGCATGATACTATGGTGTGCCTAGAGCATCCATCCCCCAGTCACCATATTTCGTTCCACAAGGATCATCCTGTGTATGTGGTCCATAATTCCTGTTTTAATTTTTTTATTTTTTTTAGTTTACTTTGTATGTGTATGAGTGTACTGTCTGCATGTAGGTTTGTGCACCCGTGTCGTGCAATGCCGCGAGGTCAGAAGAGGGCGTCGGATTCCCCTGGAACTGGAGTTCTCCTGGAATTGAGTTACAGACGGTTCTCAGCGGCCATGTGGGTGCTGGGAATCGACTCCGGGTCCTCTGCAAGAGCAGTGGGTGCTCTTAACCACCAAGCTATCTCTCCAGCCCCAACGGTTCCATAATTCCTAACATGCCCGGCCGTCTCCAGGCCTCATTGTGCACCTGCGGGGCACACGTGTTACCTGTGGGGGGTAAGGGTTTGTTCTCAGCTTTGTCTTCATCTTCGTATTTTTGGGTTTAGCTAATTTCCTAGTTTCCTGTGAGGTAGACAGGGTGGTCCTCCAGGAGTCCTGGGTCTTGGAAGTGGACACCTGCTCCAGAGACAACTGAAGCTCTTTGTATTCGATATCCCTGGAAAGCAAGCGTGGGTGGGTCACATCCAGCAGGCCATGTGTGGAGGAAGAATGGCTCCCTGGGCTCCAGTTCCCTGAGAGAGTTCATCCTCAAAGCTCCGGGGTATCCCATCAATGAGGCCGGTGTGCATGNACACGGGTCTAGATTTGATAATCTTGTACAAAATATATATATAAAAATAAAAAATAAAAAGCAAAAAAAGTGTATATGCTAATATCACTAACTGGGTAAATATATATATATACATATATATATATATATATATATATATATATATAAAGAAATATTAAGTCCATCTCAAGTGGATGGAAAACTCTTTACTTTTTCATTCCTTGGGTGTTTGGGAAAATCCCTTCCCATGTGAGTTTGTGCATGGGCGGGTCCTGGGAATCCAGCCATGCAAGGGGATAGATCCTAGCTGCTGGGACCTGCGGGGCTACCCTGGTGGCTGCTCTGGTCTTTTCTAAGTCATCTGCTTTTGAGAACCATGTCTGCCTGATCTCCAGAAAGCTTGATTTCTCCCTTCACTGTTTCTCTGCTCTGATTTGAACATGAAATATAAAGACTGCTCACAACATGGGGATCAAAGATTTCCAGAATCTCCACAGGAAGCAGGTGGGGGGATGGAAACAGAACATGAACATGAATTCTGGGGGCTCCTTGTAACTCCCCCTTGAATAAAGGCTGGTGTGTTTTCTGGGGCATAGTACTCCTATGTGGAGTTTACTCTGGGGGTCCTTCGTACCTGCTTGCTAGGTGATGGAGCAGTCACTGGGTCTGTCTGGGTAAAACAGTTTTACATCCTCCCCAAGCTAGACCTCAGACCCCACCTAGCACCCTCTGCCTGGGGTTGTCTAAGTAGCAAACAGGAGTCTCTGCCTCTCAGGCTGGCCCAGGTGGTAGGGGAGGGAAAGTCAAAAGGTCAGTCCTGTGTTGTGGTTGAACTGGCACACACTATAAGGTGTCTGGATTCTGCTAAATTCTCAGGGGTAGGCTCACCATGCAGCCCCTGATCCCATTGTACAGATAAAGAGGCTGAGGCCTGGAAAATTCATGTTCTTTGCCCTGTGTTGGTAGTATGAATTTCTACTTTTTTTTTTTCTTGCACTTTGAAAACTGGCCTGGGAAGAGACCAACAGGGTATTTGTCTCTCCTGTTCACTCTAGGGGTGAAGTGGAGAACCATCTCTCTGGAGGGTGCAGCTGCGCTGGTTTTGAAAATCATCCTTGTCAGTGAGTGAACAAGGCCGGAAGTTATGTGGGGAGTCAGTTTCCTTTTGCCCTTTAGTCACTTGTGTTCCTGGGACACATGGACTGTGGCCCAGGCAGTCCCTACTCAGAAGTAGAAAATAGCAAAGTGAAAAATCTTTTTCCATCTGCCACCCACTGCTACTCCGTTGGCCCCTCCCCTTTCCCCGTGTGCAAACCCGACCCACCTTCATAGTTTGGCATGAGTCCATGCCGGGCAACGTTCACGGGTGGCTCAGAAAGGTTTTTAGCTGCCGATGGGCTGCTAGGCACTAGGGGGTTGGCGTAATGCCACTGGCATTCGCTGCTGGCTGGCAGTGTGCTCAGGAAGAAGCGTGCCACCTCACACGGGGATCCTTGGGGCTGCCCGAACTTGGCCGGCAACACTGGCTTCTTGCTGCTGAAGACGTGAGAGTCCAGAGGGAAGTGTCCGTAATGGTAGGAGAAGGGGAGGCTGTAGGGTGGTGTATACAAAAGGTCGCTGCCTTCTGAATGGAGCTGCTGTTCTGGGGGAGCTGGAGCATTTGTGGGGGGACTGGCTCTCCAGTTTCCCAGCTGGCTGCACTCCAGTTTGTCCATTTGGAACGAGCTATATTGCTGCGTGGCAAGAAAGACAGATGAGAGAGGATAGTAGCAAGGCCACAGACACTCCAGCTTCAAGTCCTGCAGGACCAGACCTTACCCTGCCCAGCCCTAGCGCAGGGCTGGACCTACCCCAACTCCACTGTGACCCTATACTCCAAGCTGACCACACACCAGACTCTTATGGACACTTGCCGCTTCCCACAACTCACTAATGACTTTGGGAGAGGGAAAGTTTGTATTTTAAAATTGCTATGAGCCAAGCAAGGTGGTACATACTCATAGTCTAGCTACTTGGGAGACTGAAGAGCAAAGTCACTGGAGCCGGTGAGTTTGAGGCCAGCCTGGGCCATATGGTGAGACCCCAGCTCCAGAACATCCCACATTGGTGTTAAAACACATGTTCTTGTGAATTTAGACAGAACAATGTAACCTTTTGATTAAGTCATCCTTTTCTCATTTCTGATAAGTCTGTCTGCTATCAGCATTAACTGAGCATGATACTATGGTGTGCCTAGAGCATCCATCCCCCAGTCACCATATTTCGTTCCACAAGGATCATCCTGTGTATGTGGTCCATAATTCCTGTTTTAATTTTTTTTTATTTTTTTTAGTTTACTTTTGTATGTGTATGAGTGTACTGTCTGCATGTAGGTTTGTGCACCCGTGTCGTGCAATGCCGCGGAGGTCAGAAGAGGGCGTCGGATTCCCCTGGAACTGGAGTTCTCCTGGAATTGGAGTTACAGACGGTTCTCAGCGGCCATGTGGGTGCTGGGGATCGACTCCAGGTCCTCTGCAAGAGCAGTGGGTGCTCTTAACCACCAAGCTATCTCTCCAGCCCCAACGGTCCATAATTCCTAACATGCCCGGCCGTCTCCAGGCCTCATTGTGCACCTGCGGGGCACACGTGTTACCTGTGGGGGGTAAGGGTTTGTTCTCAGCTTTGTCTTCATCTTCGTATTTTTGGGTTTAGCTAATTTCCTAGTTTCCTGTGAGGTAGACAGGGTGGTCCTCCAGGAGTCCTGGGTCTTGGAAGTGGACACCTGCTCCAGAGACAACTGAAGTTCTTTGTATTCGATATCCCTGGAAAGCAAGCGTGGGTGGGTCACATCCAGCAGGCCATGTGTGGAGGAAGAATGGCTCCCTGGGCTCCAGTTCCCTGAGAGAGTTCATCCTCAAAGCTCCGGGGTATCCCATCAATGAGGCCGGTGTGCATGGATCCATAGGAAAGACCCAGCGTCCTCCTGGTGGCCCAGACAGCGCTAAGGTCCGTGCTGTGCACCAGGAATGGAGCACAGTCATGGCTCTCTCCCAGCCTAGTCAGCCCAAGGACATTTCCCAGGCACAGCCCAGGCCACTGAGATGCGGAAGTGGATGCAGGGGCTGACTGAGCAAAGGGAGAAAGCAGCCACCCCAGAACCTGTGGACCCTCTCGGTTTCTGTATCTGGGACCCAGCTGTTCTCTATTGAGCACCCAGAAGCTTGGAGGGAGGAGCGAGCCTGTCAGAAGCCAGCGCCCAGCCCTGCTCACTTTCACTGCAGCTCATCTCTACCCCAAAGAGTCTGCTTGGCAAATCTCATTCCTGGAGGGAGTCTCCCCTGGAATACTACCATCCCTGGCTGCTTAGAAAGCAGAATTAAGGGGCAAGAGTTTTCTCATGTGTAGTTTTGCTAAATTGCTTTCCTAAAACACATAGTGGCCTGGGGTTCATTTTGTAAAAGAACCTAGGGTTTAAATCCCCGCTGCATTTAAGCCACAGATGAGAGTCTTTCTCTGGGTGGGGCTATGGGGATGTGTGCAGAGCCGAGGGGAGGGTCATTTACTCTGAAGTAGCTTTGATGGACAGAGACTAAGCTATGTTCAGGAAGACTTAGCGGTGGCTTCTTAAAAACATCTCCTTCTGGGTCACATGTGGTGGCCCATGCCTGTAATTCCAGGACTTGGGAGGCTGAGGCAGACAGCTCGTGAGATCCCGTCTTAATTTTTTTTTTCCCCAGGGGCCAATCTACTATCATTTGAAACAGACTATGTAGGAAGACAGAGAAATGGAGGATTTTGTCTGTTCCAGATGGCAGGAGCTTAGAGGTGTATTCCTGGGGTGGGGCGTGTGCCCTCTGTACCCTAGGCCCCTCACCTGGGCTTGGTGGAGGGATCTAAACTGTGCCCAACAGGGTCCCTCATCAGCACTGGCAGCACTGCCAGGCATTTGGCCCTTGCCGCTGTGCATGTTAGTGGTTGGGACCTTCCCAAGCCACAGGGTTGCTGCAGTGAGATGGAAACAGGAGACAAATGAACAGTTATAGAAAAGGGGATGGGGCGGGGGAGACGGTGCTCCTTAGAGTGATGTGATGAGGGACGGAGAGGACAGAGCAAGGAGAGAAACAAATACTGCTGACTTACGTGAGAACATAATTGACACTCACGATGCAGTGGGGCCGGGAGGAACGGCTGTTGTGCACCACGGTGGCGTAGCTCTGCACCCAAACCCAGCCGCCCAGCTTGGACAGCAGTCGGTAGTACTTGGTGGTGACCTGGCCCTTCACAAGCACTGAAAGCACAGGGTGACATGAGTCCTGGGGGCCTCAGTGGACCCTGCCCTATGCCCCTGACTTGGAGCCTTTGGGGGCAAAAGACCTCTGAGTAGTTGGCAGAGGGGGTGGGCTTTCTTTGCAGGAGCAGGCACCCCCCCCACACACACACACACAGGAATGTTGCCTGCAGAATCCAAGGAGTAGCCCCTCCCCTCTTGTCAAGAACCTGGATTTAACAGTAACAACTTTCATGGGAGAAAAGGCCCCCAGATAACACCAGTACCTGCTGAGTGGTAAAATTGGACTAGCTTTTTAGTATCCAAAATACCCCAATTATGTTTTAATCCCCAAAACCTTCAATGGGCAGAGGGGCTTAGTAATTTAAACAGAACACTAATGTCAGAGCATTCAACCTAAGCCTCATATCGATGCTGCCATCTGTCAGAACGTGTGTGTTCACAGGGAAGTCGCTTGTAACTCCTGTGCCATTTATAGATTCTTCCCAATTACCCATTTTCCAAGGGCTATTAATTTCCTATGTTGCTCATGTAAGAAAGTCCTCAGCTAGGGGACACGGCTCTTGAAAATTAGACCCTTGAGTCCATCCTCTATGCATGGGTGCAAAATGCTGGGCTGCCAAGCAGTTCCCCCAAAGCCTACGCACACCCATAAACCACCGCTCCCCCATAAACTGCCGCTTCCCCATACGGGTGCTCAGGTAGCAGATGGAAGGCCTGGAAGGGGAGGAAAGTGCCAGAAACTGCAGGTGGGCCACAAAGGAGAGAAAGCTGAGCAGAGGCAAAGGGGCCATTTCACTCCCATCTCTAGAACATTCCTGCCCCTCAAGGTGGGGCTGACACCAGGCCCATGCCTAGAGACTGCCAGAACAGAGAAGGAGCCGAGGCTGTGACCGGGTAGCTGGCGATGGAGGGGCTACTCTCCTCCCAGGGTCAAGTCTAACAAATTCAATCCTCAAATTGTTCTACAAGGCCAATCCCCTGTCTCTGCCCAGAAGTCCCTGGGCTCTCTCTGCCATTCATGGTTTGTTTCCACGTCCACACGGACCTGCATCAGCTACTGTAACAACCACTTCAGAACATTTTGAAGCAAGGAAAAATGGCACACATATGATAAGAAATTGTTAGCCTTGCGTGTCTACATTAGCATGCTGAACTAAGAAGGCCAGAGAACATAAAGCCTCGGAAACTTCTGCACTTTGATTCTTCAAATATTTGGGACAAACTGGCTCCATTTTACCCAGCCAGGTGCGGGCCCTCACACCTCTAATCCTAGCATGCGGGAGGATGGAGCCAGAGGATCACTCCGTGACAAACAGACAATGTGTGAGCGTGCACACGTGTGCATACACATTCACACACACCACATACACTCACAATGACGTGGGCACACATGTACCACATACACTCACAGTGACACACACACACACACACACACACACACACAGAAAGAGTTCATACTGACTGATCAAAGGACTTTCACCTGAAAACTAGTGTGAATGAAGAGCACCAGTCACCAGAGAATAAGCCAATGCTCAGCTCCTTGGCTACGGGCAGGTACACCTAGCAAATCCTAAAAAGTGATGTACGCTATCTGACTGTGTTTGTGTGCCATGTCCAGAATAGGTAAATTCATAGGTCCAGAAAGCAGACTGGTGGCCCTGGGTGCAGAAGGAGGAAGGAAGCTGGCAGCAATGGGACAGAGCTGGCTTCCTGGAGAGGATAGTGATGTTCTGTAAGCAGATAAAAGTTGCAACCTTATCCTAGCACTTAGGAGGCAGAGGCAGGCAGATCTTTGTGAGTTCAAGGCCAGCCTGGTCTACATAGCGAATTCCAGGACAGACGGAGCTACAAGGAGACCCTGCCTCAAAAAGACAAACAACAACAACAAAAAGTTGCAACCTTGTAGCACTGTGAGTATTCTAAAAACCCAGTAAAAATGGTGTAAAAGCTGAATCTTCTAGCCGGGCATGGTGGCAAGCGCCTTTAATCCCAGCACACGGGAGCCTGGTCTACAGAGCGAGCTCCAGGACGGCTGGTACTAAAAAGGGAGACCCTGCCTCAAAAATACCCAAAAAAGGAAAAAAACTAAAAAGCTGAATCTTCTTTTTTTTTTTAATTTTTTTTTAATTTATCTATTTAGTTAGTTATGTGTATGAGTGTACTGTCTGCATGTAGGTCTGTGCACCCGTGTCGTGCAATGCCGCGGAGGTCAGAAGAGGGTCTCGGATCCCCCTGGAACTGGAGTTCTCCTGGAATTGGAGTTTCAGACGGCTCTCGGCCGCCATGTGGGTGCTGGGGATCGAACCCGGGTCCTCTGCAAGAGCGGTCGGCNCTCAGCTGCCATGTGGGTGCTGGGGATCGAACCCGGGTCCTCTGCAAGAGCGGTCGGTGCTTTTAACCGGTAGTTCATCTCTCCAACCCCTATTTATTTATTCGTATGAATGTACTGTCTGCATGCAAGTCTGTGCACCCGTGTCGTGCAATGCCGCGGAGGTCAGAAGAGGGTCTCGGATTCCCCTGGAGCTGGAGTCCTCCTGGAACTGGAGCTTCAGACGGCTCTCGGCCGCCATGTGGGTGCTGGGGATCGAACCCGGGTCCTCTGCAAGAGCGGTCGGCACTCTTAACCGCTAGGCCATCTCTCCCGCCCTATTACAGGCATTTTATTCAAGAATAAAGAAAGTTATTTATTTTAATTTTATTAATTATTTACTATGTTATGCCAGCTGATCTGTGGTGAAAGCCTGTTCCCCAGCCAGTGGAGGGTCAGTCAGGGAACTTTCTGGAAAGCAGTCTGGTGGCTCACTATGACCACATACACTTTGCTCCCAGGAACTGGGCCTATGGGAATTAGGAGCAATGCAAACATAGACTTATGTGCAAAGATATTTGCTTCAGTTTTGCTTAAAATTCAAGAAAAGCAAGGGAGCTTATGTGTTCAACAATAGAGAAAGAAAGAGTAGGTAAATTGTGTAATAGTACACAGCCACTGAACAGATGATTAGTAAGGATTTGCCTAGAATGGTACAATGTTAACTGAAGAAGAGGCAAGAAGCAAAAATGAATGGAGCACAACCCTGACTGTAACCAGTGGTCACGTGTGGTGTCCCACCCCCAGCCCAACTGTGATCTTGGACAAACTACTAACCAGCCTGTGCCTCGGCTTCCTCATTTATAAAAGGGGGGCTGTTACAGTTCCTACATCATTCGGTTGCCGTGAATAGACTGCAGACACAAAGGGCCAGACACTCATGAATTCATTATCTAACTGCTAGATACATTCATTCTTGAATGAAGCATCCTCGTTTTCTTCTC
This sequence comes from Rhizomys pruinosus, assembly GCA_009823505.1. Classification (NCBI taxonomy): domain Eukaryota; kingdom Metazoa; phylum Chordata; class Mammalia; order Rodentia; family Spalacidae; genus Rhizomys; species Rhizomys pruinosus. The sequence goes on from VZQC01012821.1 coordinate 1,394,741, forward strand.
AGCTTTTCTATTTCTAAATTTCTAACAAAGAATAGGTTTAAGTTTTCTATGCAGAATGAAAAATCAGCTTTTTTTTTTTTTTTTTTTTTTTTTTTTACATGGGAAAGCAGTTTGTGTAGGGGTTGGAAAGCAGAAATGTAACATACTCAAGGCTCCAGCCCCCTAAGGAGTGGAGCGGTCCTGCCATGAAACTTGCTGCAGGACTGCCATTCTTTTATACATCCCTACTAGACTAACCTATCGTCTCTCACCTGCTTGTAACAAGCCTATGCCCCCATGCCCTTGCTGTGTAATCAGGCCATCCTCTTTTATCTTGAGCTGTAACCACCATCTCTTTGATCTTGCTGTGTAACGGCTCGCCCTGCTACATAACTTGCTGAGTAAACGATTGTCCTCCCACTAGCTGTGTAACATTGTGTCATCCTACCTGTGCTGCTTAGGGAGTGAATTCTGGCACCTAACAGATTCCACGTTGCTGGGAGCAAGCTACCATCGATGGCTGGAGGCCAGGAGAAGGCAGCAGAGCCGGTGTGTTCACAATGCTTCTCCTTTGGGCCTTTGTTGTTGGGGGGGGGTATATCATCTATGTAGCGCGCTTTGGGCCGAAACTTGGCTATTAGACAGCCTGGACTTCACTGAGAGATTGCTCAGTGCCGTCTGCTTCCTGAATGCTGTTTTAACAGAAGAACTTGGTTTCAGTTTCCACACATGAGTTATTCACATAGATTGCCTATTTCCGCTAGACACAGGAAAGGGACTCCTTATAATAACTGGGGAGGGATGCTGGAAATACTGTGCATGTGAGCCATTCGCATATCTTATTAGTCTCCATATAACTCAATTGGCTATTACTTCCTCCTTCGAAGGAATAACTCAAGAATCCACGCTTAAGTCTTATTGGGTTGGGAGAGTGCTTATAACGCCACAGTAAGACCTTGTCAGCTCTGTTACAGAAAGGCTATAGTCCATGGATTATTCCATACCATCCAACATCTGTGTCTCATACCAACAAGTCACCCTGCCTATATGTATTGTATTCTTAATATTCTCCGTATATATCTAATTGCTTGTGCTTTCTATGGTAGGATTGAAAGGTAGTCGGCTGAAGCAAACGTCAGCCATGAAAAGAAACATGGGCGAAGGAACTGACAGAGTACAAGAACGAACAGATCTTCCAGAGTAAGTAGACTGCTTTGCTTCTTTTCCACCTGTGTCCCTTTTCTTATCCTAGGGAACAATCTGCGAAGGAGGGGGGTGTGGTAGTATGTAATGGCTGCGATTGGGGTAAATGGGGAAACTACAGCAATAGTAGGACGGATGCTTATTTGATCAACCGTGATGTACAGTAGCAAGCCGGCCCGCAGCTGATGGGTGGGAGCCTGGGCTGGTGGGGTTTGGGCACAACTGCATGCAAATTGTTTTACATGAGGCATGCTTTACTCATTGAACTTTACTACTTTATTGTTAAAACAAATTGAAAACATAAAAGAAGAGTATAAAAAATAATAAATAAATACAAACATCCAAAATCACACCAGAAGGAAGCAAAATGGGACCTTTAAAACATCTCCAATGGATAATTTCATCTACAACTAAATTAACATTGAATATGATACTTCTTAATTTACAGTAAAAGGAATACAGTTTCCATGATTAAGTTTGGTTTTAAATATATTTTTTTAAAATCTTTACTAAAAAAAAAAAAATGTCTATATTAAAAAAAAAAAGACTGGGGCAGGTGAAGCTTGGGACCAGCTGAGCCCAGCCCACGTGTCCTTTCTGAACAGGAGAGGCAACAAACTCTTGAAGATTCTCCATAGCTACCTATGGAGCACACTGATTTGTTTATAGCCCCCAGATAGCCAACAAATGGGACATGACAGGCTGAGGTGCTGTCCGAGGCTTTCCCAGGGTGTCAGGCTTCCTCCAGCATTTGCCAATGCTCCAGCACTGACATCTGTGTCTAACCTGTGTGAAGACCCTAGGAGTAAGACTGTAGACGTTTCCTTTATTCCAAACCATGATGTCTCCAAATTGCCTCCGCCAGCAAATAAAACACTGCCAGGTCATCTGTAAAAAGCCAGCTTTCCCTGCAGTGAAGCATCAGGTGCCCCCAGGCACTCAGCCTCAACTATGCGGGGGGGGGGGGGGGGGGGGGGGGGGGGGGGGGGGGTTAGCTCTTGGTTCTCCCTGTGTGACCACAGGCAAGTAGTATTCCCTCTCGGAACTTTAGCAGCCTTAATGGGAAAATGAAAGTTATGAATACAGGATTCTCGGTAGCTGGAAATCTATTTAATCCCTTTATCTAGTTCCTGGCCACAGTGAGGGCTCAGCAAGTGCTCTTGCATTGATATTGTTGATCCTCGTAACTGCTGTCCAGATAATGCATGCTTAGTTAGAATCCAGGCCTCCAAATCCACGTTCTAGAATTCGGGGCACTGAGATCCAGGCCTGTGGATGCTGGAGAACTGGCAGCCAGCAGGACCTTCACTTAGTAAGGGGAAGAGGGAGTCACAGTGGGATTTAAGAGTCACACACATGCCTGCTCCAAGCCAGGGACATCTTCCCCCGCATGTCCTGGGAGCCTCCGCTCTGGCCAGCTGCCTCCCAGGGCCAGCAGCTCACTACTCACAGAGGTGGTGTGCATAGCGGAGGTGGAAGGTGTCACAGCCGTGCACGTGGTGGTACAGCGTCTTTTCGATCAGGTCCTGTGGCTCATAGCCTGTGAGCTCGGTCACCCTGGGGAAGAAGGCAGCTCTATGAGTCACTGCTCTGTGAACTTTCCTTTAAACTAATATTGGTTTTGCCAACTAATCAAGTGTTAAAAGGCCGGGGGGGGGTGTTGATTTTGGAGAATGATCTTTCTTATAAGAAGCGAGTCTTTGAACTCTAGCTCAGGGCAGGATGTAGAACTGTTTGTGAGCAAGAGTGTTCTTCTGGAACCACTGGTTTAGAAGCATGTTTGGGATGGCTGAGTGTCAGAGTTTTTCTTGAAACCTGGCCTATCTGGTTTCCAAGGGGAGTGCTGGGGGAAGCTGCTGGGAGCCATTTGCAATTTGCCTTTCCCCCTTTTCTTTTTCTTTCTTTTTTTTAATTAAAAAATTTTTTTACGTGTATGAGTGTTACACCTTCACCTATGTAACTGCACCCGTGTTGTGCATTGCCCATGGAGGACAGAAGAGGGTGTCAGATCCCCTGGAACTGGTGGAGTTAAGGATGGTTATTAGCTACCATGTGGGTGCTGAGAATTGAACCTGGGTCTTCTGCATGGACAGCCAGTGCTCTTAACTGCTGAGCCATCTCTCCAGCTCCCTCCCCTTTTTTGAGACAGAGCCTCTCATTGTAACTGAATGGGCTAGAGTGACTGCTGGCCAGAAACCCCCAGAAATCCTCCGTCCCTGTCCCCCAGTGCTAGCGTTATAGCACCACTATTCGAGCTGTGTTGTTTTATTTACTTATTTAGTGGTATTTGAGTACCCAGCTGTGCACACGTGGAGGTCAGAGGGCAGCTTGTGGGGGGTGGTTCTGTCCTTCCATCATGGGGTCTCAGGCTTGGTAACGGGTGCCTTTCGCCACTGAGCCATCTCTCCATCCCCATGCCTGGCTTTTTCTACATGGTTGCTAGAGATCCAGACTTCCATCCTCTTGTTTACACAGCAAGCACTTTACCCACCGAGCATCTCCCCAGCTCCTTTATTTTCATTCTAATAAACATTAGTTCAGTAGCATTAAACTTTAGTACATTCATACTGTGCCGCTGTCACCGCCACCACCTTCCAGAACTTTCTCATCGCCCCCCAAAAGAAACTCCACACCTATTAAATGCCGCCTCCTCAGTCCCCCCGCCCTAGCTCTTCTTCCATTCTAGCTTGGTCTCCTTGAACTTGCCTGTCCTTTAGTAGAATGATACAATACGTAGACCCTGGCTTCTGGTTCCTTCACATGATATGATATTTTGTAAGACATGAGCATGTGTCTGTGTGTGTCTGTCTGTATCTATGTGTGTGTATCTATGTGTATCTCTGTCTGTATCTATGTGTGTGTGTGTGCCCATGTCTATATATGTGTGTGCCTCTGTGTGTATCTGTGTCTCTGTGTGTGTCTGTGTCTGTGTCTGTATATGTATGTGTCTGTGTCTATGGGTGTCTGTGTCTGTGTGTTTGCATGCCTGAGGAGACCAGAACACAGAACCAGGCCCCCTGGAACTGGAGTTACAGCTGGTTGTGCGCCATCCAACATGGGTATTGGGAACTGAACTCCAATCCTCTGGAAGAGTAGCAAGCATGGTTAACAGGTGGGTCATCTCTCTGGCCCCTAGCATAAGATTTTAAGGTTTATTGTCATTTGTAGCATTTGTCAGAACATTTATTTTTTTATTTTATGTATATGAGTATATTGCCTGCATGTATGTAAGTGCACCCATGTCATGCATTGCACATGAGGATGGAAGAGGTTGTTGGATCCCCTGGAACTGGAGTTATGGATTGGCTGTTAGCTGCCATGTGGGTGCTGGGTCCTGTGTAAGAGCAGCCAGTGCTCTACATTGAGTCCTCTCTCCAGCCTCAGAGCATTCCCTTTTATGACCAAATACTATTCTAGTTCATGTAGATACCACAGTTTGTATTTTGTGCATCTGCTTATTGATGGACACCAGGGTTGTTTCCACTTCTTGACTACTGTGGTTTGTTTGTTTGTTTGTTTATTGAGACAGGGTCTCACTATATAGCCATGGCTGACCTGAAACTGGGTATGTAGACTGAGCTGGCCTTGAACTCACAGAGATCTACCTGCCTCTGCCTCTTGAGTGCTGGGATTAAAGGTATGCACCATGGCCTAGTTCGTTATTTAAATCTCTGTTCTATATTGGACACTGTTAATTGGGATGGTTGATCTCCAGATCTTACAGTTGGGTAATTTGTACTAATGGGAATTATGGAGTTATTATTTAAGCCTGGTATCAGAATTAATGCAGACACCCCCCCCCCAAAATTTAATCCTAGCACTTGGGAGAAGACAGGTGATTGTTTTGTCAGTTCAAGGCCACCTTGGTCAACAGAGCAAGTTTCCAGCGACAGCTGGGCTACAGGAGACCCCTGTCTTGAAAAAAAAAAAAAAAAAAAAAAAAACCCAAAAAAACAGTGTAGCAACTAAAAATACTATGACTGGAAGGTGAAGCTTAAGCCCTCCACAGAAGAGGCCCCGTGTGCCGGTGACATGATCCCTCTTTACTCTCATCAAGCCCTGGGCATATTAATTTTCCACTTCTGCTCTTTGAAGAGAAGTGGCTGTCAGCCACTAAGACCTTGGCAGCACGGCCTTGGGACTGCCCTGTCCATGGGCGAAATTGTGTGTGGCAGCAGCAGGGCTCCTCAGACTTGGCCCAGTGGAGCTGGGAACCGTGCCCTAAGTAGGAGGTGGGCCTAAACATCTTGGTGACAGATCTTCAAGGACAGATGAAAGAACAAAGGAAAGGATTCCCAAGGCCAAAAGCCTTTGGGAAGAAGAGGGTTCTGGGGACAGTGGGGGAGGAAGGGATAATGGAGGAGGCTAGACTTGGGGAGCCCTGCTCTCTAGGACTTGGAACACTAGCTGCACACAGAACCCGGAAGCGCAGCCCCACTTTCAGCTTCCCCTTCCATGGTGTTCTGTGGCATTCTGCTCATGAATCTCCCAGAGCCTTGTGGCTCCCTGGAATGGCTCCCTGCCTGGCTCAATCCTTCCCATGGTGTTCCTCCAAGATGGGAAGGGGGCGGGGTTCCCAGTGAGGGGACAGGGCATGCCCCCAGAGTTAGTCAGTCAGGTCTCTAGAGACTTGTCCGATGTCCACCTAGAACTGAAACCTCAGCCAGGTCTGACTGGGTGGCAAGAAGATGACAACAGCTAGCTGCCCCCCCCCCCCAAAAGCCAGAGGGCTCTAGAGAGTGGGATGAGAAGCTTCTGGGAGCCCTGGGGCATCTCACTAATACAGCAAGGGACCCGAATGTGTCAACGAATCAGAAACACATGTACCACGTTTTCCTCAAAGTACTCACCAGCTTTAAAAATTAAAGGCCAGGGGAAGGGCTTGGCTGGTGCCTCCCAAGTTTGTCAGAGCCCCAGTGGCTAAAACGTGTCAGAGGGACGTGCCAGACCCGAGCATCGCAGGCTTCGCCCAGCGTTAGCAAAAGCGCCAGCTACAGTTTCAAAGCAAAATAACCACAAAACCCAGAGGATCCAAATGTTGGGTTATGCTGGGTTCAGTTGAGTCTAAAATTGTGCTGGGTGGGAAGCACGCAGTTGCCCTTTAGGCCCACCCCCCCCCCTTGCTCCTGTGACTCTGGGGGCCTCAAGTCAACCCCCTGCTGTAGCTCCAAGGGCTTGGGTGCTGAAGTACTGTCAGATTACTGCTGCCCTCCCTGGGCTGGGCCGGCCCATGCCAGAAGCCTTTCAAAACCACGGAGCTGCAAAGAGCTTGTGAGAAGGGTCCTGAGCCCCTACAGGTCCTCCTGCATGAAGTTCAGGACAGGCCTCGAAGCTTTGCTGGAAGCTTCCGAACTCGGTGTGAGGAAACGCAGGTTGAGTAGGGCCAGGCCGTCCTGCTCCAGCCCACCCTGCTCCAGCCCACGGCTCCTCCTTTCCACTCTCACATGGTGCGGCCCTCACATCTGATGTGCAGGGGCACCCAAGGGCACTCTTCAAAGTGCAGCTTGGCTTCTGAGCCAACCTCTGCCTTTTACCAGACAGACCCTCTGTAGTTCAAAGAACTACAGGCTGAACAGCTGGAAGAGACCTCCAATCTCTCCTCCTCCGGGGATGCAACCTCTTCTTTCTTCGCCTAGAGAATTCAACAGGTCTCATGGGGTTTTCTTGAATTACCTAAGAAATACCAGGAGCCAAAGGGAGGAAGACACCACTTCTCGCCCCCCCTCCCCAGTCGTGAGTTTGGACAGCCCTCTCTCCAGCCCATTTTCAGCAGTGGCTCCTGATACGGGAAAGATGTCTCCTGTCACTACACCTCCCAGACTCTGAAGCAGCTCGCCTTGCCCCCTAACCTGCAGGCCCTGTGTCTATAGAAACAAAAACAGAATTTGTCACCATTCGGCCATCCCTGAAGGTCCTGGAAATGTTCCCCAAAGAGTTCTCTTTGCTTATGGACTATGGGGAAATGGGGTGACCCTGAAACTTCTATGATGGCAACTCTTACTTCTCCCCTTTGATCGGCTCTGAAGAGCATGCAGGATGATCTTGATTAGTTCCCTTCTCACTCACCTCCTGCCCTGGACCAGATGGATTTGCCTGCTTCATAATGAGACAGTAACTGGGTAAAATGATCAATTTTATGGGATGTTTTAATACCATATTTTGTCTTTCTTTGTGTGTGTGTGTGTGTTGTTTTGTTTTTGTTGTCATTGTTGTTGTTTTTGTTAGTTGTCTTTTGGTGTTGGTTTGATTTACTTGAGAAGGGTCTCACTCTGTAACCCAAGCTGGCCTTGAATCTTCCTCAGACTGGCCTGAAACTCATGATCATACTCCTGCCTCAGCCTCCCAAGTGGTAGGAATATAAGAGTGAGTCATTAATACTGTTTTTTAAATTAAAAATAGAACAACAACAACAACAAAACCCTCACAGCCCAGTATAGTGGTGCATGCCTGTCATCCTTGCTTCTCATAAGGTTGAGGCAGGAGAATTGCTTGAGTCCTGGAGTTCCTGGGGGATCTCAGGCCACTCGTTCTACCTACACCTCAAAAGAAACCACAGGCCGAGATGCAGCAGAACCTGCAGGCACCCAAAGCTTTGCTTTTTCAATTGCATCACAGCTATTATCTAATTTCATCTTTCACAAGGACTCTCAGGTAGGGAGTGGATGGACAGGTCTGACATTTTACTGAAAAAAACAGAAGAGGTTCTACATGCCTGAGAGAGGCCCCAAGCTTTGTGGAGATTTTGGTTGTTCCAGAATGTGCACTCTACCTGTACTGAAGCACTTCAGGTGTCTTGTAAAATAGTTATTCATTGTCAATTAAAATAACCAGGTGTGGTGGCACATGCCTTTAATCCCAGCACTTAGGAAGCAGAGGCAGGAGTATCTCTGTGAGTTCAAGGCCATCCTGGTCTACATAGCAAGTTCAAGGCCAGCTGGGGCTACAGGGAGACCCTGTCTCAAAAAGACAGAAAAAAATTAAAATAAAATAAAAACTTGTGAGGCCTGCAGCTACCCTAAACAAGATCTGAGGCTGCCCTTGCAAGGTCAGACCTTGTTTCAGAACAAGAACCCTACTACTGCCTCATTTACCTTCCCTTCCCCAGCCCAGACACCAACAGGGCATCCATAAGCATGATCTGGTACCCTGCAGGGACGGTGACCTCTGTGCTGTGACCTCTCTTTGGCTGTGGCTGTTAGAGAGCTCAGTGCTCTACTTACTGCAGTCTGACAAAATCCTACCAGTGTGGTGGACAGATGGGGGAAGACTCTGAGGTCATGGGCTTTCAGAAAAGGGGAATGAAAAATATGTGGTACACACTTGTCATCCTAGCACCTGGGAGGTAGAGGCAGAAGGATCAGGAGTTCTTAAACTACATAGTGAGTTTGAGGCCAGCCTGAGCTACATGAGACCCTGTGGTGTAGACAGTCCTCCACAGGAAGACTGACTTTGGAGATCAAATGCTTTCTCATGTGTAGGGGTGCCTGCCTGCCCAGGATTGTAAACTTGACTTTTCCCCTCCCAACCAGCCAGTCTGGCCTTGGCTGCATAAGGGGGAGGGGCCAAAGGCATATAAACAGAGAATCCCAGGGGGCGGGTCTCAATCACTATCTCCATCTTGTGCCAGGACCCTGGATGAACACGAGGGGAAGAAAAGGGAGCACTGCCTTTTTGTAAGTGACACCCCACCACCACCAATTTACTCTGTAAGCAAGCCCAATTAAACTAGCTAGAATCTTCCAAACTGTGGTTTTGGAGATTCTTCCTTGCTTTGCCTTTGAGGTGGGGGAGGGGAGGCGAGGCAGGACGCTGTGGGCATGAGTGCCTCTCAGAAGGAATTTTCACAACAGACCCTATCAAGAAAGAAGGAAAAAAGAAAGGAAGGAAGGACAAAAGAAAGGAAGGGAGGTAGGGTGGGAGGGAGGGAAAGAGGAGAGAGAGAGATCTGGAGAGGCTCAGTGGTTTAAAGTACTGGCTGCGGGGCTGGAGAGATGGCTCAGTGGTTAAGAGCACCAACTGGTCTTGCAGAGGACCTGAGTTCGATTCCCAGCACCCATATGGTGGCTAAGCACCATCTTTAAGCTGGGTGTGGGTGGCGCATGCCTTTAATCCTAGCACTCAGGAGGTAGAGGCAGTCAGATCTCTGTGAGTTCAAGGCCAGCCTGGTCTACAGAGTGAGTTCCAGGCAGCTGGGGCTATAGGGCTATAGGGAGACCCTGTCTCAAAAAAAAAAAATAAAGTACTGGCTGCTCTTGCAGAGGACCCAGGTTCAGTTCCCATCACCCACATGGCAGCTAACAACTAACCGAAACTCCAGATCCAGCACCCTCTTCTGACCTTCAAGGGAATTGCACAATACTTACATATATGCAGGCAATTCACTCATACACACAAAAAACAAAAATAACAAATATTTTTAAAATAGAGATGAAGGAAGGAAAAGAAAGGAGAGAGAAAAAAGAAAGAAAAGGTAAAAAAGAAGGCTCTCTCATATCCACAATGCATATTTCCATCACAAGCTTGTAAAATGATTCAAATGGTAGGCAATTAATTTAAACAAGTCCTTGAATCCCAAGTCTGTCATGAACTCTTTCTGTTCCTAACTTGGTTTCACTAAACACCTTGCAAATCCCATGTCCTCAGCAAGTCTTATTTCGTGTTCTAGTTTGGGTTAATTGCATGGGACTCTCACAGCAGTGGTGATGGCAAGAACCACACTCACCTGGAGTCCAGGAAGATGAGCTTCAGGTCGAGGCTGGCTCTGAACATGAACATGTTGCTGTGCAGCTTGATCTCTGTGATGGCGCTGGGTGGCAGTGACTGCCCCACAGCCACCAACCCCACGATCTGGTAACAGGAGTCGTACAGGGACATGTCCAGCATATACTGCCTGATCTTCAAGTAGCCACTGCAGTGGATGACCTGGGAAAGCAGAGTGCAGGCTCAGTGGGCACTGCTGCTCCTGGCTCGGTTCTCTTCTTTTAAGTGCTAGAATATTCTCCAGCCAAGCTTCTACAAAGCCACACAGTCAGCATCCTGATAGAGACCCAATTGCTCCATCGGCAAAAAGGAGTTCGCCTCTGCCTTAGGAAACAATATCATAAGGAAACACAATGGTTTCTTGTCCAACTGAGTGTGGGTGAGGAAATTCACAGATCAGGCCCTCTGATGCATGATGGACTTGGATGTAATGAATGTGACTCAGAACACAGCAAAGGCTAGAGACCTAGTTCTCCCATTAATGCTTACATCAGTAATTAAATGCTTTCCAGCTTCCAACAGGATTGAACTTGATATCGGTATCACATTGATAACTCTGTCACACCAGTAGAAGAATTCTTTCAGAAAAAAAAAATTGATTTTTAACTTTTTGCCAGGTGCTGGGGATCTGAGTTCAGCCATCTCACTGGTGCAATGTACTTGACCGTTGATTTATTTAGTTTATTTATAATTCAAGTTTTAATAGCCAATAAGCAGAAGATCTAGTCTATTCTGGAAGTGGAGTCCTTCCAGTACTTAGAACCAAAAGTCATAATGAGAAAATTACCACGTCCTGAGGTCACTGGAGGCACTAAGCCCTGCTCCTCAGGACATAGCATGGTTACCAGCTAAACACTGTCAAAGCCTGCTAGGACCATGATCCCACAACACTGATAGCCGGATACTTAGCCTCAAAATTCATTCTCATTCATAGCGCGCTCTCTCTCTCTCTCTCTCTCTCTCTCTCTCTCTCTCTCTCTCTCTCTCCCCCCCCCCCAGGTCTCATGTAGCCCAGTCTTAAATTTACAATGTGGCTAACAGTGACCTTGAATTACTAATTCTCCTGTCTCCACCTCCCAAAGGGGAGGGGATCACAGGTACGCATCACACAACAGGTTATGCAGTACAGAGGATGGACCCAGGACCTCTTTGTGCTGGGCATGCACTACCAATTGAGCTATCTGTCCCCAGGCCACCCAAATTCTCTTTTGAAAAATTCTTCCTACAGTAATTCTGAGTATAATGATAGTGTTTAGAGATGGAACAAATGTTAAAACCTTTCTAGTCTATTCTCCCACTTTCCTGATGAGCAAACTGAGGACAAGATGGACAGCTGATGTATTTTGTTTAGGATTAGACAGCTGACAGTTGACAGAAATGACTAGTATCTGTTGGGTGTGGGTAGAACTAAGAACTCCCCACCCTGCCTCAAAGAGACTTAATCACTGGGACAAGTCAACATAAGAAGTGTGTCCCTCAGACTATGAAAACAGACAGTTGCAGCGGAGTTCCCTGGCTGAGCGTGTGCTCGGCATATGTGAGATCCTAGGCTTAATCCCAGCACTGCAAAAAAAAAAAAAAAATCAATAAAATAAAAGTGAAGCGTGAGATTAATGCCAAAGTCTAGGAAGAATTCAGAGTGGGCCTGAAAGGAGACAGCTGAAGAGGGGCTGGGGGCGGGGACAGGAAGACCCTGGCCTGAGGGGGCATTCCAGAAAAAGAAGGCGAGGCTCAAGGAGTGAAAGTGCCCCCTTCACCTCATCTTCCTTTCTCTATTTTCAGGAGGCACCTGGAAAGGGATGCTAATGCCCCCTCTGCAGAGCGTAGAGCGGCTGTAGTGACTCCTCTCCTCCCAGCTGCAACTCCTGGGAGGACAGTAAGGAACTCAGCAACAGGCTGAAGGTGAACGGGCTGCAGGGATCTCTGCAGACTATCCCCAGCTCACCCACCCGGTGACACAGGAGACACAGCAGTGCCAAATGGACATCCAGGTGACCTGATCCCAGACTCTGGAGCTAACCAGAGCAAATGGCCATGTTTGGCAGAGTTCAACCAGAGGTGGGCTCGGCAGGGTTAGGAAGTCTCGGCTCTGCCACTTGGCGTGGCCCATCGTCCCTTCTCCCTGTAAGACCCCGTCCTTGAGTATATAAGGCTGGCGTCACTCCCTTCGAGGGGCCAGAATGACCAATTAGATGTGGTGCCATGGGAAAAAAGCACACACTACTTGGCACCTAGGAAGGGAGCCACCATGAGCACCACCCAAGGGCATTGGCGTGGCTGGACCATTCCATGGGCAAGAGCAACATCTCTGTGTGGTAACTGTCAATGCTGGCCAGGGATCTGGTCCTGGAATGCAGGTGGGTGCTCAACAAACTCCAGGGGCAGCTGCTCCATGGGAACTGACCAATGGCATGCTAAGTGGAACTTGTAAGCCCAGGGACAAAAGTCTACCCTAACCCACTGCAATCCTGGTCTTAAATGATGAAATCCAGCCAGCCTGGAACATCTGTGTTAAGTTCCAGCTCTTTGGACTTAGAAGCCATCCAAACCCTGGTGCTTAAGCCTTCTGCCCTGAGGGGACAGGGTGGGGGGGTTGGCATGGTGGATTTCCAAGCTTTCTGTTCTGAATATGGCCTCAAGTGTAACGTAGAATGTAAAATGCACAGTGAAGACCTCTGCCAGCCACTCCCGTCCCCACCAGGGGTTCACTGTACCTTGTATCCACTGCAGGTCAGGCCTGCATTTCTTTTTGCCAAGACACACTTCATTCGAAGAAAGAACGACCTCTCAATCTCGTATTCTGAAAGCAGAGGTGAGGTTAGATGTGCAGTGGCCCAGCTTGCTTGGCTTCCACACTGTCCTCCCAAGTGGCACTGACAAATTCCCAAGGCAGACACAGCAGCCAGAACCGTCCTCATCTATGCCAGGCCCTGACCCAGAGAGCTCCCGCCAGCAGCTGAGGTCTGGGTGGGGAGGGCAGAGACCATGTCCATCTTGCTGTGGCTTCTAAGACTCTGAAGGGAAGTAGCCTGAACCACAATGACAGCAAGAACCTTGGAAAGGCCAGTGTGGAGTCCAGGGATGAGCTTGGCATAGTGTCACCTGCCCCATCCCGTCTTGGAAGCCACAGGATCGTTGGGTTCCAGGAGAGCCACCTGAGCCACCTGGAACAGGTACCTGAGCTGTCAGAAAGGCCCCGAAGTATCCAGATTTCTTCAAGGTACTAGATACCTGATGACAATCACAACTTATCCTGTCTCTGGCAAAGGGAGCTAGGCACATAACCCTTCTTGCAGCAACAGTGAAACACTCACTTGTAGCCTGGTAAAACGGAAGCATTGGCTCTCATTTCAGAACCCCTCCCCAGGTCTTTATCTGTCCAGGGCTCCTCCTCCTAGCTCAAGCTAAGCCACGGCTTTCTTTTAAAAAAATTCATTTCTTTTTACTTTATGAGTGTCTTGTCTGCATATTTGTAAGTGCACCTTATGCATGCAATGCCCACAGAGGCCAGAAGAGGGAGCTGGTCCCTTGGAACTAGAGTTACAGATAGATTCGTACTACCATGTGGGTGCCAGGAACTAAGTCCAGGTCCTCTTAACTGCTGAGCCATCTCTCTAGCCCCAGGAGAATTTGAAAAGATTTTCTAGTTATTTTCCAGTCTGGGGGAAGAACTCAATGTTGCACATATTTACCATAAAATAAAAGTCATAAAAAATAAAAGAGTCATTTCAAACAGAAAGTCAGCTCTGCAAGAAGTGAAGGAGAAAACCAAGCACTTAGGAACCTGCACGTCTCTCAAATAGTATTGAAATGAGACAACATGTGACCCTATCACTTGCAGCCATTATTGTTCCTTCACTTTTACTGTCCACGCCTTAGACTTGACCACCATAGACATAGGGACAAATGGTCTTGTGAGAGCCACCAGGCACACTTACTTCCATTTTGTAAAATACTTGGAAAGGCACCAGGATGACTGAGAGAAGCCATCCCAGGATGCAAGCACAGATCACAGGGCCAGCTAAGTCCCCAGTCCACCTCAGAGCCCACGTGCCGGGCTTCCACCCTGAACATGAATGGACTCTTGACTCTGGATCTAGAACTTCCAGGCCCCAGACCTGCATACTGCATGAGCAAGCGAGCTCTGCTAGAGTCTGTCTTCCTAGCTCTCCCACAAGGGGCAAGGAAGAATGGGACTCTGCATAGCCAGACTCTCTCTCTCTCTCTCTCTCTCTCTCTCTCTCTCTCTCTGCATGAACATGTGTGTGTGTGTGTGTGTGTGTGTGTGTGTGTGTAAGTCGAGGGCGGAGGACAATCTCAATGCCGTTTCTCAGGTACCATCCACCCTATTTTTTTAATTTTTAAAAATTTATTTGTTATGTTTTCTATGTGTATGAGTGTACTGTCTGCATTGTAGGTTGGTGCACCCATGTCGTGCAGTGACGCGGAGGTCAGAAGAGGGTGTCGGATTCCCCTGGAACTGGAGTTAAAGACGGTTCTTTTTTTTTTTTTTTTTTTTTTTTGAGACAGGGTCTCCCTGTAGCCCCAGCTGTCCTGGAACTCACTCTGTAGACCAGGCTGGCCTTGAACTCACAAAGATCCGTCTGCCTCTGCCTCCCGAGTGCTAGGATTAAAGGCGTGCGCCACCACGCCTGGCTAAAGACGGTTCTTAACCGCCATGTGGGTGCTGGGAATTGAATCTGCGTTTTCTGCAAAAACAGCCAGTGCTCTTAACCTCGGAGCCATCTCTCCAGCCCCCCACCCCCGTTTTTTGAGACAGGGTCTTTCATTGACCTGAATCAGCCTGTTTCTACTTCTCCAAGGCTAGGGTTACAAGCTTGTGACATCATATCCAACTATTTTTAAGATTTTATGTATTTATTTTTGTGTGTATGAGTATTTTGCCTGTATGTATGTAAGTGCGCCTGTGTCATGAAATCCCCGTGATGGCAAAAAGAGGGTGCTAAATTCCCCTGGAACTGGAATTAGGGACAGTTGTAAGCCACCATGTGGGTGCTGGGAGCTGGAAACTATAGCCCCAGGCACATAAGAGACCCATTAGTCAGAAAGTCTGCTGATCTTTCCAGGTTGTCAGAGGGAATTGAAAGGTCGGGGCCTCTGGAATATACTGCGTATCTTCATAACACTCATCATTGTAATTTAAGGAGGCAGGTGTGTGATGCCCAGGGATTCTGAACTGATGTGTGCCATGGCAGAAATCCTAACCCCCTGGTCAGAGTTCTTCCAAATGCATAAAACAGCTTACAAAAGGAGCCAATTGTATTGGAAAGAATCAGCAAAATATTTAAATGTGGTGCTATGGATATAAGTATCTTCCTGTCTAGTACATTCAATGATTTAATAGTGGGCTTCATAACTCCCGAAAATTCCAAAGTCGCCACTAAGTGTTATGTTTAAATATCCTTAATAGGGGCTGGAGAGATGGCCTAGCGGTTAAGAGCGCTGACCGCTCTTACAGAGGACCCGGGTTCGATCCCCAGCACCCACATGGCGGCCGAGAACCGTCTGAAATTCCAATTCCAGGAGAACTCCAGTTCCAGGGGAATCCGAGACCCTCTTCTGACCTCCGCGGCATTGCACGACACGGGTGCACATACAGTACATTCATACACATACGGAAATAAATAAAATTAATAAAAAAATATCCTTAATAACCATAACATGATAGGAAAATGTCTATCTACAGTGTCTGTGCTTAGAAAAGCCATGGTTCTAATGGTTCTAGCATGGTTTATAGCCTACAATCACATGCAAACAACGTGCTAAATTTCACCTAGAGGAAACATGAGTGTAATTTTCCCCCATGAAATTTCATATTCTCTCATCTCTGGGTCAGTCCTCAGAAACAGCAGTGCAGGCCTATACCCATGTGGGCAACTCTGGAGTTCTAAATCAGGAGCACATGATGGGGAGAGCCTGTGGTCCATGGCTGGACAGCCTCTGGCACGTAACAGGAGCTCACTGATTGTTGGTTGAAAACACAGAGGCAAGATGGGGACATAGCTCATGTGAGAAGAGGCAGCCCACATGCACAAAGATGGGGACATAGCTCATGTGAGAAGAGGCAGCCCACATGCACAAAGATGGGGACATAGCTCATGTGAGAAGAGGCAGCCCACATGTACAAAGCCCTGGGTTCCATCCCAGTACTATAAGCAAGCAAGCAGGAAACACAGAGGTATGAGTGTATAGCCACTTTGGGTGGTGCTGGTGTTTGCCTGACCCAGTTGGCAGGTGTGGGGATCAAAACACTGAGGTCATAGTCAAGAGAGTGGCCTGGCCTTGTTTCATCGGTGTGGGGAAGTACCTTGGAGCAGGTGATGGTGGAGAGGAGGATGAGCCGTGAGGACTGCCGTCATCTCATCGTGGTCAGAAGGATGGATGTACTCATAAATACTGTTGCCTGTGAGCTCTACCTGCCGAGGGAGGGAAGGGTCAGAGATGTCATATGTCTCTCTAGGGCTAGTGCCAGGGGGAGGGGGCCCGAGGTTCACACCCTGCTAGGGACAGGACGTTGTTGGTCTCTGCTGGAAGCTCATCCCTTGGTCCAGTGCAAACATGGACCCAAGCTGCTGTTTGCAGTGCTCTGAACTGTGGCCACCCTTTCTGAAAAGGCCAAGAACACAGGCATGAGCTTTGTGCCCAGAGAGTCCTAAGCAGGAAGAATAGCCAGAGTGGAAGGACAGGCGAATGGCAGCGATGGGGCTCCCAGGGGCAGGCCTGGGTATTCTTCAGATAGAGAACAGCATAAAACACTCAAGCTGGCTCTCTGTCCTCTGCTCTCACACACATGCTGTGTGAGGGAATGGCCGGCTGCAGACCAGCTGCCTCCATCCTGCTGCCCCAGGATGGAGCCAGGTCACTCAGAAGCTGACCAGCTGGGAGCTATGGAGACCTCCCATCCCACTCTGAAAAGGTTCCTTCTATGTCAGCACTGAACCGTGCCCCGGGGCCTGCCAGGGCTCTCTCACATTGCCAGAAATGTGTCTCTGGACTTCTGGGTCCCAACTGACTGTGCTTATTCTACAGACCCGCCCAGGGTGTGGCTGGGTCTGTCCTTGTGACTTTGGATCTGAGGAAGGGCTCAGACCGCTTGAAGGAATTCCCTAGGGTTACCACTTTACCATTTTCACTTCACCTACCTCTAGACACACCCCACGGGTGTGTGACAGGCCTCAATGTCCTTTGAGGGTGGACAGGACTGTCCTTTGAGGGAACAGGAGGCCCCAGAAAACATGCTAGGATTTTTTTTATGTGTCTAAGTGTATTGCCTGCATGTGTGTAAGTGTACCCATGTCATGCAATCCCCATGGAGGTCAGAAGAGGGTGTTGGACCTCCTGGAACTACAGTTTCAGATGTTTGTCAGCTGCCATGTGGGTGCTGGGAACTGAACCCGGGTCCTCTGCAAGAGCAGCCAGTGCTCTTAACCATTGAGCCATCTTTCCAGCCCCTGTGCTAGTATATTTACACAGAGAACCCTGATAGGCCAGTTCCTGACCTTGAGAACCTTTGTGTGTTCTCCACCATGACAGGACATGCTTCTGGCTTCTCTAAGACCTTAAGACCTCAGTCCCTCACTCACCTTAAGATGAGGCCAGAGTGTTCCAGAAACAAACCAGAGCACCCTCCCTGAAGTGATGGTTACATCCTATTTTTAGAATTACAATCAGAAGAGCTGAGAGTGATCAACAGTGACTCCGTATACCCAGTATTCAGGGAAGCTCCAGGGCAGTGGTAGGAATACCACCACTGCTGGTGGGGACCCCAGAACCCAGCAGCATGGGGAAGAAACTCAAAGCATACAAAAAGGTGCCCTTGCTCATCCACTGCTGGTGGGAATGTAAACTTGTACCCACTATGGAAAGCAGTGTGGAGAACCCTTGGAAGACTTGGAATGAACTTGCCACCTGAGCCAGCCATACCACTCCTGGGTATATACCCACAAGACTCATCTTACCACAGAGATACATGCACAGCCATGTTTATTGCAGCTCTCTTCACAATAGTGAACCAACCCAAGTCCCCCTCAACTGACGAGTGGATAGAGAAAACGTGGTACATCTACACAGTGGAGTTCTATGCAGCGGTAAAGAAAGATGATATCATGAACTTTGCAGGTAAATGGATGGAGCTAGAAGATATCATGCTGAGTGAAGTAACACAGTCCCAGAAAAACAAACAATGGGGCTGGAGAGATGGCCTAGCGGTTAAGAGCGCCCACCGCTCTTACAAAGGACCCAGGTTCGATCCCCAGCACCCACATGGCGGCGAGAACCGTCTGAAACTCCAATTCCAGGAGAACTCCGGTTCCAGGGGAATCCGACACCCTCTTCTGACCTCTGCGGCATTGCACAACACAGGTGCACAAACTTGCATGCAGATAGTACATTGATACACATACAGAAATAAATAAATGCCGGGCGTGGTGGCGCACGCCTTTAATCCTAGCACTTGGGAGGCAAAGGCACGCGGATCTCTGTGAGTTTGAGGCCAGCCTGGTCTACAGAGTGAGTTCCAGGACAGCCAGAGCTACAGGGAGACTCTGTCTCAAAAAGACCAAAAAAAAAAAAAAAAAAAAAAAAAAAAAAAAGATATAACAAACAATGAATGGTATCCCTCATTCTGTGGATGCTAGCGCCAACTACCTTTAAACATTGTATGGATCAAACCTGAGCAACTTAATGTGATCTGAAAAAAAACTGTTCATCTTATATTGTCCACAAAATCCAAAAAAAAATAAATAAAGGCCTCTTGGGCCCTAGACGGAGGGGACCTGGGTGGGTCCAATGTACATCCCCTTCTCAGCCTTGAGCTAGAGTAGCCCGAGCAGCACAGGAGGCTATGGGGGGGGGGATCTAGTCCCTCCAGTGCCACCTACTAAAGTTCTCAAGCCTTAATCCAATCCTGAAACAAAGCCTACTCCTGCTACATAGGAGTTCAGGTCCCAGCTGTCGCTAGATGGAGCATCTGTTCCTTATAAAAGCCATTTAAAAAAATTATTTTATTTTGTCTATGAGTATTATTATTGCCCGCATGTATGATGATTCCGCACCGTGCCATGCAGTACAAAGATGTCGCAAGAGAGGCCTGTAAAAAAACTGGAAGGTAATGCTCATGGTTATTAGTTGCCATGTGTGGGTGCGGGAATGCAAACCACTGGTTCTCTGTAAGAAATCCAGTGCCTCTTAACACCAGGCCATCTCTCCCGCTCCTCAGCTGGTGGTATTTAAAACAAAAACAAAACAACAAAAAACATGGTGGTCTGGAGAGATAGCCTAGCGGTTAAAACCACCAACTGCTCTTTGCAGAGGGACCCCGGTTCATCCCAGCACCCACATTGGCGGACTAAGAACGTCTGTAACTCCAACTTCCAGGAGAACTCCAGTCTCAGCGGGATAGAGACCCTCTTCTGACTCCAAGGCACTTGCACGACACGGGTGCACAGCCTACATTGCAGCTAAGTAATTCATACGACAGTACAAAAAATAAATAAAAATTTAACCAAAATACACAAACAAAAGCCAAGAGCAAGAGGGGAGGAGAGGGATGAATATTTAAGGATTGTGTTGAGTTCTTTTTGAGGCGAAAAAAAAAGTATGCTAAGTGCGTCTCAGCAAGACAAGACACGCTTTTGGGGACCACAGAAACACATCTCTCTGATGATTAACTAGACTCCAGGTTTTATTTATTTATTTATTTATTTTATTTATTTATTTTATTTAAGTTCTTTTGCGACAGCGGGCTTCTCCCTGTAGCTCCAGCTGTCCAGGAACTCACCTATGTAGACAATCAGGCTGCCTTGACCTAACAGAGAACCTCCGCCTGCCTCTGCCTCCCAAGTGCTAGGATTAAAGGCGCTTGTGCCCACCGCACCTGGCTGGCATGCACCTTTAAAACTTGGGTTTTAATCTCTAAATTGCTTCATCTGATTTCAGAGTACCTGTTCTCATCTTAGGTGGGAGTGTGAGAGTAGAGACTCTGGGATGGAGAGCTTGATTTTCTGAGCTCTCTCTTCCTTTTTAGACAACTCTGTGGCTGTCTACAAAATACAGCAGACTTCAGATAGCAGAAATGTGTTCACAGAACAAAATTTGGAGTGATCAAACAGTGATGACCTTAACACAAAATTATGGTTGGCTTGGTGTTTCCTCTCTCTATTCATGCTTTTGAATGATGGAAGAAATATCTCACCCAAACCTCTGAAATCTATATAGATAGGAATTTGTCACTTTAAAATTCCCCAAGACTCATTTCTCAGCCTTATTAAAACAGAACTTCAATGTGATGTTTTAGTGCATGCTAACTACAAAATTAATGACTTTCCTACTAAGAGCTTTTTAGTTTGCTGCCTGAAGATTTTTTCATTACCTGCCAAGAAAGATGCGTCATGTGTTAATACAACACTGTCAAAAGGATAGATTCTGTGTGGAAGGGCAGGGTCGCTTGGCCCCAGGAAAATGCACAAGACTCTGCTCGGCGTGTCCTTGACCTAAGTGCTGGCAGATCCTTGAGCATTTTAAAATAAGATGGTTTGGGTTTCAGAGTTCAAGTTATGTCACACAAACCCATAAGAGCTCACTACTTTATTTTCTAAAGCAAAAAAAAGGATCTGTTGTCTCTAATTGCCTCCCTGATGGCTACAACGGTTGCTCGTTTTACGGGGGTTCTGGCAATCTGTCTCAATTATTGCCTTTTTTGCTTTATGTGCCCCATAACCAGCTATCTCACATATCTACAACTTTCCTTCTGAAATGTGTCTTAGTTACCTACAGATATTACTATACATGGCACTTCATTACAACAGATTGAACCATTGGACACTTTTTTTTAATTTTTATTTTAATTTATTTATTTTTACATGTGTTATGAATGTATTGTCTGCATGCAGGTCTGCGCACCCGTGTCGTGTGATGCCGCGGAGGTCAGAAGACGGTCTCGGATTCCCCTGGAACTGGAGTTCTCCTGGAACCGGAGTCACAGACGGTTCTCAGCCGCCATGTGGGTGCTGGGGATCGAACCCGGGTCCTCTGCAAGAGCGGTCGTCGCTCTTAACCGCTAGGCCATCCCTCCAGCCCCCCATATGGACACTTAAAATATATGCATGACTTTATTTTTCCTCAAATATAATTGAAATGATTGTATTTAAAAAAAACAAAGGAGAGAGGAAGAAGGAAAGAAGGAAGGAAGGAAAGAAGGAGGGAAAAAAGGAGGAAAGAGGAAAGAGAAGGGGAGGGAAGAAGAGGGAAAAGGAAAGGAAAGACTAAATCCTTTAACAAATATTCATGGATGAGAGTATCCACCCAAATATCCACCCAAACACATTTAAATGTGCCTATGTGTTTTATATGTGAGCACAAATACTGAATAGAAAGTTTAAGCCTGGGGAGTCTCTATTTCCCCACACTTGGTGTCTGGGATGAGGAGGTAACCTATATTCTGTGGTTGTTTCTATCATTTTGTAATACCAAAGTTTGACAGCAATGATCATACTTACTCATGAATTTAAAAGCAAAATAAATGATTAATCCTGCCACATGAAGTAGATTTCTTATCCCAATGCCTTTTTTAATGTAATAAAAAGGCTTTTTAACAGAGGTGGTCTTATACACATAAAATACAGTTTTTATATCCTTAAATAGATCATTCTGACCATTCAAAATAAAACAGAGCAATCCTCTTTGCTGTGAACTTTCACACAACCATAGCTCTGGGGGGCTTACATCCCCGTGGCTCTCTGCTGCTGAGTTTAACCCTGACTCCAAGGGAGCCTCACTTAATAATAAAATGACACTGAGTGTAATTGAAAATTCTCAGAATACATAACTGCACCATGTAACTATGAGCTATGACTCTGGTTGTTATCAGAAACATTCAAAGGGTGACTGTACTTGCCTTATAGAATCTTACCAATGCATCTTTTATTTTGCCGTTCTGGGAATCGAACCCAGTGCCTCGTGCTACATGCCTATCACTAAGTTACACCTCCAGCTCCAACACTTTTTGTCTGTGTTTATTTTATTTTCTAAGAACCATCTTTAAATAAATTTAATAATATTCAAGTTTGCCATATTGGCCTGATTTTTCACTACCAATAAAAATAATCTACGGGCGGGGCGGCACATGCCTTTAATCCTAGCACTTGGGAGGCAGAGGTAGGTGGATCTCTGTAAGTTCAAGGCCAGCCTGGTCTACTTATTGAGTTCCAGGCCTTCTGGGACTAAAAGGGAGACCCTGTCTCAAAAAGACCAAAAAAAAAAAAATCTAAAAGATGCAAAGCATGTTTGAAAAGAGTAGTGGATTGGGTATCCTATTCAATACTTTATTTTGCCATTTAAGTAAAGAAGACAGAAAAAAATACACATTGCAATGCTGCCCAGATTCTCTTCTGTAGCGCTAATCATGAACAGGAGGCAGGCTTGAGGGGAAGGTTTGCTGTTGCTTATTTAAACAGTTCACCATGGAACGTCCCCGAGACACGGACACAGAGCTCCTAACAGCCTTGCTGTGTTTTTAAGCTGCAGACGGGTTCAGTCTCACTTAGGAGTTAGGAAGAAATCAGTTGTAGACACAGTCAGTTTGACTTCCCTTTATTTCAATAGTCACTTCTTCGGGGGACATGGGGTCAAGAGGTATCTCTACAGTTTTCTTAGAAAATGGTAGCCTTTCAAAATAATGGTACCAAGTTTTAGTTCTGCATAAGATCAAAGGGAAACATAATACAAGATTTGTGAGGCTGCATCGCTTTCCCTTGGTAGAGTTAATCAGGAGCAGGATGCAGACCTCTCACCTAGCCAATATTTTGTTCATTCTTAATTATTGTGTTCAGAGTCAATCTATCCAATCTCCCACATTTAAAGAAGAGAAAAATGACAGGGAGAAGCTGGATGATGGACTGAGTCACCAACCAAAAACAGTGGATGTCCCTAGGATGTCCCAAGGACCTAGGCTGTGCCCGCACATTCCGAATGACTAGTAGTCCTAACAGGTGCCT
The DNA here is from genome assembly GCA_009823505.1 of Rhizomys pruinosus. Lineage (NCBI taxonomy): Eukaryota > Metazoa > Chordata > Mammalia > Rodentia > Spalacidae > Rhizomys > Rhizomys pruinosus. The sequence continues at coordinate 1,417,696 of VZQC01012821.1, forward strand.
GCCAAAGGGCTCTAGGTACTCCTGGCTTCTAATGAAGCTGCTTATAAATTACATGACAGTTATTAGATCTGCTCCTCAGCCACAGTCCTAATAGCTCCAAAGCAGGTATTATTATTTAAATTATGGTTCCAGAACATTAAGTGCCTCTCCAATCAGACAATGAAAACCTTAAAACTGACTCTCCTTTTTGCTTTGATTGTTAGAGAGCTCAGATCTAAGTTTACTATTTAATATTAGTGCCTTTACCTATTTTGAAAGATTTTGTCACGTTTTTGACATTATCGTAAGACTACCAATGACTTTATAAATTTCAAATGAAATTGGTAAATAATCCAATCTAGGTCAATTGACTACAGCCTGAAAAATAAACCAGTCTGGGTATAACTGAAGGGCCCTGACTAATTCTAAATAGGAGAAGGTAGAAATCCAAAGGATGTAACCACAGAAAAATGGAATCTTTCTTTCTTTCTTTCTTTCTTTCTTTCTTTCTTTCTTTCTTTCTTTCTCTCTCTCTCTCTCTCTCTCTTTCTTTCTTTCTTTCTCTCTCATTCCTTCATTCCTTCATTCCTTCCTTCCTTCCTTCCTTCCTTCCTTCCTTCCTTCCTTCTTTTTCCCTCTTCCAGCCTTTCTGTGTTGAGCATTGAACCCAGGGTCTTGTGGCAGCCTACCCTCTATCACCAAGCTATACTTCCAGCCCCATAAACTAGTTAATTTCATATAATAAATAGTATTTTTAATCTTACAAGTACATTAATCCCATGAGTCATGTAGGTACAAGAGTTAAGACTTAGCAAACTGTATTCAGAAGAGCTTGTCTCATTAAAAAAAGGGGGGGCATGGCATGGTAGAATGTAAGGGCTGTGATTGGGGTGAATGGTGAAACTATAGCAATATAGACTGGACACTTATTTGATCAACATGATTATACATACAAGCCCCTCCAGCTGGATAGTGGGAGTCTTGGGCTGTGTAGGTTTGGGCATAGCTGCTTGCAAATCGGTTTTACATAAAGGATGCTTGTATTCATAACTTATTACTTATTGTTTAAAAAAAAAGAAATAAAAAGGGGGGGCATAAAAGGAAGGAACTTCCAACCAGTTTTAGTGTGTAATTTATTTACTTTGCATGATCAACTCGGAAGCATAGATACCTTCTTGGACAAGAAGGATAAACTGACCCTGGAGAGGAAGTTATATACCAGTGACATTAAAAAAATATGTTGCCTGAAAAAGTAGGACTGTACCACATGCAGATTTCCAAATTTGGTAATCTTGCCTTTCAATGAGAAAATTCAAGCCACATTATTGAGCATGTTTCATTTTGGCTTAACTTCAAGAAAAGTCAGGCAGTATAGCATCCTCAAGAGGCTCTCCAAGACATTTTCTGTGTTTATCATTAGGTCTAGTGTATCTTTCATTGAATAAAAAGTCACACTGATAGCTCAGAGTGTAGAGGAGAATTTACTCCTGAGATGTATAAAAACTGTGACTTTCCAAGCTGCCTTCTAAATATTTGTGTTTAGACCTGTAGACAAAGGCTATTCTCAGTCCTAATCAGAGAAGCCCTTCTTTCCAGGGAATGGTGGTGAATGCAAAGACTCACACCTGCTCAGGGTCCTAAGAGGAAGTGGTGGTTGGTCGACTGCTCACCCCTGAGCAAGGCATATACTCTATCCCCTCTAAGGCTCAGGGAACATTGCAGAAGATGGGGGTGGGGGGATTATGTAAGAACCAGAAGGCAGGGCAAAGGCTTTGAAACCCCATCTCCTGGACACAATACTTCAATTGGCAATCACAAACTCACCCCAGCTGTGGCTGCTGGCATATATAAAATGCTTGTGCCCCTGGGTGTGTCAACAGGCACAGATGCAGGCATGGGGGAGGAGCTTGGGGGTCCTACCCCTCGCTGATGAGATCAGCTATTGGCTCCTGTTAGTTTCTAGAACCAGAGGACTCATTGCCTTCAGTTGTCTACCCCCTGGTGATCCCACTAGGCTCTGAAGAATAGCTCCAAACAGTCACATAGAAAACCCTGGTTAAGCTTGGTGAGTCTCACAAGAAAACAAAAAGACAGGAATCTGAGAAAGGGACTTTGGGAGCAGTGATAGTGATGTGGGGGAGATAAGAGAGGGTAGGCGTTAGAGTAATCAGAATGTATTATATACAAGTATGAAATTGTCAAAGAACAAATTTAATTTTTTAAAGTGTGACTTTTGTCACCAGGAGCCATGCTCCTGAGATCAGACAAGATTAATGAGCCTTCTCTGTGGCCAGATGTGCCATGAGCCCTCTACCAAAGTCTCTGGGTAGACAGACAAGCTGAATCTACCTCTTTCCTCCAAGGAATGGTATTACTGAAACATTCTAAAGAAATCAGGACCTTGCAAAACAGTAGTGAACTGAGTTTTATGAGCTTCTATCACAAGCATATAAAATGCTTTACTGAAACAATCACTGAACTGGAAAAGCTCAGGAAAAATGACCCTGAATTCCATGGGAACACTCCTGAGCCCAGCTCTCCCCTTGCAGTCTCCCCAAAGCATGTACTGCACAAAACCCATGCTAGAGGACAGCTTGCCTCTTGCTAGGCAGCAATGTCTGGTACCACGGGCAGACCAGCAGCAAGCGGAGGGTCCCTCTTGGGGAAGCCAACCTCACATTACTAGGTAAGTAGACAGTTTAGGACATCAGGCAGACTCTCAGAACAAGACTCAGCACAGCTGAGACATACTGACCATTAACCAGAAAAGAAAAAGAAAGCAAAAAAGGTAAAATGTAACAAGAGGAAAACGTTCCCTGTGAAAGGTTTCAAGAAGGGCATTTTATAATTACGGATTATGTTCACACACAAAAGCAGACCCTTAAGCTAACTCATTTTCAGGTGGATCCAGGCCATCATGATCCATTAATATTTCACTTAATGCTTTGATGGTACATAAAATCAGGCAGTACCTACCTGGGACAGGCCTAAATGCACAGAAGCTGTCTCGGATATATACATGATTTTGCCATCAGAAGCCACCACAAAAACAAATCCATCCAAAGTCTGTAAAAGAGAAAGTATCAGAGTAGGAGATGACAGTTCAGTTCGACATACAATCATGCTATCACAGGGCTGGAGGAGTTGTATGAAACTTGATGGGCTGGGTCAGGGAGCTGTAGCTATGTGGTGGTAGAGTGTTTGCCTAGCATGCATGAGGCCCTGGGACAAACACACACACACACACACACACACACACACACACACACACCACAGTTTTTTGGATGAAGGAGAAAAAAAAGAGCCCAGGACTATAAGGGCTGCAGGTAACAATACTGAGGTTTATTTCCCAAGCCAGGCGGCCCTCGAATGCTTTTAAGGCACTTTAAAAACAGTCTTGCACCCACGTTACAAAATTAAACAAAACATTTTCGAATCCTATCCTACCCTGCTTGAACGTAGCAGCTTTTATTGTTTGAGCTTATTTTAGCACTTAGTACAAATCCGGTGTTCTACGGTTCTTAGGGGAACATCCACCACTCTGTAGACCATTTAATGTCGGAATTGGCAGTGGTTTATACCACGAGGACAGACACTTTATTTGCCACAATTTTCTAGTTACCCCTAAGTACCATCTGAATAATAAATTCCTACCATTGCTATTCCCTAGAAAATAAAACAAAATACTCGATTATTTTACCAGACTGTGTCTATGGAATTAAGTATTTAGACTTTGAAAGAGATCAAATAACTTTTGCCAAAGTCAAAGAGGAAAAAAAAAAAAAGAATTGACTTCTGAAAAATTAAATGACTCCAATAAAATTCTGAATTTTTGTCTAAGTTGGCTAACCTTCCAAAAATGAATAAATTATAAGAGGCAATTCAAACAAGCAAAAAAAAAATTAGTTGTGTCTAGAATTAAAAGACTAAATAACTTTTGAAAAGAAGAAACTGTGTTTTATTTACTTGTTCATATTTTAAGATCAGGTACAAAAAAAAAAAAAGCAATAAAGTTGGTGAGAGCCCCGTGCAACTTGAAATGGTGCACCAATAAAAATATTCCAAATTAATTTCTGGCTACAAATTCTGTTTTTATAGCATGTAATTGAAACCAGATTACCATTGGGTTTCTTCAAACTACCCTGTTGAAGGGGGTGGGGTAAAAAAATGAAGTAGAAGTGAAATTTGAACGATACCATTACATCCTCAGAATGGAATAGTTTACTGTAAAAATTCTTCGACAACTAAACTGTCGTTACCTTCACTAGGAGTGGAATCTTCCTTCCTTTATTTTTCGAACTTTAACTCACACTAAACCGGTTACCCTTCCGATACAAAAGGAAAAAAATTGATTTCTAACTTCATGATTTGAATGTTTAACTCCAAAATCATTCAAGAGATACCCTTAATCAAATTGATTTCTCACAATATTTAGGAAAATGAGAACTTAAAAAAGTCATAATTAAATTCTTTCTTTAAATTGCCTCTGCCCCCCCCCCCGCAATTTTTTAATGGGAAACGTGCAGCAACCATCCCCACTCAGGAGTTAATTAAACACACTGTGGAGATGTCTGGTGTGCTGACTTTGCCAGGTTTTCACTGAGGTGCCTCACTCAGTTGTCTGATGTTGGCGCCATTTATGAACATGAAAAATGCAAACAGCCCCCACCGGCTCTAGGTGAGCTGGGGCTTCTTTGCAGAGCAGAGCGCATCTGGCTTCCTACTCGCTGCCGGTCCTGGGCTTAGGCTGTGACAGCCAGGCTTCCAATATTTAAAAAATAAGCACATCTAAGCATGTGGAGCAAAGGTTCTGAAATGATCGTTTTTTTTCCCCCCCAAAACGCAGAGCTCGCGGCTGACTCTCCAACTTCAGTCGCAAAGGACTTTAGCAACTTTTTTATCCTTTTTAAAAGAAAACACAAAATAGAGGAAGGAAATGCAAAATAGCTCTCGGTGGGCATTTTTCCATGGCAGAGACAAATCACCGAAATGCGGGAAATGAATCCAGACCTTGAAGAGATTCTGTAAAGGGCGAGTGAGGCGGAGCGGACGGCGCGGTTCTCAGCTTCGGAGGCGCAGCGCAGCGCCGGGCACACGCCCTCGAAGCCCCCCGCGTGGAAACCGAGGTCCCGAGCTGCTCGGCACCTTATGGTTTGGGGGGACAGAACGCCCGAGCCCTCCCACCCCCATCAAACAAAGGTCCCAAGAACCAGCTGACCCCCAGGGTGCCCGGCATCTGGGTTATTGGTTCCGGACCTAGAACTGGGTTAGAGCGGCTGCGGGCCTCGCTGCGACCTCGAGGGTTGCTTGTAACCCTCAGACCCTCACTTTCCTGCTCACAGCAAGGCGCAGAGCTGGGTGGTGGCGAGTGGAGTCGGACGCAGACTTTTCAAAGAATCTGGCCTTAGAAACCGCTTTGGGGGAGAGGACCCTAGGTCTCCACCCGCGAAACCCTCGGGGCTGGCGAGCACCCGCCACTCCTCCGGCTCCGGGGCCCGCCTGATGTCTCCCAGAGCGAACTCGGGGTCCGGAGGAGCCCACCCGGCCCGGGACGCCTTGTACTCCGGGTCTCGAGTGGGCGAGACTCCTGGGGAGCTGGGCCCGTCTGAGGAACCCTCCCACCCGGGACACGGGGCGTCCCCAGACGCGGACGCTCTACCTGCAGGAGGTGCGATCCGAGCTCCTTGGCGACGCTGTCCAGGGGCCCTGTCCGGCTCGGCTGTCCCCATGCGTCTCCTAAACCTGGAACGAGGGAACATAACACCCCAGTAAACCGCAGAGCCCAGAAGAGGCCAGGGCTCCCCGCAAGGTGCGTGGAAAGTCCGCAGCTTCCCCCGCCAGGTCCTCGGCTTCTTCACCGATCCCGTTTCCCTAGGGTTAAAAAAGCCAAAGCGGGAGGAGAAAGCGACTCCGCGGCCCGCAGTCGAGGGCTACGCGCGCACCGAGCCCACCGCTCCCGAGGGTCGTCCCTGTCCTCACCGCTCTGAAATTGCCGTTTTATTGGAAATGCCACAGTAATCTAATCTGCTTTGAAATTGGCCATCCTCGAGGCCAAATGAGGATATCGATTTGACCCGAACACACTCCCCCAGGACCTGGTCTCAGCTTCGCTCCCTCCCGCAGCGCCCGGAACTCTGCCTTTCCCAGAGAGGCCCAGACTCCGCCGCGCGGCCCAGGGTCAGCTCCGCCGGCGCCCGCTGCCCCTGTCCGCCCCGTGTCCCTCGCTCTCCAGGCGCTCACCCGGAACCCTGTCTCGCATCCTATCCCAGAGCTCGGGGTTCACTGGATGGAAGTTGGGTGGGGGGCGGGTCTTTTCTACAACAACTTCTTGATCCAAAGACGGGATGAGCCACACACGGGCAGGCATACACTGGGCTCTCCACGGTCACTAGGAGATGCGTGTTCTCACGCAATCGGGAGTCTCTCAGAGCCCCTGATTCTTAACAAGGTCCTCGAGACCTGCGGCTCCTCACCTTCTCCTCCCAGGCAACCAGTGTTGCTGAGGAGGAAAGCCCTGCCCTTCGGAGTCTCCCTCTCGCAGTCATCGGACTGACTGCAGTGACCCAGAAAACCTCAGGCATCCCTCGGCGCACAGAGAGGAAGCCAGAAAGCTCTCAGAGGTGCCTACGCTAGAGAAGGGCTAGGAAAATACTTAATCTTTCCCCCCAGTGCTTCCGCTGAGGCCCTCCAGCTAGCGCGGCGACACCCCCTGCCCCGCACACATCAGGTGGCAGAAGCCCTGTAGCCACTTCACCCTCATGGCCAGCATGCGCCAACCTCCGCCAGCTCCCTTAGTCTGTACTCCTTGCACGACTTCTGTGGGGTGCATTGTGGATCCAGCAGACTCATCCTCCAGGGACTTGCAGGCCTATGTATCCTAAGTACAGGTCCACAGGTCAGGAACCACTTGGCCAGGCTCTGACCAGGTACACTGTCCAGTCTCCAGTCTCCGTGAAATCCCGAGGCTGCAAAGCCTCTCAGCATAGACAGACTGTAGTGGGTTGCAGAGGACTCACCCAGGAGACAAGTGGTTTTCAGATCTCCACATCAGAAAATACAAAACCTACCTTGAGGTCCAGTACCGGGTTCCTGGAAACTATTTTGAAACTAAGGTGGGGGGGGGTGACCTTTAATTTCTGCTCCTGGGTTCAAGGAATCTGGGCTCACCTTGGTCTTCTCCCGGGAAGTGGCTCCTTTCCACATATCCCCAAGCGCCCCCACCCCAAATGCAGCCCAATTATAGCTGGTCCCTCAGCCTTCACCCTGTGAGCTGGGTGGCTTTTTACACACACACACACACACACACACACACACACACACACACACACACACACACACACACACACAGAGAGAGAGAGGAAATTGCTCCCAGTTCAAGCACCTCCAAACTGCCCCCCATCATAGGCTTCAGGCTGTGACATATGGCAGGAAGCTGGGGCAGTGACCCCCTCTTTAAACAGCAACAGGAGAAAAAAAAAGATCTAAGAGCCCCCAGGTTATAGAGAAGCATGCATTCACTAGACCCAGGAAAGAAAAAAAGACAGCCAGGCCTGTCCTCTGTCCTCTCCCAGCCTCTGGGATCTTCCTGGATTTGGGTGGTGTCTGGGCATGAAGCTGTCCTTGACCCTCCTGTGCAAACTGAACTCCCACTCTCCCCACCACTTCCGACTTCCCCCAGGATCTTCAGAGACCCTGTCCATTGGAGAATAATCTCCAAAACAGACTCCTCTGTCAGGCTCCCCCAAAAAATCGTGTGGAAGGCCCTTTCTCTACAACAGTGCCCTAAGCATACGGGAGAATTCTTAGTATAATTTTCGTATAAAGCCTGGAGAGCTTGTTTTTGTACGTCTCTATAATTTCCCTTTAACTACCACACCTCCACTTTGTAGCAGAGATTTGGCACCAATTCACCTCCTTTGGATCTGGGGGGAGGCGGCTGCACAGGACCGGTCTACCACCACCACCTCCAGCCACCTCACCCCACACTGGTGGCGCTGCCAGCTGTTCCATTAGGAACCACTGTGGGTGACGTCTTTCATGCAGACCATAAAAGTATACTTTGGGTTGAATACAGAGACCGAATAAAGTAAGATTTGTCACGAAAAGAATGGTCTTGGTACTGTAAAGTCAAGGGCACAACCCCCCCCCCAAAGCAAATGGCCTTTCTCTGGACCCAACAAAGGGATATTTATTTATTTATTTGAAAAGTGAGAGAGGAGTTGAAGTTAACCCAGAGTTCACAGGTGGTGGGGGTCTCACTAGCCCCTAAATCTGCTCTTCCCCAGAAAAGAGGCCTAAGCCCAACCCCCCCACCCACAGTTTCCCAGCCCCAAAGTTGGGCTCCTCTACCCTGTCTGCCTGTATAAGATAAACTGGGGATGGGGCGGGGGGAGGGGGGGACAGATGGAATACCAGGTTGTATGACTGACTGCCTTTGGGAGAAATATCTCAAACCATTGTGGTAGGGGAACCAAGCCCACATGCCCGTTCTAGAGACCCTTCAAATACCCCCTCCCCCCTGCCGTTCTGAGTCTGTAAGGGCCAGAATTGGGCACCACACTGCTTGCCCTTCCATTTAAATCCCAGCAGACTTCCCTTCATAAGAAGCTAAATAAGGTCCCTCCTCTCTAGGCCCCTCCAGGGCTGGTCAATAAATACTCCTGAACATCTGCTGGAGTCTCGACCAGGCTCTTGAGGGTACCTTCAGATGCAGACCACTAACTGTACACACAGGACCATCAAAGCAAAAGGTTTTGTACAGGAAGGAAAAGCAGCACTGGCTGGGAAGCTAGCTGCCCTCTGACCACTCAGATGCAAAGACAATGGGCTTCTTTCTTCCTCCCAGGATTTTTCTGATAAAGGTGGGTCCTGCTCAAATGTGGACCTCAACTGTGGTGAAAACAGTGGGGTTCAGCACCCATTGTCTATCACTGTCCTGCAACACTGGGTCTCTAAAAAGTGGTGATGTAGGAGCTGGAGAGATGGCCTAGCGGTTAAGAGCACCGACTGCTCTTGCAGAGGACCCAGGTTCGATCCCCAGCACCCACTGTCTGTCTGAAACTCCAATTCCAGGAGAACTCCAGTTCCAGGAGGATCCGACACCCTCTTATGACCTCCGCAGCATTGCACAACATTGCACAACACGGGTGCACAAATCTACATGCAGACAGTACATTCATACAAATAAACAAACAAACAAACAAATAAATAAATAAATAAAATGTAAAAAAAAAAGTGGTGATGTAGAGATTTCTTACAGGGATCTTGTGAAAACCCAGGGGAGGTTTCCTTCCTGTTCTATGGAGATGGCTGTCCCACCTCCATCCTTCCACAGAAAGTTGAAAGAGTGCAAAAACTCTCAGAGTTGGGGAGTCTCCACCCTACCTCAGAGGTTCACCCCCTCCTCCACGTTTAAGACTGCACCTCCACCTGTCTGTAAAACCTGTGCTCTAGGGACAGCAGCACACTTCGGACCTTTACTTCCAGCCTCTAAATCCCATTGTCTTGGGACTAAGTGAGACACCTTTAGGCCTAGCTGCCGCCACTGTATCCAGTGGTTCCTGGCCCTTCTGTCTACACATACAGCCTCCTCTACCCTAATTATCCCTGGGGGGGTGGGAGGGGCGAGGTATGAGAACATCGCCCTGGGGAAAGGATCTCAAGCCGTACAGCAGCCGCTGAGGATATAAGGTCATACTTTTGGATTGCAAACCACACAAAAGTCAAGAAGGGAAGGGGTTCGCCTTCCTTCTCCATCCCAGGACACACAGGTCTTCCACTCCCCCAGCCCCAAGCTTGAGTCTAACTCCTGCCATCCCCACTGAGTCTACCACACCGATCTGAGGACCTCCCAGAATCTGCCGGGGACAGGTTTCCTGGCTGCGGAGAAACCAGAGAGTACAGGACTGGTGGTTGGTATCAGCTGCCCTAGGAGGGCTCACAGCTTGCACCTCTAATAGGTTGCCTTTGTTGACAACAGGGTCCTAATAAATGTCACAATATGATACTTGTCCAAAGCACCAGCCTTAGAGTCCTCCAGTTTCCTTCTAAGTCCCAGAAAAACACACTCCTCCCGCCTCTTTTAAAATCAAGGGTAGGGAAGTCTTCCGGAGCGACCAAGGAGAGGAAGGAAGGGAAGTAGCTCACGCTTGTGCTTTGGGCCACAGGCTAGGGTGTAGGCGCCCAGACTTCTGGGCTGAGAACCCTCGCCAATACAAGAGGCAAGGTGGAGTAAGTAATTAGTCCTGGGAAGTGTGGGTTGCAGCCCCAAGGCTGGAGGTGGCCAGGAGAGCTCAGTGCTGCTCCCTTGAGAGGCTCTTTTTCTGGCTGGGTCCGACCGGCAGGGCTGAGTGAGCCGCCAGCGCTCCAGTTCCTGCCCCAGGCCCAGGACTGTGCCTTGGGGGGGGGGGCACATCAACCCCTGACTGTCAGGCTTTGCTTCAGTGTGGACCCCAACAGCCTGGCACATTTCAAAGTAGACATAGGAGAAGGTTGTTTTTTTTTTTTTTTAATTACTCTTAAAAAGTTAGCTTTAAAAAAAAAAGTACGTTTTTGGATTGCCATAAAGGCCTCTTCGGGACCACAATTCTGTATCTGCATGGGGTGGGTGTCTCCTCACCAATCAAATGGTTTTGATCTAAGAAGACAAGGGAGTCAGCAGGTTCCTGGTGATGCTCAATTGCTTGTTTTGACAGAGACAGGGACTGCAGCTGAGTTTAAACCCGAAAGAATCCAGCCGCTGAGATAACTCAGACCTTTGAACCCCACCGAATTGTGTGTGTGTTTTGAGTACTTTGGCATAATGTAGCTACAGGACTCATTTACACACAGGACACAGGGCAGAGGAGGAGGCTGGGGAGTTACTAACTCCACTCCTGAGAAGTAAGTGCCAGCCATAGTCAGTCTCACAGGTCAGTCAGCCTTAGGATGTGCAAGGACTGAAGAAACACTCTCACATCACCAACCAGTGTGCAGTCAGCAGTCTGGGCTCTCTTAGAGACTGATGGGATCTGGCCCACAGAAACTTGCCATCTTTTGGATGTCTGTGCGGCTCAGTCAGTGCTGCTTAAGGAAGGAGAGCCACGTCGGTTAGCCTTCCACCTATTCCTTGGAGGCCCCGGGGAAACACTATTGGAAAGGAGCAGAAGGCTTCTGTTCCTGGCCAGCCACTAAACAGTACCATCACACCCAATTTCTAGCCTACGTTCCAAAGTCAGCCTTGCTCTCCAGCCACTTCTTCACTGTCTCTCTCTCAGTTTAGTGGAGAGAAAACACGAACCCTCAGTGATTCCAGGCCCATGCCACTTAGATCTGTTGGGCTCCATGATGAGCGACTTCTATTTCTATTGCAAGACACCTTTGTGCATTTATACACTACTGTCCACAACAGTCTGGTTTCCAAATGGTGTCCATTTCTCAAGACTGAACCAGACCCTGATCACAGGGTGACAGAGCAGCTTTCAAGTCTGCTGAGAAACTGAAAGTATTTTCCAAGCTTCAGGACCTTGCCACCTTGCTGTCAGGGCCCTCCTCTGGTGGCCTGTGCAGTACAGGACAGGCCCTGGCTGCCATGCAGTTCCTGGCTTGCTGGAGACCCCTGGGAAGTCCTGTCCCCTCCCTGGCCTCGCTTTCCCTGGCTGTGACAGGACCCCCTGAGGCATTCCAAGTACTTCATTTCCCACATCCAAACTCCGAAGTAGTTGTTCTAGATTCTTCTTTTCCTAATGAACCTGCTTGTTGGGGGTGGGGAGGAGCTATATTTGATGGGTGGGTTCTGCTGAGAGTCTTTTCGATTTGTGCAGAGTGCTATCTGTGATTTAGAAGCCCCGCTGGTGCACAGGACTGTACCCTGGCCCCCAAACCTCTTGAGGGCCAGTCTTGATTTGTCTTCAGCATATCAGCAATCCTCAGAAGATCTGGGGTTTCGCCCTAAGTAGGTTAAGTCTACTAAAGGGAGTACTTCTGCCTCTAAAGGAAAGAGTGAGTTATTTTGCAGGAAGGGGGTCCTTTAAAACTCAAACCTGAACTTTGCCCTAGGCTCCCAGTGCTGTAACTGCTCAGCCCCCAAACTCATAGGACAGGTGTTGCAAGTCAGTGCTACAGCACTGAGCCCATGCAGGTCCAGCCCTGAGTAGCTGGACCAGCTCCTTGGACTGTATGCCTCCTGTCTGACTGCATTTGTCCAATAGCATTTCAAGAAAGGAGTGGGTACCTATGAAGCCAGAGGTGGCCCCTCAGGTAGGTAGCTCCCTAGCAAAGCACCAGGAATTATGGTTACCCAAGGCACAAAGCCCAGCAGGCCCACTCTGAAAGGGACCCAAGACCCAACCTCTCCTTTTGCATCTTAGATGAGATCTTATTTAAATGTTTGCTCGGCAGGAGGACCCTGAACGCTGTCTGGTTTTGTTTCCCTGACCATCTACCATATAAGAATGCCTTACTGTCAGTCTTCTTTCCCCAGGCCTTGCCTGCTTACTAATCTCTGGTTTATTTGAGATCACTGACAACACCTCGTTTACTGTTTGATAATTTCTTTTGGTTAAACAAACAAACAAACAAACAAACAACTAAAACCTCAATATGGAGGTGTGAGACATTAGGCTGGAACTCCACAACTATTTTGTAGTATGCGGATAAAAAGATCCATTCCAGAAAACCAGTTTATACCACTCTTCCCAGATGGGAAGGAGGCTAAGAAGATTCGGCCCTTGAAAAACCGAATTTGCTTTTTATTTCTTACTGAAAATTCAGCCAGCAGGAATAATCACTCCTAATTCTCTGGGCGCAGGCTTACCCTTGAGCTGAGGAGTAGCCACCAACGCTGCCCAGAGCTTCCAGCAGAAAGGGCTGGGGAGGGAGACGCCTCTGGCTCTGAAAATCGGAGTAGGAAAGGTTCCCTGTGCCCAGCTTCCCAGATTCAAAACTCCAGCGGTCCGGGAATGAGGGAGCAGTGCGCTGAGTGGAGCCGAGGCTGAGCTACCGCCTCCAGCCACCTCGGCTCCGCCTCGGGCAGCTCAGATCCGGGCGCAGGATTGGAGGCTGCGCCCACTGACAGCATAGCCGAGCTCTACCCGCGTGGTGGCGAAAAATTCAGATCAGACCCAGAGACAAGCGCAAATAACAGGCTTGCGGGCGGCAGCCTCAAAAAGAACTCAACGCCTAGCCTCGGACAGCACTAGAGAAGGAGCCCTGTGGACCGGGGGCACCTGTCACCCGCGCGGCTGCGACCGTCCACTGCGCGGTCGCAGGAGTTGTGATCCTTCCCCATGCGCCTGTCACCAAGCGGCCTGCGCAGCGCTACCAGTCCCGGGGCCTGGAGGTCAAGGAAACCCATCCGGGTTCAGAGCCTTGTGCGCCTCTGACTGTCAGAATCCCTCCAGCCAGGCGACAGAGACCCGTGACCTGATTCTCTGTGGTGCCTGACCCAGTCACCCGCAGAGGCGGGCGGAGGAGTGCCGGGAGAGCCAACCCAGCAGGCCCCTATTCTCTACAACAAACCCGAATCCGCAGAAGAGCCGGGCCCAGAGTCCATTACTCGTTGTAACAGGTTTTAAACCTTGAAAAGAAGTTATGCTCAGGCCTCCTAGCCACTTTTGAAACTATCCCTTCTCTCCGGCTGCGTTCCAGCTCTTTCAGCCTCCTGTCTCCTAGGTTTAGCAGGTTGGAAATGCAGCCGCCTGGCAGACTTGAATTGGAGGCCCGGCTCTCCACCAAAGCAGAGTAGGCCTGCAGTGCCTGGGCCTTGCCGTGCACCCAGCGCTTCCGGAGGATGCAAGGTCCCTTACCGCCACCGGAAAAGAGGGTCGGAGGGATGAGGGAAGAAAAAACGAAATAGAAATGAAGAAAAAAGTGGAGAAGAGGAAGAAAAGATGAAGGGAAAAGAAACAAAATAAAGCTATAATGGACTCAGAGAGAGAAGAGGAAAGGAAGACCAGAATGTGTCATAGGAAGGAAGAAAGAAGGGAAGGAGAGAGGAGAGGGCTCAGAAGGAAAAGAAAAGGAGTGGGGGGAAACAGACCCCCATGGACTAGGTTTCTGTGTCCGCTTGGGAGACACCCTGCAGTAACTCTTGGTTTCCTCCACCCTGCCGCGGGCTAAGAGAGAACTGGGTTGCCCGGCGGGCCGTGGCCCTGGTCCCCTCCGCTAGGCACAGCTTCCTGAGACTCCCTGGGCGCGAGGCCGAGGCCGCTGGCTCCAGCTTCCTCCTGCGGACAGACCGCGGGGTTCGAGCGACCCCGCCGCCCACCTGCAGCCTCACCTTCCGGGAAGACAGCGCGCATCTTCAAGTAGCTCGTGGTGAGTCGGATGATGGACGCTTTGTCCAGCTGCGAGGTGATGGCCGACGGCAGCGGGAGCAGCTTGGCCAGCTCGTAAAACTCGCCATTTTCCTTCTCTCTCCTGGTTTTGGCCGCATTTTTGGATTTCTCCTTCATCGCGCCTCGGCTCTGGGCATATTAGACCCCGCCACTCTCCAGGCCCGCGGGGTCCCGCTTGGGCTGCGGCAGTGGGGATGGAGACCCGAGCACCAGGGGCCAGTGAGTGCGAAGGTGCCCGGCGTGGGCAGGTGCGGGGGACCGGCCTGGAGCAGCCAGCCCAGAGCGGCCCGCCGGCAGCGAGCGGCGAACTAGCAGCGTCTCCGCGCGCTCTGCCTGCGGCGGGGGGCTGGCCTGCCGGTCCACCCTCGTGGTCCTCTTCTGCTCGCTCCTCTTCCAGTCTCCCGTCTCTCTGGCTTCAGTCTTCCTAGGGATATAGTGGTCCGTGGGGAGGCGGCGATGCGCTTTAGTCCTTAACGCAGCGTTTGCACCCGAGGCCGCGAGGCCGCTCGGAGAGCGAGGGCGGCATGGGCGGCGGTGGCCGCGGAGCCATGGAGCAGGAGCCCAGGAGGTGGCCGCGGCCGGGGCCCAGCCCGGGCTTGGGGCGCTCTCCTGCCCTCCTCGGCGGTTCCTGAAGCTTGGAGCCCAGGCTCTCGGAGCCTGCGATCTGTGTCAAGACGCAGCTGCTCCGCGGTCCACGTGCGACCCAACTGCGTTTGTTTATGGCGGACCCGCCTTCGGGCGGAGCGCTGGGCTGCGCTGGCCCGCGGAGGGAGGGGGGACAGGGGAGGGGCCGCGGCGGGGGCGGTGAATCTCGCCCGCGACCCCGCCGCGGCCCAGGAGTCACCCGCGCGCCTCCGCGTCGCCGCCTCTCGGGACTGTCCCACGAGGAACCCGCGCGCTCCTGGGCTCAGAGGAAGTTACGGTGAGTGCTCGCCGCGCGCTACCGAGACCCATTCGTGAGAATGACTGGACCGGGGCGCTGGGATGGGCGGCGGCTTGGGGCAGAGGAAGGCGGGAGGGTGCCATGGCCTTTGCGGCAGCTACCCGCAGGTCACCGGCGGCCTTGAGGCTGCGCGAATCGCAGACCAAGTGCTCTCCTGGGAGGACCCGCACTCCGTGCTGGATCCATACTCGCACTCTCCTTAAAGGGGGTCGCCAGAGGGAAGATCACACCACACCCACCCACACCCACGCGCGCACGCTAGAGTCTCCAAAGTGACCTTTTTGCCCTTTGTCTTCTAGAAACACTGGGGTGAAAGCGACTGGCGTCATCCCTAGAGATGCTGGAAGTGGTCGTCGGTGGGCGCGGGCCGGGGCGGGAGGGCAGAGTTGGGGAGACCAGCCTACTGGCCAGGCTTCGTCCAAGGCTCCGGTGGGAACCGGCTCAAGTGCCTTGGCTCTACCATCCTAGAGCGGAGCCAGAGTTTTGGCCATTGCTTTAGGGCTACCGTAGCAGAGCCAGGGTCACCACGGGGCGCGGGGCGCTGGAGCCTAAGATAGTTAGAGAAATGAAACGTGGCTGGAGACTCTGTCTCTAGGAGGAGCTGTCCTCCCCACAGAGCCACAAAACATCGAAATCTCTCTGGTCCCTGCAGCGGGGATAGGTACGGACGGACTCGCGGGTCCGCGCACATGGGTGAGGCGGCGGACGCACACACCCTCCTGGAACCTGAACCTTCCGGTGCTTCGGAATGTCAACTTCCCAGGCGTTCCCGATGCCCACTAGCGCGGAGATGTTTCTGGGCAGGTTTTTTTTTTTTTTGTCCGTTGGGATCTTTTGCTGTCTGTTGAGTTGTAGGGTGCTGGGCATCCGACCTCGAGGTCCGCAACGCACGACAGGACTTGGGAGCAGGGTGCTAGGGCACATGGATTTTCCCGTTTGGTGCCAGTGATCTCTGACTCCTTCCCCCCCCCCCATTTCCTCACCCCTGCGGGGAAGGCCAGGCCCTGGATCTCTGTGTCTGCAGTAGGCTTTCCCGACCTTCTCCTGGGACCCCTTTGGAAACTCCAAGTTCGAAGGCTTTCGAAGCAGTGTAGACTCCTATGGGCTTAACAGGGTGAACAAATCTTGGCCCTGGCAAATCAGCTTTGCGGAAGATCCTAAGGCTGATACTCCGTAGGGTAACCTCGAAGTCGTGCGAGCCGGGAGCGCAGAGGACCGCGCTTTGCATTTGGGGTATCTGAGCTGGGCGCAGTTTTCTGTTTTCTGTGAGCTAAGGTGCACGCGTGTAGGGTCTGGGCGGCTCTCCGGGCACGTTACCTTCATTCCGGGCCCGCTCTTGTGTCCCAGTCCTATGGTTGCTGTCCGGCCTTGCACAGAAGAGGCTCCTGGTGAGGCTGGACTGCAGACCCGCTCTGCCCAGCTCCCAAGGCCTCCCCCGGAGAGCCCTCTGGCACCTCTCTGGCTTCTGGAGGATTTAACGCTTCTCTCACCCCCACGATTTCCGACCCTCAATTATAGACTCCCGAGAATTCCTCCCTGGCTTGAAAGGGATTACCCAGATCGTGAAAACATGGCTAAGTGGAGGTGGGAGAAACCCAAGTAACAAGAGTGGAAACTTCTCAAACCGGGTTTCCCAGATTTAAGGGAAAGCACTTTGAACTCTTGCTACAGGGTCTGCCCGCTTCAGGAATCTGCAAGAGAGTTTCGATCACTGGCTTTGAGCGGTGGCAAAATTCAGTGTTTGAAGTGGGTGTGGGGTAGTTCCAGGTCCAAAGCCTGTCCCAGCAGACGCCCAAGCTGGCTTTGCACAAGCCCTTCCGTAAACATTCTTTCACACCACACACAGTGCTACGGAATTAGGGACCCCAACGTCACTATCCGAAGTACCAAAAATCTTTGGGCGTGGAGCTCAGTATCTCAAGGTTTCTCAGCTGGGAAGGATACTGATGTTTATTTGAAATAATGAAGGAAGAACGGTTGTTTGCATTGGGGCCATGCTGGGATTCATCCTCAGGAGTTAAAGCCTAGAGTCCTCAGGGAAGGACTCAGGATGGCCTTTACAAGGAACGATATTAAGTTAGAAGCTCTGCTTAAACAGGAAAAGCTCTGAACAATGTGCGTGTGTGTGTGTGTGTGTGTGTGTGTGTGTGTGTGTGTGTAAACTTGCGCACTTCTGTGTATACAGAAATCTTGCCCGTGTGGTGGCATATGGATACCAGGAGACAACAGAGTCATGTCTTCTTCAATCTCTCACCACTTTATTTTGGGAGACATGGTCTCTTTACTGAACCTAGAACCCCTCATTTCATCTAGAAGCCTGACCAGTGACTCCCACCCCCATCTGTCTGTTTCCACCCCACATCGTTGAAGTCTCACAGTGATTGTCCTCTCTCTGCCTTTTACATGGATGCTAGGAATTCAAACTCCAGTCCCCATTTTTGCCTGGCAAGCATTTCACCAACTGAGCCACCTCACCAACCCCTAAACAAGTTTTAATTTGAGTAGTCAGGTACATTAGCGATGAGCATGTCTTGGACTCCTGGAGTAGAGACAGACCCCCCCTCCACATGCACACACACAGTTCGAAGATTGGGGTTAAACTTGCTAAGTGGCAGAGTATGAGGCTAGAGTTGCTGGGTGGGTGGGGGCAGAGATGACCCCAGAATCCCAGGGGCCATCCAGAAATTGCTGTTCACTTACTGGGTGGAAAGAGCCTAAAGGAGGATGGGAAGAATTGACCAGAACTTCCTGTATGCTCCCTGTTCGCAGGGTGCCCACACTCCCAATCTGCATGACCAGAAGCACAGCCTCATGAACCCCACATCTTAGAAATTTTCCATTAGGAAACTAGTCTGGATGAAATTTGTGCCCCAAGAGGAAAGGGGCGGGCCCAGGCTGCCCCACATCTGTTTGGATTTTCCGCTTCAGATGCTCCCCAACTGTTCCAGGCTGCACACCCCTGTGCCTACCTGAGGCCCATCCCCAGCGGAAACTGACTTTCGGTGAGATCAAGGCGGGCACAGATGTTCCACTTGGGATGGGCTCTGGAGAAGCTGGTGCAGATTCACGAGGAGACCAGAGACTTGGTCACTAAGAAGGTGTGTTTAAGTGAAGAACTCCTCTAGTTCCTGGATTGTCTCCAACCTGGAAGGGAAGGAGAACTTCAACCTCCAGAGCTAGCAGAGGGAACAGACAATCTAGGACTGTGGAGATTTGAAGCTATTTGATTTTTAAGCCCTTGTGGACACAGGCTGCTCCAGAAAACCCCACTCCCACCCACCTTCTTTTATGACTGCTTTATGGCTGGGATTCTTTCTAGTATGAACTACCCAAAAGAATGCCCCACATTATCCCCCTCCCCCCCACAGTCCTTGGGGATCATTGCTATTCCTAGAAAAAATAGGACAACAGTAACAATATTAAACACGTTGTTTAAGAATAATTATAGGTGGCCAGAGCAATTTCAGAATAATTTATTCTGGCAGAGGTCAAGTCAATAACATGGGGTTCTGCTTGCTCCTTCCCAAGTACGACAAGTCTCTTCTCTTCTCTCTCTCTCTCTCTCTCTCTCTCTCTCTCTCTCTCTCTCTCTCTCTCCTCTCTGCAAGTTATTCTGAGATTATCTGAACATATCACAATAACTGGGGAAGATCTGTCTTTCTACACTGAATCCAGGGATCTAGCCTGCAGAGTCTAAGACAGACACACAGGAACAAAGTGGGGATGATAGCTCTGTGTCCTGTGAACTCCCCCAAAGGAAGACGGCACCCCCAAAATCTTAGTGGCTGACTGAAGCAGGCTCAGCTAGCTGGTATTCAGGGAAGAACATAGTTGTTCTTGGGCTTGGTTGTCCAGGATGACTATGGGGTCCCAGCTCTTCCTGCCCAAAAGATGGAGAAGATGCTGCCTGGACCCCCTTTTCTGAGGAGGATACATTTAGGGGAACAGTGTCACTGGCAATTAATTGTAGCAATTATCAGAGTTTCTGAGAGGGCCACAGAGTGCAGGGAGCCAGCGAAGCTGCTTCTCCTTTGGGTAAAATGTAGTTAAAGGATCCTTTTGATTTTCTGCCGATTTCCTTCTGTCTTGCCAGCCTTACTTTGCTTTTTCACTGGTCTCTGAGAAGGTGCTGCTGCCTAGGACTTCTGAAGGCCCCTCCCAGACATGCAGGCATCCACTGACCTCCTGGGGAGGAAGAAGGCCACTGGGTGCCTCGACATTGCAGTGGGCAGAAGGACTGGGAAGTTCAGACTTACCACTCACTGCTGTTTTCTCCTGAAGGGTTCTTGGAGCAGCTTAATAGAAACACCCCCCTTCAAAACCCCAGGTGGACACAGGCAGCCCACCTGCTACCAGACAAAGCCCTGTTTTCCTTTCTATTGACCCCAACCCCCTCCCCAGCTTCCAGGGAGGCAGGGATCAGTTTGGAACCCCCTACACAGAAGGGGGCTTAGTCTGCCTGTTCTGAAATTCCTCAGTGGTTACATCAATTACCCAATGCCTTGAAATCTTGAAATCTGAAAACGGACTTTAGTGCATTTATGATGTCACTGAGCTGAAGCAGCCCTTTCAAAAAACTTCAACCTAAAAAAAAAAAAAAAAAAAAAAAGCCCTTTTAAGGGCTAGAACAAAACCTATCCACCTGAGATAAATATTTCTGGACTTCAAGCAAGTCGAATGTGATGCTCCCTGCACCCCCCTCCAGTAAGTAACAGTAGCTACCAATCCTTACTGTAGAGCTGACTTATTCATATAGGACTGTTACAGTACTTTATAGTCACAAATTCGTTTTGTTTAAACAGCAAATCTACTTGCAAAGCCCTCAGTGGGGGATTTCCCCTAATCTAAACAGTTCTGGAAGTAGAAATATACTGATACATTCGAAGTTTAAGTAGAGAAGTTTACACAAAGCTGGGTGGGCAGGATTGGTGTTCCACAGCCTGGCCTGAGCAGGCACGTTGTCCTAAACTCCAGTCTGGACATCTCCCTGCTCAGAACAGACTTTTTTTTTTTTTCTCTGCTCTTTTAAAGGCCATCGTGATCTTCCTAAGAGGTGTGTGTCCCAAGAAAAGGGACGTGAGGGTAAAGATGTAAGGCCACTGGTGGTCAGAAGTTCTGTTCCCGGAAAGCCTCGCTGAAGCTGGACTTGAGGTGCGATCCATAGCGGGTCCACTGGGCCTGGCATTGAAGGGATCCTCAGGTTTCTGGAACTGTGGGTGATGATGTGTAGTCGGGATTGGCTGGAGCGGCAGTAATCTGGCTGGCCTAAGGCGGGAGGGTTCTCAGTTCCTTCAAAGCGGCTCCGGATTTCCACGTCCTCGGGATTTCCACCTCTGGCGTCGGGTGCAAGCTCCTGAACGGATTATTTCCTAGATCCTTGTACGTACTTGCCTGGCCTTTTCCAGCTGGTCAAAGCTTCGGACCTTCGGACAGAAACCTGCGCAAGGCAA
This sequence comes from Rhizomys pruinosus, assembly GCA_009823505.1. NCBI lineage: Eukaryota > Metazoa > Chordata > Mammalia > Rodentia > Spalacidae > Rhizomys > Rhizomys pruinosus. Next base: position 1,438,383 of record VZQC01012821.1, read on the forward strand.
ATTAGCGGAAGGGGGCGCAATGCGCTCGGCAGCTCGCAGCTCCCAAGTTCCCGGAGGTTTGCTGCGTGTGCGCCCTGGTGTGCGGGGCTGGGGTGCATTCGGCTGGAGTGCGCGCCCGCAGGTGTGCGCCATGGCCTCTGTCTGCCAGTAGCCGCGCAGGTCCTGGCTCTGGTGTGAGCTGCCTGGGCACATCTAGCATCCTCCCTCAAACTCGGGTCACTCAGATCCTAGAGTCCTTTCTTCACGCGTTCTCTCCACACGGGAAGTAGTGACCAGGGAGATCTGAGACTCTGGTGGAGTGGGCTGGAGACGGCGAGACCTGTCAAGTGGATGGGGGCTCTCCGGTGGCAATTGGAAGGCGACGGGTTTTTCTTAGCTTCTGCTAAGCTTCCGCGAGGTCCCCAGCACGCGTGTAAGCAGTTCCAGCATTCTCGAGAACTTTCCCTGAATGATCCACCTTTTTTGTGGAGAGACTCTCGAGCGGTTCCTGATTAGGGAAGAAAGTTCAGTGTCCCTTGTGCGTCCTTTTTCCCCTTTAAAATTAATCTGAGACTGAGCAAATGCCCTAGGGCCCGTGGCACCGAGTGGACCAGGTTTCCGTGTATTACGAACATTTTTTTTTTCTTTTTAAGTTAGCATTTGTCCTGACTTACAGAAAAAAAAAATCCCAGGAAAAAGCATCGGTCAAAAAATGGCTGGGTGAATCCAAACTGTAATGTTTTTGGATATTGTCGGACCCCAACTTCTAACACACATTCATTTTTTTTTTTTCAAGTACAGAAACAAAATAATCGCTCGGTTTACATCGATGGTGCTCTGGCACCCTGCGGGTGTAGACAAGTACGCTAGTTATTTGCCCACGGAGTTCGCGCTGTTTTTGTTAGACGCATTAGAACCCAGAGGTCCCTGGGCATCCTCTAGAGGGTTCTGTCCCCCAGGACCGCTGCTGGCCGGCTCCTGTTGAGGACATGTGCGAATGCGCGCAGTGGAGCACAGTGGACCAGAATCCAGGGAGAGCTCCGCTCCAATTAAACCCAATTCCAGTCTTCTCGGAGACCATTGGTCAGGCTTTGCGCCTGGTGAAGGGGAACCGGGATGAAGGATGTTGGAAGTGATTACTGAGAACCCAACTTCTCAGCAAATCCCGGCAGACAGGCGTACGAGATCTCAGAGGCAGGCGGAGCCGCTGGCCGTTCCTTTTTCCTAGCTCTGAACAATGTCTGGGTGCAGCGACAGCATCTCATACCTTTTAAACAATCTAAATAAGACTTGTGAGTTCCGGAAGCCTCAGGTGCAGATCTGCTTCTATTCCTGGATTCTTGGGGGCCAGAGAGGAAAATGCCATCGATACTTACAAAGGCATACTTTACAAAGCCTTTATTGAAGTCTACAAGGAAGGAAGAAAAGGAGGGAGGGAGAGAGGGAGGGAGGGAGGGAGGGGGAGAGAGAGGGAGAGAGAGAGAACTCTGTGTAACAAGGCACCAGGGTGTTCCTCTAAAAGCTGATTGACTTACTTATATTTTTATATTTCTGTTTAGTTGAATGCCTGCATCATTGTTTCTTGTTTTAATGCATTGCTTAATTTAATGAACGTTTTGTCTGCATGCAAGTACACGCATGCATGCAATGACTGAGGAGGCCAGAAGGGGGTGGCAGATTCCCTGGAACTGGAGTTACCAATGGTCAGCTGTTAGCCACCGTGTGGGTGCTGAGAACTGAACCCAGATCCTCTGCAAGAGCAGCCTGTGCTCTTAACTTCTGAGCCATCTCTCCAGCGGCAACCATCCCCCCCCTTAAAAAAAAAAGCTGTCAACTCTGACAAATAAAAGTAAGTGGATTCCAGGAGATACACACCTGTAGAAAGTGCTGGAATTCGGCGACTAACCCCGTCCCCCCCATCTTTAGGAGTACCGTTTGTATTTGCCTATTTTTCCCAGTACTGGGGATGGAACCCAGGTCCTCGTCCAAGCTAAGCAAAGGCTCCGCCATTGACTTGCGGCACCAGCTTCATTTGAACCATACTTGATCCATCAGTGGCATGTTCAGAAAGAAAACACGAGTGGAAATTGAAACTTCTAGTATAACATTCTCATTTCTGAGCGGCTTGGACTGAGCCGCAGAGCTGGCCTGCTGTAACTGTAACCGTAGCAGATTGTTCCAAACGCTCTGATGACAGAAAGGCAATCACTTAAACACACGAGGAAAATTCCTAGCTACAAGAACAGAACAAAAGTTCCCAATGAGGTTAGGAAGTTTATACTTGTACAGAAAAAATCCTTTGAGCAATTATTTGACAGTAAACATATTTTAATAGCTCCGCTTGGGGATCACACTTCTCAGCCCCTTTGCATGCACAATCAAGAGCCGGGTCAAAGGTGACTAATGATTTTTTTAAAAGAATCTGTGCTCTGAAGTTTTCTGTGTGGGTCATTGAAGCTTTTTCACATTAGATATTTTATGTGATGGTTGTCAAGGGAACATTGAGTAAAATTTTGCCAGGAGTGTCTCTAAAAACATTATTCATAATTAAAAAATGATTCATAGAAATCATCAAAAAATTATAGTATGCTGTGTTCAAACATGTTTTGGAGCCATGTGGAATAAATAAATTCATGGTCGGATTGGGTAATTCTCCCTCTCTCTCTTCCCCTTGCCTGTGCCAGAAGGGTTCAGAGTTACAGATTTAAGAACAGCCTGTGTGACAGGAGCCAAAATATTTTCTCCAGGTTTTGTTAGTTTGTTTACTTGTTTTGTTTTTTTCAAGACTTTCTATGTAGCCCAGGCTAGCTTTGGAAACCTCCCCCACCCACACTTTATTTTCCGAGACAGGGTCTCTTGTAGCCCAAGCTGGCCTCAAACTTCCGTGAACTCTTGACCTGCCTGTCCTCCCTCACCTGGAAGTATGGGCCCATGTCAACAAACCTGGTTGGTTTTGTGCTAGGAATCAAAGCAGGCTCTGAGCATTCGAGGGAGGTGAGCCCTCTACCAGCTGAGCCCCACCCTAAGCCCAAGCCCTGGCCTTGAGTTCCTGATCCTTATACTTTGGAGTACAAGATTTGTAGGCATCCACTATCATGCCCAGCCTCTAGGTATTTTTTAATATTAATAGGGAAAATTTTGTTTTTAAAAACAAGTTTTTGGGGCTGGAGAGGTGGCCTAGCGGTTAAGAGCACCGACCGCTCTTACAGAGGACCCGGGTTCGATCCCCAGCACCCACATGGCGGCCGAGAACCGTCTGAAACTCCAATTCCAGGAGAACTCCAGTTCCAGGGGAATCCGAGACCCTCTTCTGACCTCCGCGGCATTGCACGACACGGGTGCACAAACCTGCATGCAGACAGTACATTGATACACATACAGAAATAAATAAAAAAAAAAACAAGTTTTTTAAAGTGTAAGTTTGATTGATTTATTTATTTTGTGTGTGCATGCTGCCACAGCTTTAGTTCCTGGTGAGGTGACTCACCCAGCATGTGAACGCAGGTGAAGCAGGTGGAGGACTGAGCATGCTCCTCATTTTCATACAAAGTCCAGAGTGAGACTTGCTTACAAGTCTGCAGCAAAAGGAATGTAGTCCTTCAGACTGGGAAATCCTCACACACTATTAGGAAAGAAATGTTCAGCCAGTGGCCAGTGTGCCTGGCCCAGGGCCAGGCATTTACATTACAAGAGTCAGCTCCAGCTTTTAAGGATTTTCTCAGTCTCACAATGACTTTAACTAGAATCCAACCTGCTTATGGGTGTCCAGGGCCTTTGGATGGTTCACAGCAGTTGAGCCAGTAATTCTATTTATGCATCTTGTGGGAAGCATGCACGATGCAAAATAAACAAAAAACCTTTTTACGTTAGTGTTTGTGTAATAGTTAAGGGTGCAGTTTTGGTGTCAAATTCAGGTCAAACTTTTCTTTTTTTTTTTTTTTTTTTTTTTTTTTGGTCTTTTCGAGACAGGGTCTCCTTGTAGCCCCAGCTGGCCTGGAACTCGCTCTGCAGAGTTCAAGGCTGGCCTTGAACTCACAAAGATCCACCTGCCTCTGCCTCCCGAGAGCTAGGATTAAAGGTGTGCCCACCACACTTGGCCTAACTTTTCTTTTTTAAAATATTTTATTTATTATCTTTATTTTATGTGTTTGAATGTATTGCCTGCATATGTGTGAGTGCACCCTTGTCATGCAATGCCTGTGGAGGTTAGAAGAGAGTGTTAGATCCCCTAGAACTGGAATTAAGGATGGTTGTTATCTGTCATGTGGGTGCTGGTTATCAAACTTGGGTCCTTTGCAAGAGCAGCCAGTGTTCTTAACTACTGAGCCATCTCTCCAGCCCAAGGGCTAACTTTTCTTAAGTTCTCAGTTTTACTAACTGAACAATGGTGCATGAAAATGTGTGTGCCAACATGTGTATATATATATATATATATTTATGTGTGTGCATGTGTGTGCATATGCATGTGTATATATGTATATATCCCCTAACTCTTATTGACCAATTTAAAGTATCTAGGAAAATTTAGAACATGGAGACAATCTGACCTGGGTAGCCAGTATAACAAGCGGAAGGCAATATTGTAGATTTCACCCTTACATAATTGCCTGGTAAACTTGGTACACATTGAACTCCAGGCCCAGCTGCCTGGGTGACTGGAGGCAGTTGTACAAGATCTGTGTACCTTCCAAGAAGGAGAAGCTTTGTCATGTGATCTTAGATCACCTGGCACCCTGGAATTCTCCTGCTGTGGCCTTATGTTGCTGCCTTCTCAATTGGGACCCCACAGTGATTAATCTATCTTTAAGTGGAACTCTTGGATATCAGAAAAATGGAATGAGATACCATCACACACAGAAACACACACAGACACAGACAGACACACACACACACACACACACACATCCACACACACACATCCACACACAAAGTATCTTTGAAGTCAAATGGACAGACTGTGGTCCTATAACAGAAGTCATGAGAGATTTGTTCTGTCCTGACTTGGTGGTGATTCCATGGGACTCATGAGAGCCATTCATCTAGAGTATTCTTAGGACTTGGGTATTTTTTTAAAAAATATTTTATTATTTTTATGTTATGTGTATGAGTGGATTGCTTGCATGTGTGTAAGTGCACTTGTGTTATGTAATGCCCACAGAGGTCAGAAGAGGGCCTCAGATCCCTTGGAACTAGAAGTAAGGATGGTTGGTAGCTGCCATGTGGGTGCTGGGAATCAAACCTGGGTCCTCTGCAAGAGCAACCAGTGCTCTTAACCACTGAGCTGTCTCTCCAGCCCTGAGACTTGGGCATCTTATGTTCACTGGATGCAAGTTATACCCAGGGCAGAGAAAGCAAGAAGCCATTGGTTTCTCTCTATCCCCTCTTCAGCTCCTGTTCCAGCCTCTGCTTCTCCCTTTCTGACCATTTCTTACTAACTGGCCTCCAGCTCCTACCAGGCAGCAGGGGAGGAGAGCTGGGAATCTAAGCCAGCTCTCCCTCGGAATTCTTCCAATGCCTAGACACTACGTGATTATCAAGACTTGGTGGGGAACCACGTGGGCAGGGAGGCAGCCTGGCCGGGGAGGCCCAGGCTCCTGGCGCTGGCACATGCTCTTGTCTGTCTTGTCACTCTACTCCCAGCACCCGACATCAGACCAGGCACATCACAGATGACCAATAAATATTTGTTGAGTGAACATGGGATTCTGACCAAAAGCCAAACAGGCTGCCCACGTGGCAATTTTCCATGTGGCTGGAAAAAATAAGGCAAGAAACTCAATTCTTTTTTTTTCCTCTCCCCGTGGCAAGATCAGTGGATATTGGTCTGTCACAAGAGCATGGAAAATTTCCACCGGAGATATCAGAACCTTCTGGCAAGCCCTACGAAGTGTTAATTTTAGCTGCCAATGACCAAGGCCCTTGTATAATTTAGTCAGGAGGAGCAGGAGGCCCAGACAAGGACCAGAGAGGCAGAGCACTCCCCCTTCTCTTGGAGCACTTGGTGAGTTTGGGTGAATGGAAACTAGCTTGCTATACACATTTCCTTGGAGAAATTCCTGTAGCCTGAGGATTGTGAGATAGTTTGTGGATATATGAGTGACTGTACTTACCACTCAAGTTTCCCCAGAGTCTGCACATTAAACATGATTATGACTCCAGGTATCAAATGCTGAAAGGCTACAGCAATCTCCATAAAAGAAACAAGCATTTGCGTGGCCCTTTGATCTTCTGGTTGAAAGATACATATGTTGAGTAGCCAATATTCAACTTAAATAAATATCTCGGGGGTTTACATGTTTCTACACATTTTTCCTCCCTGGGTACCCCTAGAGCAAGCGGCCTGGTAGAAATAAATCTACAGTAGAGAGACACTTGTGTCCCTCCCTTTGGCTTTCAGACTATTCAGAAAATGGATCTAAGGAATTGGAATTTCCCCAGGAATCCACACTGGGAGAAGGAAAAGGCTGAAGCCAGGTGCCAGCCAGAGAGGGAGTTTGTCTCCTGGAAAGAGAGTTCTAACGGTTCTGATCACTTTCCAGAAAAGAATGAGGCCTGGATAGCGATGGGCCAGTGTTGGATTGGCTACGCCGACTGGGACCTTTAATTATACAAACCTCTTACCCCCTATTTAAATATAAACCTTATATCAAAACCAGAAAGAGGTTACTGGGAGCCGGGCCTTTTATTAAAGCACTCGGGAGGTAGAAGCAGGTAGATCTCAATGAGATAGAGGCCAGCCTTGTCTACATGGTGAGTTCCAGGTGTGCTAGGGCTACAGGAAGACCCAAAGACCCTCCAAAAAAGATGGCTTGGGGGGCTTTCTGCACCTCTTTGTTCCTCTTTCCTGTGTGATCACATTGAATAAAATCTGTTTTGCCTGTTTCATTGGCCTATTGAAGATGTGCAGCCAAGCCTAGTTGGGTTGGGTTTCCAGGCCCAGGCTCTGACCCTAGCAACACCACTAATACTAGGGAATGGAGTTCCATGCTGAGCTAGGATGCCTCTGCTTTGGCTGCAATCAACCCTTGGCTGCCTGGGAGTAACAGGAGCCAAAGTGGATGTTCAAGAAAATCCATACACCTTCCAAGAGAAGAGGGAAGCATTTCTCTCTCTGTGATTTTTGTGTGCCTTGTGTACCCTGGTTGTTTATTTGTTTGCAATCTATTGTTTAAACTGCTCCATGTGAGCCCATGTACACATTGTGTCCCGCTAATATTCTGTGGTTTCAATACGAAATGTCCCCCATGGGTTCACATGTTAAAGGCTTGCTTCCCAGATGGTGGTGCAATTTTGGAAGGTTCTGGCAACTTCAGTTAGTGAAGCCCTGATGGAAAAAAGTAGGTCATTGGAGGTGGATTCTTGGGAGTTGGGGTATTTGCCCTTTTAGTCTTGCTTGCTGCTTCTTGTCCTCTATGACGTGAGTAGCTCTCATCTACCACGTGTTTATGCTGTCATGATATTCCATCCAACACGACCATGGACAATGGAACCAGAAGCCAAAATATTTTTCCCCCTTTAAACTGATTATGTCAGGTGTTCTGTCATGGCAGCGAGGAAAACACTGAACAGACTATTGAGGCTGGCTTCAGAGGAGTCTGTCAGTAAAGGGGTATAGGAAGATCCAGGTTGAATTGGGGGCTAGTTCTCAGGGCACCACATGGATGGGAGTCAGGGAATTTCTCTGACCCCGCCCCAAGAGGAAGCAGACAATGTGGCCCAAGTGCATGGTGCTGGGTGGGGCGGAATTGGGGGGCCCGTGATTGGCTCTGAGAACTGATGTCATTTGGCTTATAAAAGCAGGCTGTAGCGGGCAATAAAGGGAATTCTCCATTACAGCATTCCTGGCCGTCATTTTTTTGCGTGCATACAGGCCAAAGCAGGCCTACATTTCATTCAGGTGGCTAGTGGGTTGGAAAGAGGTTCTTGGACCACCAACCTGGATAGCTGGTGTGGTGAAGTGAATTGTGAGTGGACATAGGCTGAAGATAGGCCATCAGCCATCAGCCTGAAATTCCTGTCCAGGGGCCACAGTGTCTGGGCAGGTGGGAAATCACGGCCAAGAGTGGGAAACGTTCCGTTGTCCCAGGCTGAGGGCCTGAGGTGGAGGGACCTCTCAGGTCAGGCTACGGAAGTAGCCGGCTGGTATTTGCATCAAGGGGCCAGATCCCTACAGTGGCGGCAGGCGGATACTGTGTTCTCCTTCCCTTAGCAGGGCGGAGCGGTACCTACTTCTTACAAAGAAAGCTTCCAACAAAGGAGAATCGTGCTGGCTGGCTGCACAGTCTCAGTGCCTTGCTCTCTTTCCTTGTTCAGGTGGGGTAATGGAAAATTTGAATATTTTATTATATATCTCTCTGATTAGTTTAGAAAAGTTAGTGAAAATAGAAACAGGAAATCAGCTCTTAGAATGCAAGGGAACTAGAAGAACATCGTTAAGTGTAATCAGACTGTAGTTTTTATTCATTTGTTTTTATTTTATGTGTATGAGTGTTTTGCCTGCGTGTATTTAAGTGCACCACCTGAGTACAATGCCCAAAAAAGTGAGAAAAGGGCATTGGACCTCCTGGAACTGGAGTTACTGAAGGTTGTTAGCTGCCATGTGGGTGCTGGGAACCAAACCTGGGTTCTCCTCAAGAGCAGCCAGTCTCCTATCTGCTGAGCCATCTCTCCAGCCCTCAGACTCTCGGTTTTCAGATTCAACCAGACACTCTGGTTCTCACCAAATGGAGATTGAGTTGTGAAGAAAAAGAACACAGTACAGTACATGTGTGAAATGAGAGAGATACAGCAGTAGAAACACATCTGAGGGTAAAATCTGGGGTCTCTGTAAGACTGACTGATAGAAAGGAAGTTTGATATAGCATTTGAGGAAATGACGACTCGTTCATGATCAGCAATGGCTGCTAACTTCAGAGACAGGAAAGAGAAGCGGGGTGGGGGGAGAATCTTCTAAATGATTCAAAGATAATGGTGTGTATATGGTGTGTATGTGTCTGTGGGGCTTGTGGATCTGTGGACATGGGCAGAGATCAGAGGTCAAACTTTTTTTTTTTGTCTTTTTGAGACAGGGTCTCCCTATAATGTCACCTATAAAGGCCTAAATTTGCTATATAACCCAGGATAGCCTCCATCTCACAGAGATCTACCTGCCTCTGCTTCCCAAGTGCTGGGATTAAAAGCATGCACCACACACCCAGCTGAACTTATTTTTTGAAAAACATTTTATTTATTATTTTTATTTTATTTTATGTGCATGATTATATTGCCTGTATGTATGTAAATGCACCCATGTCCTGCAACACCCATGGAGGTGAGAAGAGGGTATTGGATCCCCTGGAACTAGAGTTATAGATGATTGTTAGCTGCTGTATGGGTCCTCTGCAAAAGCAGCCAGTGTTCTTAACCACTGAGCCTTCTCTCCAGCCCCGCACCTTATTCTTTGAGTCAGGTTCTCTCACTGATCTGGAGATTTCCGAGTAGCCTAGGAACACCAGGGACCCAGCTGCTTCTGCCTCCTCAGGGCGAGGGTCACATGCCCGTGGGATACACCCAGCTGTGTTTATGTGGGTGTGGGGGTGGGACTCAGGGCCTCAGGCTTCAGCTACAAGCAGTTTACTCTTCCACTTTTATTTATTTTGTCTTTTTGAGACAGGGTCTCCCTGTAGTCCTAGCTAGCCTGGAGCTCACTGAGATCCACCAGCCTCTGCCTCCCAAGTGCTGGGATTAAAGGCCTGCACCACCACGCCCTGCTCTACCCATTCATTTCTAAAAAAAAAAAAAAAATATGTATATATAAAAAAAAACCATCTAAAAGAGAAAGTTTATGCTAGGATTTGTAAGAACATTTAGTTCTCCATGGACATTCCTCTCCCTGGCCCACTGATATGTACAGCTACTGTTGAGACTCCTGTGAGAGCGCAGTGCCAGTGCTCAGGAGCACATCGTAGATAGAAAACAAAACAAACAACCCTCTTTTTTTCTGTCTTGTTGAGACAAGGTCTCCCTGTAGCCCCAGCTGGCTTAGAACTTACTATGGACACCAGACTGGATTTGATCTCTCAGAGATCTGTGTGTCTCTGCCTCCTGGGATCGAATTTTGCTAAGGTTTGGGCCACCAAACCCTTCTTAGCAAAATACTTAAAAAAAATCTCTGGTCCTCTCTGGCCTTCCCAGGAGGACAGGCTCAGCCTCAAGTTCCCTCCCCTTCTCTTTCATTATTCGGACTGTCCCTGATCTGACCTATGCTTTGAGACACAAAGGGGGTGAGGGATGATTCACCATATCTGCCCTCCAGCCCCCGTTCAAAAGAAAACATGTGAGGCCCTTGTTCAAAAAGCAAGAGAAAGGGGGTGGAAAGATGGGTCACTGTTCAAAAGCACTGGCTGCTTGCAAAGGACCTAGGTTCAATTCCCACACCCACATGGCAGCTAAGAACTGTCTGTAACTCCTATCCCTCTGTGGGCATTGCATGACACAGATGTACTTAAATGCACACAGGCAATAATACACTCATATACATAAAGTAGAAATAATAGAAATTTTTTTAATTTTTAAATTTATTTTTATTATTATTTTTTGTATGTGTATGAGTGTAATGTCTGCATGTAGGTTTGTGCACCCATGTCGTGCAATGCCGCGGAGGTCAGAAGAGGGTCTTGGATTCCCCTGGAACTGGAGTTCTCCTGGAATTGGAGTTACAGACGGTTCTCAGCCGCCATGTGGGTGCTGGGGATCGAACCCGGGTCCTCTGCAAGAGCAGTTGGTGCTCTTAACTGCTAGGCCATCTCTCCAGCCCCTAGAAATAATTTTAAAAAAAAGCAGGAGAAATGATCCTCAAAGATCCTAGGAGATAAGGCTTTTTCCTTTCTTGTTTATTCTGAGGTATAGCTTTACGTGTGTGTGTGTGTGTATGTGTGTGTGTGCGCGNCAGCTGCTTTGCTTTGCCTCCTCACAGGGTCTCGAGGGTCACATGCCCGTGGCGATACACCCAGCTGTGTTTATGTGCTCCGTTTGTGTGGGGGGTGGGACTCAGGGCCTCATGGCTTCACGCTACAAGGCAGTTGACTCATTCCCTTTTATTTATTTTGTCTTTTAGACTGAGACAGGGTCTCCCCTTCGCCCCATGGTCCTAGACTACAGCTGGAGCCTCGACACTTAGAGATCCACCAGCCTCTGCCCTCCCAAATGCTGGGATTATTAAGGCCCTGCATCCCCGTTACACGCCCCCGACGCCCTGCCATGCTTACCCATTCATTTCTAAAAAAAAAAAAAAAAACATGTATATATAAAATAAATAAAACATAAAAAGAAATTTCTAAAAGGAAATGTTTATCCATGATTTGTCGTAGTGATTTTGTAAGAAGACATTTAGTTCTCCATGGACATTCCTTCCCTGGCCATCGATATGTACAGCTACTGTGGAGGACTTCCTGTGGGCATGAGCAGTATTCAATTTTGTGGCCACAGTGCTCAAGGAGCACATCGTTAGGATACAAAGGAAAACAAAAACAAACAACACCCTCTTTTTTTCTGTTCTTTGAGGACAAACGGTCTCACCTCCTATGTAAGCCCAGCTGGCTTTAGAACTTATTATGGACACCAGACTGGATTTGACTCTCAGACGATTCGTGTGTCTTCTGCCCCTCCTGGGATTCGAATTTTGCTAAGGTTTGGGCGCACCAAACCCTCTTACGCAAAATACTTAAAAAAAATATCTCTGTCTCTCTGGCCTTCCCAGGAGGACAGGCTCCCAGCCTCAAGTTCCTCCCCTTCCCTTTCATATTCGGGACGTCCTGATCTGACTATGCTTTGAGACACAAAAGGGGGTGCAGGAGATTCACCATATCTGCCCTCCAGCCCCGTTCAAAAGAAAACATGTGGGCCCTTGCTTCAAAAAGCAAGAGAAAGGGGGGGTTGGAAGATGGGTCACTGTCAAAAAGCAATGGCTGCTTGCAAAGGACCTAGGTTCCAACTTCCCACACCCACATGGACAGTCTAAGAAAAACTGTTGTAACTCCTATCCCTCTGTGGGCATTGCATGTACATACAGAGTACTAAATGCACACGGCATATAATACCACTCTTAATTACAAAACGTAGAAATGTAATTAGAAATTTTTTTATATTTTAAATTTATTATTATTATTTTTTTGTATGCTGATGAGTGTAATGTCTGCATTGTAGTCTTTTGTGCACCCTGTCGTGCAATGCCTGCAGAGGTCAGAAGAGGTTTTGGACTTCCCCTGGAACTGGAGTAGTCTCCTGATCTGGAAGTTACAGGTTCATCAGCCGCCATGTGGGTGCTGGGGATCGAAACCGGTCCCCTGCTAAGAGGCAGTTGTGCTTTTAACTTGTAGGCCATATCCAGCCCTAGAAATAATGTAAAAAAAAAGCGAGAAGGAGAAAGATCCTCAAAAGATCCTACGGCAGATATGATTTTTCCTTTCTCGTTTATTCTGCAGGTATAGCTTTACGGTGGTTGTGGTGAGTGGTGGCGGCGCGGTAGTTGTGTTTTGTATTTCGGTATGTATGTTGCGTTGGTCTGTGTGTTAGGTGTGTGTGTTGTGCGTGTTGTGGTGTGTTGTGCGTGTGTGTGTAGTGTGTTGTGTGTGTCGTGGTTTTGTGGTGCTGGTGTGTGTGTGTGTAGTGTATGTGTGTGTTGGTGTGGTGTGTGTGTGTTGTGTATTTATCTTCACTTTTCCTTGGGCACAAGGATGCATTTGTGGCAAATACAGGCCCTACTGGAGCTCAAGGTCTCACTCAGCATCTCACACAGCCTATCAACTGCCAGCCTCCAAACGCATGCCCCCCACATATGCCATGTTGTCTGCAAGGAAGTACATTTTGATAATTAATTAATTAAATTTTATTTTATGTGTATGATTGCTTCATCTGCAAATATATAAGTGTACCCAATGCCCTGGGGATGCCAGAGAGGATGTTCCTCCCCTGGAGTTATATGAGGGACGGTTGTTAGCTGCCATGTGGGTTTTGGGAACTGAACTTGGGTCTTCTGCAAGAGCAGCCAGTGCTCTTAGCAGCCTTGGAAGCATACTTTGATTTTCTCCTTCTTGATCCATTGCATTACCTATTTTATTGCCTTATCACACCGACTGGGTCCTCAGATATAATTTTTTTTTTTGTCTTTTTGAGACAGGGTCTCTCTTTAGCCTCAGCTGGCCTGCAACTGACTACGTAGAACAGGCTGGCCTTGAACTAACAGAGATCCACCTGCCTCTGCTTCTGCCTCCCAAGTATTAGGATTAAAGGTGTGTGCTACCACGCCAAGCTGGTATTTTTTTTTTTTTTTTGAGATGGCGTCTCCCTTTAGTCCCAGCTGTCCTGGAGCTCGCTATGTAGACCAGGCTGGCCTTGAGCTTACAGAGATCTGCCTGCTGGAATCAAAGGCGTGTGCCACCACGCCTGGCCTCAGATATAATTTTAAATAAAAACAATTGTCTCAGAGGAAAAGCTTTTACTATTTCCCCATGAACTTTGAGGTTGGATCCCTCCAGTCAGGGAGTAAATACATGTCTTCCCGTTCCATTTTCTGCGGGCTTCCGTTGCTCCCATCTAAAGGTCGTTTGTCAGTCTTGCATTGCTTTGAAGGTAATACACTTTTTCTTTTTCTCTAGCTGTTTTTGTAAATTTGGGGAGGCAAATATTACAGGGTGAAAATAATACTGTGTTGTCCGCTAGAAATGTGACAAAATTACATTTTAAGTGTCTTCACCCCTTTCCTTACAAATGGCAACTAGTTGTGGTGACACACATGTGTGAATTAATTTGATTGTAGTAATCACCACATACACAAATATCAAATCCTTGTGAACTAGACCATAACATGTATCAGGTTTTTTGTTATTATTGTTGTTGTTTGTTTTATTTTTGAGACTGGATCTCACTGTGTAGTTCTGGCTGGCTTAGAACTCACTATGTAGACCAAGCTGGTCACAAACTTTTCTGACTATTGAGTGCGGGGATTAGAGGCATAAACCAGCCTGCCTGGTAACATGTACATTTTTTTTTAAATTTATTTCGGTATGTGTATCAATGTACTGTCTGCATGCAGGTTTGTGCACCCATGTCGTGCAATGCCGCGGAGGTCAGAAGAGGGTCTCGGATTCCCCTGAAACTGGAGTTCTCCTGGAATTGGAGTTTCAGACGGCTCTCGGCCGCCATGTGGGTGCTGGGGATCGAACCTGGGTCCTCTGTAAGAGCGGTCGGCGCTCTCAACCGCTAGGCCATCTCTCCAGCCCAACATGTACATTTTTAAAAAAATATTTTATTTTATTTATTTTTATTTATCATTTTTTATGTGTATGAGTGTACTGTCTGCACGTAGGCTGGTGCACCCATGTTGTGTAATGCTGTGGAGGTCAGAAGAGGGCATTGGATTCCCCTGGAACTAGAGTTAAAGACAGTTCTTAGCCACCACATGGGTGCTGGGAATAGAACTCCGGTCCTCTGCAAGAGCAGTTGGCACTCTTAACCACTGAGCCATCTCTCTAGCCCCACATGTAACATTTTTATAGTCAATTTTTTTTTATCTCAATGAATCTGAGGAAGAAAAAAATTTTTGGTCTTCTATTGTTCATATTGATTTGCCAATTGTACTTTGCAGTTAACAGAACTTTTTGGTTATGTGGTTCGATGTCTTTTATAGTTTTAGAAGCTTTTCAGTTTGGTAGGTATGGTGATTTGAATGAAAATGTCCCCCAGCTCTGGTGGAGTCGGGGGGGTAAGGAAGGGGGAACGGGTCTGGATTTGATTGGGAAATTTTGTATGAAATGCACGAAGCTTCAATAAAAATTGGCTTTAAAAAATAATAAGTGGGCCATCGTGGTGGCACACGCCTTTAATCCCAGCACTTGGGAGGCAGAGGCAGGAAGATCTCTGTGAGTTTAAGGCTATCTTGGTCTATAAAGTGAGTTTTAGGTCAGCTAGAGCTACAGGAAGACCCTGTCTCAAAAATAGAATAGAATGGAATGGAATGGAATGGAATGGAATGGAATGGAATAGAGTAAAATAATTATTGACAAAAAAATCCATAATAAAAAAAGAAAGAAAATGTCCCCCACAGTCTCCAAGTATTTGGACATTTTGACCATAGTTGATGGTGCTGTCTTGGGAGGTTTTAGAAGGTGTGGCCATGCTGGAGGAAACATGTTGGGGGGTGTTTTGAGGTTTCTTAAGCCTTGCCAGATTTCCAGTGTTCCTCTGCTTCCTGTGCCTGCTTGAAGATGGAGTGCTCTACTTTCTGCTCCAGCTACCTCTGCCGCCGTGCCTCTCCACCATGATGGACTCTACCCAGTGGAACTGTAAGCTCAAACAAACTCTTCCTTTTATAAGTTGCCTTGGTCATGGTGTTTATCACAGCAACAGAACAACAGCGAATACAGTAGGTCTTCAACTATTCCCTGTCTCCTCCCTCGGTCTCAGATCTGTTTCATGTGTTAGATCAACATGCTTCCACATGGGTCATGTGCATGCTTTATTTAGTATCTTCTCCTGGAAAAGTTTTGCCTCCTGTTCAGACTAATGCAGACTTCCTTTCTTTGGGGGCCCAGTGCTCCTGGGATCTCGGTAGACAGCCTGAGATGTTCACCCAGGTTTCCTACTTTCTGGCAGGTGCTGGGTTCTGAGTTTTTACACCTTCAGTACTCTGAGACTTGAACTGGTTTCCTGGGACTGATATAAAGAGAGGACCACAAACTGCGAGACTTACAGTAAAGAGACACAAACAATCTCACGGTTCTGGTGGGAGTCAGAAGTCTAAAATGAGCATCTCAGCAGGCACAGCAAGGTTTCAGGGAAGAGTCCCCTCCTGCCTCTTCTAGCCTGTCAGCCCCAGACACTCCTTGGCTCATGGCCTTATCATGACAATCTCTGCCTACATTGTCACATGATCTCCCTCTGCTCTTCTGTGTTTTCCTGTCCTCTGGTAAGGAAAGCAGTCAGCGGCCATAGGGAGCCCTAACTCTAGGACCACTTCGCCTCAGGATGCTTATTTACTAAATATCCAAACATGAGCACTGACTGAAGTTCTACACAGTCATGTCTTTTGGGTACGCTGTTCAAGTCACAAAGAGAGTATTGAAAGTGAGACCTCGACGTTGGTCTCCCTATCGTACTTTTTAGTTTGTTTTTCAGCTCAGGGCTGGAAATCACTCAAGCAAACCCCACATAGACTGTGAAGTCCATATCTCTGAAGTTTTTTTTCTCTTTTCCACAGATAGAATGATTAAAATATTTTATTTATCATTTACGTTTTATGTGTATGAGTGTATTGCCTGCGTGTGCACCCCTGTTGTGCAATGCCCCAGGAAGACAGAGGAAGGTGTTGGATCCCCTGGAACCAGAGCTATACACAGTTGATTTGCCTGCCTCTTCTTCCCAAGTGCTGGGAATTGAACCCAGGTCCTCTGCAAGAACAGCCATGCTCTTAACTGCTGAGCCATCTTTCCAGCTCTCTTTTCTTCTACCACTAGAATTTTGAATCTTCTGGCTGCTTCGCTGTCCCAGCTTGAAATGCATTTCCTCCCAGGCTACGCAGTGAGATGGATGTATCTTTGCACTCAGCGTTTCTGGCCCGAGCTTCAAGCTGGCTAGTGCTCGGGGGCGGGGCGGGGGGGAGCCTAGAGCAAGCCTCTCCCCTGTGTCTGCCTCTGTCCAGGGTCTCTCTGGGATTAGATGGTGCCTTGGTTGCTCCCTGATGTGGTAGGCAGCCAGCCATCTTTGATGATGTTCCAGTTTTCAGCTGTGTTTAGTGTAACATTTGTTCTGATTTGTCTTCATAAGTAGAAATAGGAGTCAAGCATAATATTTCTTCTGTTCTAAGCTTTTGTCTCCAGCCCACAGGTGACTGTCTCAGATACAGTGCTTTGGAAATGCCCAGCTTTTGAGAAACGTGCCTGTTAGGGTCCCTTGCCCCCTTCTCATTGTGTTTAAAAACAGCAATGTGGGTTGGAGAGAGGCCTAGCAGTTAAGAGCGCCGACTGCTCTTGCAGAGGACCTGGGTTCGATCCCCAGCAGCCACATGGCAGCTGAGAACCATCTTTAACTCCAGTTTCAGGGGAATCCGACACCCTCTTCTGACCTCCACGGCATTGGATGACACCGGTGCACAAACCTACATGCAGACAGTACATTCATACACATAAAACAAAACGAAACAAAACAAAAAACAGCAATATGTCCCTGTACAAATGGCCACTTGGAGGGAAGAATACATCTGAGATTAAAAGGAAAAAAAGACATGGGAAACAAGACCTGTCAGAACCTTTTGGGGGATCTTGTCACCTTCTTCTTAGAATCCTTAGCAAATAGCAGGACTGGAGAGACAACACTGTATGAACGAGCTGCACAGGACCACCTCAGCAAGCTGAGAGCCGAGCCAGGGAGGAACTGTCCTCTACACCAGAATGCTGCTCCAGGTGAGTGTTCTATGCACAGGCGTGCACCCTGCACATGATCTATCCTTGGGCTTTATGATATGGGAACTGTTACTAGTTCATTTAACAGGCAAGGGAAATGAAATTTGGGGAAGTTAATTAGCCCTCAGAATAGATCCCTGGGTGTATGGCATATACCTTGAATCCTAGCACTCTATTCCAGAGTTCTAAAGAGTTGAAGGCCAGCCTGGTCTACATAGCAAGTTTCAGACAAGCTAGGGTAATTAGTGTAATCCTATCTCAAATATATATATTTATATATGGTCTCATGTAGCTTAGACTAATCTTGAACTTGCTATGTAGCCAAATAAGACCTTGAACTTTTTTTTTCTTTTAGAGACAGGGTCTCCCTGTAGCCCCAGCTGGCCTTGAACTCGCTCTGTAGACCAGGCTGGCCTTGAATCCACAAAGATCCACCTGCCTCTGCCTCCCAAATACTAGGATTAAAGGTGTGCACCACCACGCCCGGTGATCTTGAACTTTTAATCCCCTGCTTCTGCCTACTGAGTGCTATGGTTAGAGGTCCATATCACCACTCCTGGCCTATGAGGTTTTTGGGGATTGAACCCAGGCCCTTGTGCATGTTAGGTAAGCACTGTACCAACTGAGTTACATCCTGAGCCTTTTTAACTTTTATTTCAAAACATTTTTATTTTATATGTATGAGTGTTTTGACTTGTATGTAGATGAGTGTACCACATTCGTATAATGCTCACAGAGGCGAAAAGAGGGCATCGAATCCCCTGGAACTGGAGTTACAGATGGTTGCTAGCTGCCATGTGGATGCTGGGATTTGAACAGAGGTCCTCTGCAAGAGCAGCCAGTGCTCTTAACCACTGAGCCATCTCTCCAGCCCCCTCCATCTTTTTAAAGGCAGGGTCTCATGTAGTCCAGGCTAGCTAGAACTGGTCATCCAGCTGAGGACGACCTTGAATGCCACTACCCTCAGCTTTGGGCAGATGTTCTTTAATCTCTCTGTGATGTGGTGTTTTAGTTCACTTATTCCTCTAGCAAAGGCACTGTGCTGGATAACTTTAGTGTCAACTTGACACACCTGGGTTGAGCGAGCCTCATTTGGGGAATTGGCTCCATTGGACTGGCCTGTGGCCACATGTGTGGAGTATTGTCTTGATTGTTGAGCAATGTGGGGGTGGGTGCCACCCTGGGCAGATTGTTGTGTACCATATAAGAGGGCAGGCTGGGCATGAGCCAGGGGAGCAAGTCAGTGAACAGCATTCCTCCATGGCCTGTACTTCAGCTCCTGCCTCCAGGTTCCTGCCCTGAGTTCCTGCCTTGGGCTCCCTAAGTGATGAACTGTGACCCAGGAGATGTAAGCTGAATAAACCCTTTCCTCTCCAAGTTGGTGTTGGTCAGAGTGTTTTGTCACAGCAATGGAAGACAAACTAGAACAGGCACATTAAAAATTGTAAAAATACATCTATTTTATTGCAGCTCTCTTCATAATATGGAAGAGCTGGAACCAACCCAAGTGCCCCTCAACTGAGGAGTGGATAGAGAAAATGTGGTACATCTACACAATGGAGTTCTATGCAGTGGTAAAGAAAGATGACATCATAAACTTTGTAGGTAAATGGATGGAACTAGAAGATATCATGTAACACAGTCCCAGAAAAACAAATGATGAATGGTATCCCTCATCTGTGGATGCTAGCACCAAGTGCCTAGTTGTAAGGCAAACTGAGCAATGTTAATGTTATATTTCTCGTGATCTGAAAACAACTGTGCTCTTATACTGTGAATCCCTTAATGGGTTCTAGAACTAACCTAAAAAAATACATCTATTTATTTTGTGTGTATGTATGTGGTTGCGTGTGTGTGTGTGTGGTTGCGTGTGTGTGGGTGCACATGTGCTGTGTTGCTTGGTGTAGAGGTCAGAGGACAACCTGTGGTCGTCAGAAGTTCCCTCCTCTATCATGTGGGTCCTGGGGATGGAACTCAGGCCGTAAGGCTCAACGGCAAGTGCTTTTACCCACTAAGCCTTTTTGCCATCCTGTGAGGCCACATTTTAAACTAGCAAATGAAAACTATTGAGGAAGTGAACTCTTTTTTTTTTTTTTTTTTGGTTTTTGTTTTTGAGACAGGGTCTCCCCCAGCTGGTCTGGAACTCACTATGTAGACCAGGCTGCCCTCAGTCTTACTGAGATCCACTTGCCTCTGCCTCCTGAGTGCTGGCATTAAAGGTGTGTGCCACTATAACCAGCGGGAAGTGAGCTCTATGAAATGCACAAGCTTTTTTGTTTGTTTTGTTTGTTTTGTCTTTTTGAGACAGAGTCTCCCTGTAGTCCCAACTGGCCTGGAACTCTTTATGTAGACCAGGCTGGCCTCAATCTTACAGAAATTTGCCTGCTTCTCCTCCTGAGTGCTGAGATTAAAGTCATGTGTTACCATACCAGGCTTGGATATTTTTATATAATTTCCAATTTGCTGAATTATTGTAAGCAAAGTGTAAGGACCTCCCATACACCCTTTACCCAGATTCTCAAATTGTTTACACTCCTTCCCATTTATTGACTTCCTTTGATTCATTAGAAGTCAGAGACACCATACCCTGTCCCACTGGCCTCCAAATATGTTATTGTTCATTTCCTGAGAACAAGAAGACTCTTTACATGACCTCAGTATGATTATGAAAATTAGGAAATTTACTGTTGGAACACTGCTATTATCCAATCCAGAGTTTATATTCAAATGTCACCAATTTTCCCAGTAACGCCCTTCATAACCCTTCTCCATCCCATCCGGGACAGCCCACGGCGAGCAGCTGCCATGTCTTGTTAGTCTCTTTAGTCTTAAGCAGTGCCTTTCCATCAGCTGTCCCTCAGAATTAGCTCCAGGTGACGCCTCGCTGGCCTCAGGGCTCGTCTTCCATCTCCCAAATGGCACGGAATTTCCATTTGCCTGCTCCTGTTCATTGCGCTGTGAAGTGTCCCCCCAGAGACCCATGTCTTGAACTTGCTGTGCTCCCCAGGTGGTGGTCTCATTTTGAGAGGCTGCAGAAGCTTTATGAGGTGGGGCGTGGGGGCACATATGTGTGTGTGAAGAGTCCAGAGGTTGGTGTCAGGGGTCTCCCTCAATCACCCTCTACCTTGTTATTTAAAAAAAATACTTTATGTGCATAAGGATTTTTGCTTACATATGTGTAAATGTGATGCTCTTATAGAGCAGAAGAAGGTGCTGGAGCCTTTGGATCTGCAGTTAAGGATTTTTTTTTTATATAGCTTCCTTTTTAAGCATTTTTTCTTTATTTTTATTTCATGTGTATGAGTGTTATGTCTGCATGTGTTTAAGTGCACACCCATGTTGTGCAATGCCTGAGAAGGACAGAAGAGTTACAGACAGTTGTTAGCTGCCATGTGGGTGCTGGGATTTGAACCCGGGTGTCTTCTGTAAAAACAACCAGTGCTCTTAACCACTGAGCCATCTCTCCAACCCCAAGGATGGTTCTTAGCTTCCATGTGGGTGCTGGTAATCAAATCCAGATCCTCTGAGCCATCTGTCCCACCTCTCCAACCTTTTTTTTTTTTTTTTTGCCATGGGGTTTCCCACTTAACCATGGACTCACCAATTGGCTGGATTGGCTAATGGCAGTGAGCTTTAGGGACCTGTATGTCTTCACCTTTCTAGCACTGGGGCTACAGCTATGTACCCCAGCTTACATGGGTGCTGAGGATCAAACCTAGATCTTCACTAGGGCAGACACTTTACCGCCTGAGCCATCTCCTCAGCTCTGGGTCTAGCTTTTTGCTTGAGAAAAAGACACCTCATGCCCAGTGTTCTGGGAGCCAAACATTGCCCTTCACCATATGAATTTTTACTTAATTCTCCTATTTTCCACGAATTGTCCCCTCCCTGCTTCACAGAGCCTGCTCTCCATTAGTCATGGCATTGAAAATAAAATATTTGCGTGTGTGTATGCATGCACGTGTGCGCAAGTGCAGAGAGGCTGGGAGAGGGCATTGGACTGATTCCCTGGAGCTGGAGTTATAGGTGGCTGTAAGCTGCCTGATAGGGGCGCTCTGGATCTAGCCTCTGAGCTGTCTCTCTAGCCCCTGAAAATGGAAGATTTTGAGACAAAATTTAGGGAAAAACAACAAAAATCTTACTTAAAAAATATTCGGGTGCTGGAGAGATGTCTTGGTGGTTAAAAGCAGTGGTTGCTTTTGCGGAAGACCCAGGTTCCATCCTCAGCATCCACATGGCAGCTAACAGCCATCCTTTACTCCAGTTCTAGGGCATCTGATGCCCTCTTCTGGCCTCCATGCGTATTGCATTACATGGGTGCCCTCACACACGTGCAGGCTACAGAGCGAGTTCCAAGACAGCTGGGGCTACAGGGAGACCCTGTCCCGAAAATAAATAAATAAATAAATAAATAAATAAATAAATAAATAAATAAACTGCATCTGGACGTGGTGGTACACGCCTTTAATCCTAGCACTTGTGAGGCAGAGGCAGGTGGATCTCTGTGAGTTCAAGGCCAGCCTGGTCTATAGAGAGAGTTCCAGGACAGCTGGGGCCATAGGGAGACCCTGTTTTGAAAAGACGAAAAAAAATCTGCAAGTGGGCCATGTATGGTGGTACATACCTTTAGTTTCAGCACTTGGGAGACAGAAGCAGACAGATTCATATGTGGTCGAGGTCAGCCTGGTTTACGTAGGCCAGCTGGAGCCACCTGTTTTGTGACAGGAACACCCTGTCACAAAACAAAAATCTGCAAGGATGTGCAGGCATAAGAAGGGTCAAGTAAACACTTTAAGTGTTTAAAGGCAAAACTAAATCCATGAGGCTGACTGGGATTAGCTGCCTCAACTAGGCTGGGTTGTCTAAGATGAATACTCACAGGTGGCAGCAGCCCCTGCACAGTTCCAATGAGAGCTGAGCTGTGACTGGGGAGCGCTCTGCGGTCCAGTAGGTATGGGAGGTTTTAGTTCTATCCCTTGGGATGGGATAGGAAGGAGAGCCAGAAGCCAGCTCCAAAGCACAGTGACACGATGTTCAGAAGCCTGGGTGCAGCTAGGAGAATGGATGGTGGGCCTTCATCCCTGTCCACACAGTGTCTTTGTCTCTGTCTCTGTCTCTGTCTCTGTCTCTGTCTCCCTCTCCCTCTCCCCCTCTCCCCCCTTCTCTCTCTCTCTCCCCTTCTCTCTCCTCAGCAGGAGTGCTATTCCTCCTCCCTTGGCAGCTCAAAGCTCTCAAGAGCACCCAGCCTTCTGAGCGCTCCAGCCTGGACTGGCATACTGTTCCATCTGCCTGTTCTGTGGGTGAAAACAGTCACAGGCCAGCCCAGATTCAGGAGGAAGGGAATTTAATCTCTCTCAGTGTGGGAATGCCAGAGAACTTTGAATCAGTTTTATTCTACCACAGCAAAACCCCAAATCTGTATTTGTTCCCTGTGACTACCTCAACAAATTACCCGAGATCAAGAGGCTTAAAACAGTGGAACCGAATTCTCTCACAGTTCTAGTGACCCCAGAAGCCCCAAATCAAGTTTTCAGCAAAGCTTGGCTCTCTGTGAAGACTCTTTGGAGAAGTCTCTGCTGCCTCTCTGGCTGCTGCAGGCTGCAGGGGTCCTGGGCCTGGCTTTCTGGGTCACGTGGCTTCTCCAGCATCTCTGTGTGGTCAGTCTCCACTGCTCTCCTCATTTCTCTTTTTTCTTCTCTTCTTCTTGTCTTATGTGTGTGCACATGTTTGTGAATATGCCCAAAACATGTGCGTATGTGTGTGGAGGTCAGAAGTCAACCTGCGGTGTCATTCTTCAGGAATGTCCTCGACCTTGTCTTCTGAGATGCATACATGTTTGCCCTATCTTCAATGGCCTGGGCCTTGCTTATTCAGCTAAGCTGGCTGGTCATTTCTGGGGCTCAAACTCAGCTCCTTATGTCATCTGCTTTACTGACTGAGGCATGTCTCCAGCCCTCTCCTTTTTATTATAAAGACACCAGTCATTTAATTTAGGGCCCACTTTAAGTGCAGGATGATTTTACCTCAAGATCCTAAACTTGCCGGGCATGGTGGCAGTTTAATTCCAGTACTCAGGAGGCAGAGGCTGGTGGATCTCTGTGAGATGGAGTCCAGCCTGGTCTACAATGGTGAGTTCCAGGCCAACTGAGGCTACAGGAAGACCCTGTTTCAAGCAAGCAAGCAAGCAAACAGTCCTAAACTTGGGAGTGGGAGAGCATATTGGCATGCACAGAGCCCTAGGGTTGATCCCCAGCAACAAAGCAAAGTGAAAATCCTCAGCTCAATGAGATCTGCAAAGATCATATTTCCAAATAAGGTCACAGTCTCAAGTATGAGGGTGCAGGGTGGAGGTGGTGGAAAGGACTTCAGCATCTTTGAGGTACTGGAGCAGGCCTGCTTCTCATTTATGTCCTCGGAATATATTGTATTCTCTGGATATATGGCTTCATATGTTCAGTGATTTCTGGAAAATTAATCATTGTCCTTAAAGGTGTTGCCTCTCAATGGGTGTGGTGGTGCATGCCTTTAATTCTGGCACTTGGGAGGTAGAAACAGGTGGATCTCTGCCAGAACATGGCTAGACTGGTCTACTTGGTAGGTTCCAGGATGGCCAGGCCTACATAGCTAGATCCTGTCCAAAATAAACACTGAAAAATGTTGTCTTTTTTTTTTTCATTCTCTCTACTTTTTCCTCCTAGGTTCCTAGCTACATGTATAGTAAAGCAAGGCATGTGTGTGTGTGTGTGTGTGTGTGTGTGTGTGTGTGTGTGTGTGTGTAAAACCCCAGAGAAGACATATTTTAGGCTCTGAAGGTCACATGGTCTCTGTAATAACTACTCAAATTGATTGATTGATTGATTGATTTATACAGGGTCTTTCTATGTAGCTTTAGATGGCCTGGAAATCATTATGTAGACCAGGCTGGCCTCAGACTCACAGAGATCCACCAGCCTCTGCCTCCTGAGTGCTGAGATTAAAGAGGTGCAGCACCATATCCAGCCCATAACTACTCAGCTTTATATAATTCTGTTGTACTGTGAAGGAAGAGCCAGGTTGTCCATAAGCAAAAGAGTGTGGTCTTTGCCAATAAAACTCTACTTACAAAGACAAGAGGCCAACTGTTTTCAACACATGGATCATTGTTTCCCCACTTCTATGCTAGACCTTTTCCATACCTATTCATACTTTTCTGTGTTTTCATCCTGTATCTATATGCTGTGCTCTGGATGAGGTTTTAGATAATCTTCCAGCTCATTAATCTCCCCTTAACATTGAGTATTTCATTCCATAGTTACTATTGTATAACTATTTCCTCCAAATTGAGACATTCTCTAATAAGTACATATAAAATGCTTAAAGGAGAAAGATTTACACATTTCCTGCTGTCCATTCATCTTTATAAGAATATTCTGCCAGGTGTGGTGGCGCATGCCTTTAATCCTAGCACTCAGGAGGCAGAGGCAGGCGGATCTTTGTGAGTGCAAGGCCAGCCTGGTCTACAGAGTGAGTTCCAGGACAGCTGGGGCTACAGGGAGAACCTGTCTTGAAAAAGACCAAAAAAAATTTCTTTCTCAGGGCCGGAGAGATGGTTCAGTGGTTAAGAGCACTAGCTGTTCTTACAGAAGACCTGGGTTTGAATTCCAGCTCCCGCATGGCAGCTAAGAACCATCTGAACTCCAGTTCTAGTTCCAGGGGATCTGATGTCCTCTTCTGTCCTCCAAGGGTACCACACAGGTGCACTTATATACATGCAGGCATAAATAACTCATACACATAAAATAAAGTAAATTAAAAAAAGAATATTCTTTTCTCCTTTAAGAATTTTGGACTTGGTCTGCCTGTTGTTAGAACAATAGAAATATCTACAGATCAGGTGTGACTATCCCCCTCACCCCCCAACAATGCCCTAGCACCATGGAGTGTGCCTGAGCCTGGGAAGGCACA
Source organism: Rhizomys pruinosus (assembly GCA_009823505.1). NCBI lineage: Eukaryota > Metazoa > Chordata > Mammalia > Rodentia > Spalacidae > Rhizomys > Rhizomys pruinosus. The sequence goes on from VZQC01012821.1 coordinate 1,463,741, forward strand.
TCTGGCAACAGGGACTAATGCAACAGTTGCTTTTGCTTCTGCTCCAGCTGTAATGTAGGTGAGTCCTCCTACATTACAGTTGGAGCAGAAGACAGTGTTGGAACCTTTGGAACTGCAGTTAAGGATGGTCGTAGGTCTCTGTGCTTTCTGTTAGCTTTTATTCATGGTGATTTTGTTCCCCGAATACTGGTGTTTGTTTGAGGTCATGCACACAGAAACTTTGGTTGGTGGGATTCCTGATCAGGAAGCTGGAGAAACTTTCTTGCAAAGAGGATCTCCCTTGGCTTATGCCACACCTGGGAAGATGTCTCCTCCAAACGTGGTCACTACAGAGTCCCTTCAGGAGGCTCTTTATGGAAAAAGAATCCCAGACTCTAGTCCCTATGGACCCTGCCTTAGGACAGCCCTTCTCCTCCCTGGGCCCTGCCTGAGGACAGCCCCTCTCTGCCCTGTCACCACAACATGATGCATTCAGATTCGCAGTGACTTAGCACCATTTCCCCTGCCTGTCAGCCGGTTCCTGAGTCATCCACACCGCCATCTGCTGATTCTTTTTTTTTTTTAATTATTTATTCTTGTATGTATGAATGTACTGTCTGCATGTAGGCCTGTGCACCCATGTCCTGCAATGCCTCGGAGGTCAGAAGAGGGTGTTGGATTCCCCTGTAACTGGAGTTAAAGACGGTTCTCAGCCTCCATGTGGGTTAAGAGCAGTCGGCTCTCTTAACCGCTCGGCCATCTCTCCAGCCATCTGCTGATTCCTACCCGGTCACGGAAGCCTGGTGAAGCCAGCTGATATCCCCTCCTCCCCAGACCTAGGTTTCCCTCCTTTTTTTTTTTTTTTAGACAGTGTCTCCCTTTACCCCAGCTGGCCTGAAACTCAATATGTAGACCAGGTTGGCCTTGAACTCACAGAGATATGCTAGCCGCTGCCTTCCAAATGCTGGGATTAAAGGTGAGTGCCACCATGACCGGCTGGTTTTCCTCTATTTTGTCTGTTTTGTGGCATCCTCTAAGACTTCTTCCAGCTCCAAATATGCCCCAGCCTGAGATTCTGTTGCTGTGGTTAGCAGCTCCCAGCTCCCCACAATCTAGAAACTGAAGTTGTCACCTGGGCTTCTGGAATGAACCTCACTGTGCCTGGACATGCGTACTTGTAGGTATCACTTTGGACCAGAACAAAGAGACTTATGCACAGTGTTTTAGATATCCACCCCCACACACGTGAAAGAGCCTGGATGCCCACCTCAGGGGTTGATGTGAAGCTGAACTGAGGCACCCGTGTGAAAGAGCATAGTCCTGGCCGCAAAGCAGATCCTTGAGTTTTCCTGTGAAGTTAGAATCACACTGCCCTTCTCTAGCCACAGGCTGTTGACTGCCTCTGCTACTGTGTCCTTATCCTGTCTTATGGATCTTCTCCCACCATAATCATTTTGCACTTAGAAAATACTAGAACGGGGGCTGGAGAGATGGATTAGTGGTTAAAGTTCTTACCTCCCTGCAACCACCCCACACCAGCCTCCAAATGTGAGGACCAGAGTTTGGATCCCTAGAACCCATGTAAACGCCAGGTTGGTGTGGCAGCCTGACAGTTATTCCAGCCTCAGACGCTAGAGGCAGGGGATCCCCTGAGCAAGCTGGCTGGCCAGACTAACTATAGCCGTAAGTTCTGGGTTTGACTGAGAGACCCTGACTCAATGAATAAAGTGGAAAACCAATTGAGGATGGTTCCAACAGCAGGTTTGGGCCTCCACGCACACACACATGTGCCCCTGTGTACTTACACACATGTAAATATGCATGTACACGTGCACACCACATACACATGAAAAATAAGAAAAAAAGAAAATACTAGGACAAATATGTAAACTAATTTTATTTTAAAATATTTTACATGTATGAGTGTTTTGCTTGCATGTATGTAAATGCACCTGTGTCATGCAGTGCAGGCAGAGGTCAGATCCCCTGAACTGAAGCCAGTGCTCTTAACCACTGAGCCAGCTCTCCAGCCCCAATAAAACCATTTTTTTTATTTAATTTTTTTTAATTTTTATTTATTTCTGTATGTGTATGAATGTACTGTCTGCATGCAAGTCTGTGCACCCGTGTCGTGCAATGCCACGGAGGTCAGAAGAGGGTCTTGGATTCCCCTGGAACTGGAGTTCTCCTGGAATTGGAGTTTCAGACGGTTCTCGGCCACCATGTGGGTGCTGGGGATCGAACCCGGGTCCTCTGTAAGAGCGGTCGGTGCTCTTAACCGCTAGGCCACCTCTCCAGCCCCAATTTTATTTATTTTTGAATGTGTATGAATGTACTATCTGCATGTAGGTTTGTGTACCCGTGTCGTGCAATGCCGCGGAGGTCAGAAGAGGGTCTCGGATTCCCCTGGAACTAGAGTTCTCCTGGAATTGGAGTCACAGACGGTTCTCAGCCGCCATGTGGGTGCTGGGGATTGAACCCTGGTCCTCTGCAAGAGCAGTCGGTGCTCTTAACCGCTAGGCTATCTCTCCAGCCCCAAAACCATTTTTTAAAGTGTGGGCTTTTCCAGAATACCAATATTGTGACCAGAGGCAAATCCCATGGAGGAGAGCCCTCGTTGAAGAACTGGGGACTTTCACTTGGATGACCTAGAGTCATTGGAGAGGAGATTACCCAGATTCTGGGCCTTCCAGGCTCCCCGAAAGTCATACAGAGCAGCCACTTGTGAAATAAAACTTGCAGACAATAAAGAGTTTCAGACCCGAAGGAATGCACGTATGGGTTGTATTGCTCTGGTGGTAGGGACCCTACCAGACAAAAGAATAGGAGGCAAACCTCTTTTTCTTTCCACTTCCTGCCGAGAAAACCAACAATCCACATACACTTACATTTAAAACCACAGAAAGGCTCTCTCTCCACCCTTGTAAGGAACACTGAGTTTTCTGAGGGTGTGATTTATGAGCCTTTCACAAATGGGCTTTAAATAGGGCTCTGACAGTTCCACTCAGACTGTGGCTGGATGGGGGCCCTTTGGCCACAAAGAGCTACAATAACCTGGGGGAGGAGAGAAAGGCTGGCAGGCTGGTCTCAGCATTGTGTCCCTGGGGCCTGTCACCAGTCTGCCTCTTCCCTGTCCAACTGATCCACTCTGTAATACTGGATTATTTAATTTTGTTTCTCTCAAGGAAGAAATAGCAAATGTTGACATGGTGATTGAAGGTCAGATGCTCCCAGGCCTCAGAAGGCACCAGAAATGGAAGCATGAACACTTCTCCTGCTTCTGATTCCATAGAGTCATTTGGTGCTAAGTCAGAATCTCAATAGAAGATTTCCTTGCTCTTTCCCTGAGGTACATTTCAGAAAGGAGGGTGAGGACAGTAAGTTAAAGCAGGCTCCCCAGAGATCCGTCCCCAGCCTAATCCCTGTGCCTCTGGATGTGAGCTTATTTGGAAAAAGGACACTGCAGATGTGGTTAAACTAAGGATTTTGAGGTGAAGAATAGTATGGTGATATGAAATGTGTGTTTCAGCGGTCCCCACCCCCCACCTCCAGCTTCATGTATCTGAACACTTAGTCCCCAGGTGGTGGTGCTGCTTAGGGAAATTATGAAACTTGTAGGTTGTGGCACCTTTCTGGAGGTGCCATCACTAGGGGCAGGCTTTGAGAGTTGTGGTTGGAATGAAAATGTCCCCCATAAGTTCCAAGTATTGGGACATTTTATTCCCTGTTGGTGGCACTGTTTAGGGTGGGTTTAGTTAGAAGGCATGGCCTTGTAGGAGGACGCACATCACTGGGGGCGGGCCTTGGGAGTCTCCAGTAGCATGGGGCTTCCTGTGCCTGCTTGCAGATGTGAACCCTGCTCCTGCTCCTACACCTCCTGCCACCACGCCTCCCCACCGTGATGGACTCTAATTCCCCTGGAACCATAGGCTCAAACAAACTCTTCCTTTTGTAAGTTCCCTTGGTCATGGTGGTTCTGTCACAGCAACAGAAAAGTGACCAATACAAGAGTTTACAGGCTCGCCTCATTTCCAATTCATCCCCTCTGCTTGCCTCAGGTGAGTAAAGAAGTGCTCTTTCAGCTCCCAAGCCTGCGGCCATGTCTTCTCCACCATTAAGGACAACCAGCTCTCTGGAATATAGCCAAAATAAACTTTTTCTTCTATAGCTTACCTTTGGCCATGGTGTATTTATTTATTTATTTTTCTATTTATTTATTTATTTTTCTTACATTCTGGGTTAGATTTTTTAAATATATTTATATATATATTTTAAATTTTTATTTATATTTTTATGTGTATGAATGTACTGTCTGCATGTAGGTTGGTGCACCCATGTCATGCAATGCCATGGAGGTCAGAAGAGGGTGTCGGATTCCCCTGGAACTGGAGTTAAAGATGGTTCTTAGCCACCATGTGGGTGCTGGGAATCAAACCTGGGTCCTCTGCAAAAGCAGTTCTACTCTTAACCGCTTAGCCATCTCTCCAGCCCCAGCCGTGGTGTTTTATCACAGCAACAAAAAGTAGCTAATACATAAGATGAAGTGGCAGAAAAGGAAGAAAAAGCAAATGCCTGTGGTCTGAGAAAGCTACTTAGAGAGTCCATGGAAGTACCGCACTTCACTGGCATTCAGAGTTCACTGGCCAGGTCCAATGTCAGCAGGGCAAGGGAGTAGAGTCCTCACGGGCAGGAGCAGCACACATCCTAATCACACAGGGCTTCGTGGACACAATGCCCATGAGTCTACGAAGCCCCAGCCAGCTTCTCCACAGGCAGAAACCCAGAAAGACAGGGAGATGGTTGTTCACGGGTTGGGTCCTCTCTTCTGCAAAACCCTAAATGTGACACTTCTCTCCACAGGGTAAAAGAAACAAAATAAACAAAACTAGAGACAGATTCGACAAGAGCATCTGCTCACATAACATGCTTGGTAGTGACGTCAGATGGGGAGGGGGTAGCGGCTGTTCAGTTATGCTTTGTGCTTTCCCACCCTCTGCTGGGTCCCACCCTCTGTGTCTATGCTCCCACTGGTCAGAGAGGAAACCTGGAGAGTGCTGGAGGAGCCGGCCAGGGAAGCCTTCCAGGACAGGTGGGCGGGCGTGCCATTCAGGATGCAGAGCAACCAGCGTGTGCAGAGGAGGCCTGAGCTCCACCTGACTCCTGGACCATCTTTTACGCACTGTCCCTGCTTGCAGCCTGGTACTCTACTCTCACTTGCAGAGATACATGGTGCCCCATGAGCTTCAGTAGCAGGGATCATTTTGTTTCTTAACTTTTTTCCTGGCTGGAGAGATGGCCTAGCGGTTAAGAGTGCCGACTGCTCTTGCAGAGGACCCGGGTTCGATCCCCAGCACCCACATGGCGCTGAGAACCATCTGCAACTCCAATTCCAGGAGAACTCCAGTTCCAGGGGAATCCGACACCCTCTTCTGACCTCCGCGGCGCGGCACTGCACGACACGGGTGCACAGACCTACATGCAGACAGTACATTCATACAAATAAATAAATAAATTAATTTTTAAAAAGTAACAAAAAAACCCCACTTTTCTCCATCTTGTACCAAGTGAGGGTTGGCTTCCCCCCCATGCTAGGTGGGATACCCCTGGTCCATTCACGGTCACCTCTCAAACTGTTGCTAATTTCCTATCTTCTACGACTGCTTCTCCTTGCCTTTTTGTTCTGGTTGGGTAGCCCTTGGTCCTTTCATGTCATTTGAGAGTGAGTGGGATTTGGAGATGTGTGTGTGTGTGTATGCGTGCGTGCGTGCGTGTGTGTGTGTGTGTGTGTGTACATGTGTGCAAGTGGAGGTCAGAAACCAATATTAAGTGTTGTGATGGTTTGAATAAGAATGCCCCCATAGGCTCCAACTCTCTGAGTACTTGGCCCCAGTTGGTAGTGATTTTACGGGGGTTCAGGAGGTGCAGCCTCTGCTGGAGGCTCACGTTACTGGGTGGGCGTCCAGTCCATAGCCCTGCCTTGTTTCCAGTTTGTCTCTCTGTTTCCTGTGCATGCTGGAAGATGTGAGCATTCAGCTTTCTGCTCCACCTGCCTCCTGCCATGCCTCCCCACCATGATGGACTCAGCCCTCTGGAACCAAACGCCAAATAAAGTCTTCTATAAGTTTCCTTGAACATAGCAACAGAAAAATAACAGATCCAGGTGTCTTCCTCAGTCACTCTACGTCTTATTTTTTGAGACGGGGTCTTTCACTCAGCCTCAGTCTCCATGAATCAGCTGGGCTGGCTCACCAGCAGGCCCCAGGCATTCTCCTCCTTCATCTCTCCAGCGCTGGGATTACAAACGCTTGCCACTAGCTTCCCGTGGACTCTGAGAATGGAACTGAAGTCTTCTTGCTGTGCTGAAGTATTCTTACTAACTGAATCATGTTTCCCTTTCTGGGGTTTGAGGAGACATAAAGATTTCTACTTCCAGGCACCAAACTTAACCAGAAATGCCTTCAGATGTTTTGACATCTAGGATAGCCTGGGCTAGTCCCCTGTACAGAGGAGTTCTTGCTCCTATGAGTCTTACAGGCAAGGAATGCATCATGGAAGGATCTAAAGTGGCCCTTCCTGCCTTCTGCCTGTGCCAACTACAGTGTAAGCACACCTTTTTAAAAATTTTATTGTATTATTATTTGAGTTTTTGAGACCGGGTACCCCTATAGCCCCAGCTGGCCAGGAACTCCCTCTGTAGACCAGGCTGGCCTTGAACTCACAGAGCTCTGCCTGCCTCTGCCTCCGCCTCCTGAGTGCTGGGATCAAAGGCGTGCACCACCACACCCGGCCAATCACACCTATTTTTAAGTCCCAGATCCTCTTTTCACAGAGGAGGCCAGAGGCCTAGCAAGCCACGTGTGTGGAATGATAGGCAGGGCATGGGTTATAGTCAAGGAGAACAAAACTGCTTTGCTTCCTTTCTCTCTGACCTTCTCTTTGGGTCTTCCCCTATCTTTTCAGTCCCAGGCTACCCCTTCCCCTGGAGTGCAGATGCTGCTTCCTCCGGAAAGCCCCCAGAGACTGCAGACAGGCTGCTCTGGACTGCCCCCCACCCCCCATCCTTGCTTGGCCTGGGGTACTTGTTCCAAGTCACTGTAAGGGCTGCTCTTTCCTGAGTCTGTGAGCACTTTATCCTGATGCTTGTAGGGTCCTGGGCCATCATAAGCACTGTAGAAATATGTTAGAGGAATAGCAAAAAGATGAAAAGGTAGAGAGAGTCACAGTCCGCCTTTCCCTCCTCCAGTCCTGACTTCTAGAGTGTGTTCAGGTTTCATGTCTATTAAAAATATCATCACGAAGTCAGGTGTGGTGACACACATCTGTAATCATAGCACCAGGAGTTGGGGCTAGAGGGCCACAAGTTCCAGGCTGAGGCCTTGCCATCCTGCCCAGATTGACTGTTCTGGTCATTTTAGGGCATATGTAATGGTGAGTGGGAGATGGATGGTGCCATTAGGTGAATTGACTGGGACATCACTCCTTCTCTCTCCATTTGTCGCCCACTGCTTGGCCTGGGCAGATGACTGGTGGTTCTCACTGGTAGCCACTATGAGTGGCAGTGACACATTAATTGAACCTCATTGCTTCCAGGTGTGTGGCACACTCCAGGGTCACTGTGCAGGGGGCTCATGTGTATTCAATTACTGGGCAATATGAAGGAATGCAACATATTGTGTTCAAGTGTCAATTAGCATCCCTTTTGGGCCTGGCCCTGAGCTAAATCCTTCAGCTTCTCCCTGAAGCTAGAAGGCGTGAGAACCACACTGTGCGTTTTACAGAGAGGCAGGGAGGAAACAGAGCAGAGGGGGAGGGGGCTGGGCTTGCTAGATCCATGTTCAAAGCTCAGGCAATGAGGTGCCATTTATTTCCTGCTGACCTGACAAAGGGTTACAGGACACAGGATGGTAGTCAGGGAGCCATGGAATGCCAAAGTCCCTGGAGGATCCAACCATCTGCCAGGGGCCACCAATGAAATATAAAACATTGCATATACAGGGCTTATTACCTGAGGCTAATTTGTGACCTTAACATTTCAAAATTTAGACTTAGGAGTTTATGCAAAGGGAAGAAATGCATAATTTCAAGTTCTGGTCCCAAACATACTAAAGTTGTGATAATCTGACAACTGAGATATGGAATTAATTTATGAATGATCAAGTTAAAAATACAGAACATTGTGTCTATTCCCCCGAGCCTTTGGGGTCCTTAAACCAGCATGAGTCTATGACCTAGGAGACAGTCCCAAGAGAAATAGTTTCTTTCCTTCCTTTTTTATTTTAAGACATTTTTCTTACAAGCCAGGTCTGGTTATTATAATTAGTATTTATTATACCCTCTTCCTTCCTCACAGTCACAGTGATCAATCACTGACAGCTTCCTTTAGCACTGCCCTGTATGGAATAAATATTAGCTCCTTTTTTCAGAGCCACAAAAAGAGAGCTAACATCCTCATTCAAGGTCACCTGAAAAATTACTCTGAATTGGAACTCACAGATGCCTGAACTCCACAATTGCTCAGACAGGCGAGTGGTGGTTTGCTGTGTTTCTCCGTTTTGGGGTACCGGCAGCCCTGCTGACCTGATTCATTCATCAGCCGACAAATACTTGCTAAATACTTGCTTCTAAATGAGTCGGTTGTAGAATGGGATTCCTTAGTTGAAAGAACACAGATCAAATTCCAACCACAAAACCACACTGTGTGTACCCCGAGTACGAAAAGTGGCCATTGTTGGTACAGTTTGATTCAATGGTCCTTTCTCCTTCATTCTGCATTTCTTTTTTTTTTAAATATTTAATCTACTCCAAACTGTTGCCCTCAGAATTTGGACATCGGCTATCTATCAGACATTGAACCCTCTGAAACTGCTGGTATTCAACTATGTCTGGCTTATAAAATTGGAATTTCATGTAGCTGGTTCAATTGAATTCAAAGTCAATGCAGAGGTTTGTACCTTTGTGTGATGGTTATTGAATTGTACAATATACAGAAAAGAATCTTTAGGGGGCAAGGGGCTGCTCAGTGGGTGAATGAATGGCTACCACACGAGCTGCTCGGTGGGTGAATGAATGGCTACCACATGAGCTGCTCGGTGAATGAATGGCTACCACACGAGCTGCTCAGTGGGTGAATGAATGGCTACCACACGAGCTGCTCAGTGGGTGAATGGCTACCACACGAGCTGCTCGGTGGGTGAATGAATGGCTACCACACGAGCTGCTCGGTGGGTGAATGAATGGCTACCACACGAGCTGCTCGGTGGGTGAATGGCTACCCACAAGCATGAGGACCTGAGTACAACTGACAGATCCCATGTGAAAAAAAATTAAAAAAAGCAAAACTGAATGTGTTGGTTCACACTTTCATTCCCAGCACTGGGAGGAGAGGCGATAGAAGGATCCCTTGCGACTCACCAGCCAGCCAGACTAGCCTAATGGAAGGTTCCAGGCCAGTAAGGTGGACAGTGTTGTCCTATTCTCCCCCCTCCATGTGTACCTCCACACATATAAATATGCACATACACATGCACATATGCACACACACAAAAGAAAAAAAAGGGAAACAGTTTAATGTTAATGCTGATACTGTTAAAGTAACTACCGAGGGACTGAAGAGATGGGTCAGGGGTTGGAAAGTCCTAGCTGTTCTTGCAGAGGACCCAGGTTTGATTCCTAGCACCCACATGGTGGCTAACAACCACCTGTAACCAGTTCCAGGGGAATTCGATGCCTTCTTCTGACCTCCATGGGCATTGTATGACATGGCTACACTTACACACATGCGGACAATACACTCATACTCACAAACACACAAATAATAAATGAACTAGCAAGTTATTTGTTGGCTTAACTCATAGTTTATTTAGACAATCTTCAGGATCCTTTGACAGGAGCCACTTCCTTCCTTTTTTGTGGGTAAGCGAGACCCGGCTGGGAAGTTTCTTGTGCGTGTGTGTGGCAGGGTGGGCAATAGGATGAGAACCCTGTTGGAAACAAGCCTTGCTGACAGAGGGTGGCTGGCCAGCTCACTCACCTTCACCATCCTTTCATCATTGTATGTGAGATAAATAGTTTTCTAAGTTATAAGGCTCAGGAAAAAGTGCTTGAAGTGCAACACTGACAACCCAAGTTCAATCCCTGGAACTCATGCTTAAAAAAAAAAACAAAACAAATGTGGCCTGCACCTGTAATCCTAGCATTCCTATGGCGAGGTAGGAGGCAGAGGCAGAATCACTTGGGAGCTCATGGGCAGTGTGCTGGATAGCTTTAGTGTCAACTTGACACACCTGGGTTGAAGGAGCCTCAATTGGCTCCATTGGATTGGCCTGTGGCCACATCTATGGAGTATTGTCTTGATGGCCAAGCAGTGTGGAAGGGCCCAGCCCACAATGAGTGGTGCCACTCTGGGCAGGTGGTTGTGTATGGTATAAGAAGGCAGGCTGGGCATGAGCTAGAGGGGTGAGCAAGCCAGTGAACAGCACTCTTCCATGGCCTGTGCTTCAGCTCCTGCCTCCAGGTTTCTGCCCTGAGTTCTTGCCTTGGGCTCCCTGATGAGAACTGTGACCCAGGAGATGTAAGCTGAATAAAAACCCTTTCTCCCCAAGTTGTGTCGGTCAGAGTGTTTTGTCACAGCGGTGGAAGACAGACTAGAACAGAAATTGGTACCAGAAGAGTGGGGTATTGCTGTGACAGACCTGACCTTGGTGTTTTGGGGAAGGATTGTGGAATCATTTGGAACTTTGGGCTGGGAAGATCATTGAATGTCTAAAGATTGTTGCTTCGGAGCTTGGAGCAATTTTGCTGAAGGATTTGTAGAAGATGGAGGCCTGGCTTGTGAAGTTTCTAGTTTCAAAGGGGAGCAGAGATCATCAGGACTGTGGAATCTGTGGGTTCTGGTTAGCTGGGCTGAAAAATCAGCTGTAAGTAACAAGAGACCAGCATCACATGGTGAAATTTCTGGGAAGAATTTCCTTCAAGGTCAGCACACAGAAGCTGTGATCCAGAAGGGGCCCAAGCCTCCATTCCAAGCCAGAAGCAGGACTTGGTAGTGTGTAAGAGTCTCCTATATGGTTCTGGTGTTGAAATTTGAGGGGTCATAGAGAGCAGCCGAGGCTTGGCATTGTGAGGTCAGGAAAGACCATTTGTGGAAGTGCACCTCGGTTGCAGTGGAGACCCCAGGATTGCAGGGGTCATGGAGAGAAGCTGAGGCTTTGCACCAGGAGAGGTCAGAAGAGACCATTGGTGAAGGTACTGCCTCAGTTTCAGTGGCGACCCCAGCTTTTTGGAGATGCCGGACCTGGGCGACCACCAAGAGCAGCGGCAGGTGTGGAATGGGGTCGGCCTGGGTCTGCGAGATGAGCTGGTGTGTGTGTGGACAGCAGAGAAGGGAGCTGCTGAAACCCTTTGGAGCCCAGAAGATCGTCTGAAGTCCCAGGTGTCCAGCCTTGAGGCTACTTGCTGGACTTAGGTTTTGTTTGAGTGTGCCTGATTCTTCCCTTTGAAATAAGAACAGTACTTGTTTTGGATTTTACAGCAGCCCACAGTTAAGAGACTTTTAATAGACTGAACTTTTAAGTTTGGACATTTTAGGACTGTGGGGCTTTTAAGTTGTACTGTCTTAGGTGTGGATTAATGTTAACATCATACTTTGGGGATAAGAACTGGAAAGGTGGTGGTTAAATGATGTGTTTTGTGTGTTCAAGTTGACAAGGGGTCAATTGTGCGGATAGCTTTAGTGTCAACTTCACACCTGGGTTGAGGGAGCCTCAATTGGCTCCATTGGATTGCTGTGGCATCTCGTGGAGTATTGTCTTGATGGCAAGCTGTGATAGGAAGGCCCCGCCATGGTGGTGCCACCCTGGGCAGGTGGTTGTGTATGGTATAAGAAGGCAGGCTGGCATGAGCCAGAAGGGGGAGCAAGCCAGTGAACAGCACTCCTCCATAGCCTGTTGCTCAGATCCTGCCCTCCAGGTTCCTGCCCTGAGTTCTTGCCTTGGGCTCCCTGAATGAGAACTGTGACCCAGGAGATGTAAGCTGAATAAACCCTTTCCTCCCCAAGTTGGTGTCAGTCAGAGTGTTTTGTCACAGCAGTGGAAGACAGACTAGAACAGGCAGCTAGCCTATGTGGAAACAAGAGAGACCCTGCCTCAAAATGAGGTGGAAAGAGAAAACCAATTCCCCCAACTGCTTTGTGACCTTTACGCTCACACTGTGACGTATGTGCACCCACACTCCCATATTCCTATGTATACAATAATAACTGACAAATAATTATTTAAGTAGAACCCAAGGCGGAGCTGGAGAAATGGAGAAACACTTGTATACATAAAATAAAATAAAAGTAATATAAATATAAAATATAAAATAAAAGTAATAATAAAAATGTTAAAAAAAATATAACCCGGGCTGGAGAGTAGCCTGTACGTTTAGAGCACCGACTGCTCATGCAGAGGACCTGGGTTCGATCCCCAGCACCCACATGGTGGCTAAGAACCGTCTGTAACTCCACTCCAGGGGGGAATCTGACCCCTCTCTGACTCGTGGCACTGCATGACACGGGGTGCACAGACCTACATGCAGACAGTACATTCATACACATGCAAAAAAAAAAAAAAATATATAACCCAAGGCAAGACACAGTACAAGGCTTAGGCACTGTGCCTTCGTTTGGGTTTTCCAGGCTGGACCATCAGCCTGGGGTGAGAGTTTCGCTCTGCCTGATCCCGCTGCTTTTCCAGTGACTCTGAGGGCAGCTGCTATGAGCGTGTTAATCACACAGTTTAACGCTATCAACAAACAGCTTAATCGCAGTCCTGGCCTCTGTCTCCTCAGTGATCTCAATTCAGAAAACATTTACCTCTGTATTTTTCGGCTCCTTCTTCTTCCAAATAACGAATCTTGGCTCCTGTTCTAAAGAAGCAGTCCCAAGACCAGGGTTCAGCAGAGGCTTTCTCTGGGATGTGCAATGTCAGGGCAGAGGGAGTGAGGAGAATGGGAAGCCTTGAGGATAGAAGCAGTCGATTCGTAGATGGGCTCGTCAGCGCCATGGGTGTGTCCAGAGGGCACAGAGGGTGGCCCACTGGAGGGAGAAAGAAGAGATTCAGCAGCCTGGCTTCCTCCTGCTCCTCTTCCGATCGTCCAAGTCTGCTCCGTGGGAAGTTAACTTCCCCAGACTATCTGTAGCCTCATGTGGCTGATTCCTCAGCCAGGCAAGAGCCAGATCCCATGCCCTGTGGATTCTCTCTGGGCCTAGGAAGTTCAAGAAGAGTCAGAGATTGTGCACCAAGCTGGCTAGATCAGGAGGTAGGAAAATGACCCTAGGGCGTGAGCGTGTCGTCCATGAGGGGCAGCGAGCAACCGAGGGTTGGAGTCTGAGAGAGGGAGCCAGGCACTAGATGAGTCCAATACAGGAGGCCATACAAGAGCCAGCAAATGCTCCCTGAGGGCACCGGGAGCGTTGATAACACATGCCATCAGGGGCACAGCCTGGCAGGATGAGTCCAATACAGGAGACCATACAAGAGCCAGCAAATGCTCCCTGAGGGCACCAGGAGCGTTGATTACACATGCCATCAGGGGCACAGCCTGGCGGGATGACCTGAGGGCACAAGTACCATGGGGTCCAGCTGGAAAGGGAAGGTGAATTTAAACAATGTTGGATACCATTCATAATTACAAATGCCTTGAGCTACCAAAGTATTACTTAACCCTATTTTAAAAAAAAATTTACTTCATCACCGAATGCTCCAAGAGATTTGTTGCCTGGTCACAACCAAGATAATTTTTTCTTTCTTTTTTTTTGTGCTATGAATACATTACAGGACTTTGTACATTCTTAGCAAGTGCTATATCATGGAGATAATGTCCCTAGACCTTGGCATTTTCAAGATATCCTTGAGCTTACTGTGTAGCCCAGGCTGGCCTAGGACTAGAGCAATCCTCCTGCTTCAGCTTCCAGAGTGCTGGGATTATAGACATATGCACACTATACCTGGATAGTCACTTTGTTTTTAAAAGATGTACTTATTTTTTTAAACTTATGTGTATGAGTATTTTTTCTGTTTGTGTTTACCACATGCATGCAGTGCCTGCAGAAGTCAGAAGAGGGCATCAGATCCTGTGGAACTGGAGTTATAGGCAGTTGTAAGCTGCCGTGTAGATGCTGGGAACCCAACCCAGGTCCACTGCAAGAGTAGTAGGTGCCTTTAACCACTGAGCTGTCTCTTCAGCCCCAGGACTCACTTTCTTAACTTTCCTTACTTAGTGAGGTGGAACCTCATTTCACTCTCTAGAGTAAATTCATTATCCCTGTTTCTAAGTTGAAGAAATTATGATTTCTCCCTAGTGCAACTTTTCCTCCAAGTTTCTGCTGTAAGGTAGGAGGAGGAGGAGAAAGTGGAGTTCTGGGAATGCTCACGTGAGCAATGCACCATTAAAAGGTGCACGAGCTGAACCTCCCTGGCATGCCAGTGATGCAAAGAGAGGTGGTTTGCACTTTAATTTTGCTTCTAAGGTTTCATTTGAATTAGACTGGACTGGCTCTTTGGGATTTGACAGTTTAAAGTGGGAAACAGACGAAGGTACATTACAGACAATGTGAAACAGTGTAGAGATAGAAATCACAGTCTTGGAAGTTAAAATTTTCTTTATAGGGCTGAAGAGATGGCTCAGTGGTTAAGAGCACTGACTGCTCTTGCAGAGGACCCAGGGTTCAAGTCCCAGCACCCCAATGGCAGCTAAAAACCATCTTAGGCCAGGCATGGTGGCACACGCCTTTAATCCTAGCACTAGGGAGGCAGAGGCAGGTGGATCTCTGTGAGTTCAAGGCCAGCCTGGTCTACAGAGTGAGTTCTAGGACAGTCGGGAGACATGTCTCAAAAAAAAATTTATTTTTTAAATGTTTTTAAAATATTTATTTATTATCTGGGGGTGTCAACAGCTACCTAATTGAACTAAAACCCCATCATGGGAGGAAAATCATGTGTGGTATGTAAGCATAGCCAAACAATACATGGTTGGAGAGGCATAGATCTTAGAGAAAACTCTAACACTGTCACAGTGTTAGACTAATGTAATTTTTTACTGTGTGGAAAATATGCATCCTTATATTTACAGACAAATATTCCAGTCCTACTCATCAAAGAAGCTTCTTTTGTACCTGATGGAGACTATTACAGAGTACCACAACTGGTCATACACAGATACTGTCTATGACTTGCCCAAGCTTAAGTGACACATCTACAATGCAACTTCTACACCCGAGGCTCACAGAACACAGAACAAGGGGTAAAGCGGACACTGATGAATCTCTCAGTCTCAGTAATGAAGCTCCTCAGCAACAGAGAGCCAGGAACACAAAGGTCACAAAATGCCAAAATGAGAGATTACAGAGCTGCAGAGCTTGGGTCCTGGACTCCTATATTAAACTTTACCCACCCAGGGCTCAGGGACCATTGTGGAAGAGGGGATAGAAAGATTGTAAAAGCCAGGGACGAGGTGCAAGACCATATGGAAATAGAGTCCTACGGGCTCCTGGGACCCTGCTCAGCTGAACCTACAGTGGTGGTGTCAGCATGTACGAGACCCGCGCAAACGTAAGTAGACAAAAAACTGGGCAATGAACAGCAGTCCCCAACCTTGCGAAAGAAATATTGACAGCTGATTACTGCTGGCCGAGGAGGAGCTGACATTCCTAAAGCAAAGGAATCTGCACAGGCTGACTAGACCTCAGTGGATGAACTTGCACTGAGGAACATCTGGGGACACTAACTTGACACAATAGGCCTTAACGCAAATGACAGAATTTATAAATTCCAGTGTGTGTGGGACTGTGGGAGGGAGCCAGTGGGGAAGGGTATAAATGGATAAGATGTGACATGTTTGTATGAAAACACAAAAATTCAATAAAAATTTAAACATATTTATTATTTAAAAATAAAAATAATAAAAATAAAAATATACTTACTGCTTTTACTTTATGTGCATGAGTGTTTTGCCTGCATATGTGTAAGTGCACCTGTATCATGCAATGGCTGGGGAGGTCAGAAGACGGTGTCAGATTCTTCTGGAAAGGAGTTACAAGTTTTCTGGCTATGTGGGTGTGGGATTCTGACAAACAGTGTCCTCTACTGAGAAAGTACCATGCTCTTAACCACTGAACCATCTCTCCAGCCCCTAAAAAGTTCTTTAATAACTAAATTGATATAACTCTCAAACCAAAAATATATAATTGTAATTTAGAATGTAACCTCACAGTTCTATAAGCCTACTGTAATTTTTTAATATTTGTTTATTTATTTTTATGTGTATGTGCATGAGCGTACTGTCTGCATGTAGGTTGGTGCACCCATGCCATGCAATGCCTCGGAGGTCAGAAGAAAGTCAGATTCCCCTGGAACTGGAGGTAAAGTCGGTTCTTAGCCACCATGTGGGTGCTGGGACTTGAACCCGGGTCCTCTGCAAGAACAGTCGGTGCTCTTAACCACTGAGCCATCTCTCCAGCCCCACCTACTGTAATTTTTGAGTTAAAACTGCACTATAGAGCTTCAACAATACTGTGAAATTTCTCTGTTGCTGTAAAGTGAATTTGGCATTCGTTCCCCTTCCAAATTCTCATCTATATGAAGTTTTTCAGTGTAATCATGTTACTTTTAAAAAAGCAATGCTAGAGGCTGGAGAGATGGCCTAGCAGTTAGGAGCACCGACTGCTCTTGAAGAGGACCTGGGTTCATCCCCAGCACCCACATGGGGTGTGAAAACTCGTCTGTAACTCCAATTCCAGGAGAACTCCAGTTTCAGGGGAATCTGACACTCTCTTCTGACCTCCGTGGCATTGCACGACACGGGTGCACAGACCTACACGCAGACATTCATACACATAAATAAATAAAAAAATAAAATAAATAAAGCAATGCTAGCCGGGCGTGGTGGTGCACGCTTTTAATCCTAGCACTTAGGAGGCAGAGGCAGGTGGATCTTTGTGAGTTCAAGGCCAGCCTGGTCTACAGAGCGAGTTCCAGGCCAACTTGGGTTACAAGGAGATCCTGTCTCGAAAAACTGAAAGAAAAAAAAAAAAAAGCAATGCTAGGGGCTGGAGAGATGGTTCAGCAGTTAAGAGCACCAACTGCTCTTGCAGAGGATCCGGGTTCGATTCCCAGCACCCACATGGTGGCTAAAAACGGTCTTTAACTCCAGTTCCAGGGGAATCTGTCGCCTTCTTCTGACCTCCACAGCGTTACATGACATGGGTGCACCAACCTACGTGCAGACAGTACATTCATACACATTAAAAAATAAAAGCAATGCTAATAAAAATAAAAACAACAAAAAAGGAGAAAATAGGTGGTGGAAATGAGTGGGCAGGGTGGTATGGGATGTAAGACCTTGCTGGCTCCCTGGACTGCACAGGGACAGGTCTGGAGGTGACCAGGCATGGTGAATATAACTTAGTCACTTTTCACATGGCTGTGACAAATGCCTGGCAAGTATCAATTTAAGGGATGAAGGATTTGTTCGGTTTATTTTGGGGCTACATTTCCTCATGGTGGGGGTGCTGGGGAAGAGATGGTAGTGAAGATGTGGCTACAGGAGTAGGAGGCCAGCTAGTCCAATGTCCTCCTGTGTCAGGAGGCAGCGAACAGGAAATGATGTCATGGATCACCCCTAATGGCCTACTTCCTCCAGCAAGGCTGCATCATGGGAAGGTTCCACAACCTTTCCAAATAACACCCTTAGCTACAGATCAAGTGTTCAGACACATGATCCTATAGGAAGATCTCACATTCAAACCCCAACAGCAGTCATCTGTGTAGTCTCTTCTGTGACCTGGGATGCCACCTGGGGATGGAGAATAAGAATGGGCAAATAGGATTTCTAGAAGCAAGTGAGAGTCACTGACAGGGAGGAGGGATCACCATCATCCTCAGGCAAGCCTGTGTCCCAAATGCTACCTGTAGTTCACATCATTTGGAGATGGTTTGAAGGCCTTTCAAAATATCCCGGCTGAGGTGGCTCCCATCTGCCAGTAAGGCAGAGTCCAAGTAAGAATCCAAATGTACCAAGCAGAATGTCCTTGGTGCCATCACTGAGAGCTCAGGTTTGCAAAAGCATCTTCAGCACACACTGGTTTGTGAAAACAACCTAACACAAGATGTCAAACCATTGATATTGAGAGTCTATTTTGTGGGCTGGAAAGATAGCTCAGTAGTTAGGAGTCCCTGCTGTTCCTGCAGAGGACCTGAGTTAATTCCCAGCACCCACATGGCAGCTAACAACCATGTATAACTCCAATTCCAGGGAAATCTAGCGCCTTCTTTGGGCATTGCATGACATGGGTGCTCTTACACACATGTAGGCAATACACTCATACACATAAAGTACACACAAAACGTTCAGTGTGTGTGTGTGTAGGGGCATGTGTGGAAGCTAGAGGTCAACAATGGGTGTCACGCCACAGGTGCTGTCCACTCTTTTTGAGGCTAGCTCTCTCCTGGGGACTTGGAACTTGTGCTTAGAAGAGGCTAGCTGGCCGGGGGTCTCTGGAGGTCTGCCTGTTTCTGCTTCCTCTGTTACTTGGCCTCCTCCAGTGCTGGGACTCCAGGCCACTACACTTGGCTTTTCATGTAGATTTTGGAGACCAAACTCAGGGCCTCATGTTTGTGAGGTAAGCACCATCCTGACTGAGCACCCCCGCTACTTCATCACCATTTAAAAACCAGGAACTTCTGCTGACCAGTCCTTACCAGTCCTCTGTCTTGGCTTTGTCTGACACTCCGCCAGTGTTCCTGGATGGACCACAGCCTTGAAAGCAAGATTCCAGTCCAGCTCATGAGAGTGTGCTCAGGATGTCCTTTTGGAGTAAGCAGTGAATACCCCAGGGCTAAGCCATGGGGCAGGGACAGACCCAGGAGAGAAGCTCCATCTTCCACAATGTCCTCTCGCATGGGGATCACCCAAGTCCAGTCCTGGACTCCAGTCCCAACTGTCTGGTCCTTACTGGCTTCCTGAGAGGAACTGTGGGCACGTCTCCATCACTCCGGGGCAGGAGACCCAGCCCTGGAATCAGAGCCCTCCTCTTCAAGTCCCCACAGGGGCTCCTCCCCCTTGACAAATAACCCAGGGCATGGAGATCATTACTCTGTACATTATTAGGCCAAATTGGATTAATTAACCTCGTCTGGCCTCTCAGCTTAGGAGACAGGAAAAAAAAAATGAGGTCTAGTTCAAATGCAACATTTTGGAAATGTCAGCCATGACTCGGTGATAAATATTTATAAATATATATGCCGTGTATCAACAGGGTGGCCAGTGTATTTTTATATGTAAGTACACAAAGGCACTCTGTCGTTAACATGCATTCAAAGCAGGAGCCTTGAAAGGGCTATTATAGCCTGTGCTATGAATGTTTATTAAGAATAATATGCAAAACGGGGCTCGCCTGAATGGGTCCATTGATGAGGTATCAGCTCCGCCAGGGCTGGGACAGAGTATCCTCAGGAATGATAGCAATGTCCGGCAGGGCCTGGCCCTGGCACGGAAGAGTGATGTGGCATGTCAGTGGTCTTTGCCACTTCTGGTTGCCCATGTTTTTTCTGGAAATGCTGACTTGGGGCTTGAACACGTCGTTAGATCATGACCCTTGGTTTCTGAGTCGCGGACCCATGCCAAGGATTTTCCCCTTGGAATTGAGCTGCAGGAGGCAATGGGAGGTCTAGGTATGTACCCCCAAATCCTTCCTCCCTGTCCTGAGCGAGGGTCCCCTCTGCCTTTCCCCTGCTTTTCCTAGTAGAGACCTTTTCAGCTTAATTCCTCTGCGCATCCTAGTAGTATCCTTGTTGGTTTTAGACTTTTAATTTGTTAATTCAACCAGTGCGTGTGTGTGTGTGTGTGTGTGTGTGTGTGTGTGTGTGTGTGTGTGTGTGTGTGTGTGTGTGTGTGTTCTGGGGATTGAACTCAGGTCCTCCTGCTTACACAGCAAGCACTTTATCAATGATCCACCAGTATTTAATTGCATGCCTGCTATCCGCCCAACATCTACCTAGCAAGGCCATCAGTAAGCTGATAAGAGAAAGCTACAGACACAGTCTCTACTGCCTGTTCATCATCCTGAAAGGAGGCAGGTGGGAATCTAAGCCAATGAGTAGCACTGGTGACTATGGAAAGGGACATGTGACCTTCAAGTCAACAGTGTTAACTAGGGATGGGTAGGGCCTGTTTTAGGATTCGATCTGCAGGAGTGCAGCAGGTTGGAGCTGAAGACTGAGAGGAGGCCGGCCCTCCACAGCCCCTGCACAGCTGAAGTGGGAAAAGCCTCGTAGATAGAACATCAGCAAGACCTGGCTCTGACCAATCCAAGGATTGGGAGGTGGAAGGCGTGTGGGGCAGAAGTGAGAGGACATAGACCCTAAGGTCTATGACCTTAGTCTTGAGAACCCCAAAATGGCTCTCGGCTATTGGATCCTTACATCCTGGGCTTATACCCACTGCTAAGGACACTCAGAACACCAGAGGTATTTACAAGTCAGGGATTCAAATCCACCATTGCTGATTGATTTGTTTAGGAAAACAAACAAACAAACAAACAAACAAACAAACCCATAGTCCACGGACCACAAATCCAGTTTGAGCTTAACAGTATACTGTGACAGTTCAGCACATAGTTTGATGGTGCCCTTTCTATTTGACGCCTGTTCTGCCAGAGGCCTCCGTGGTGGCTCGTTTCCCCTCACACTCTCCTCACTGAGTTGCTTATCACTCAACATGGTTGAAAGATAAAATTTTAAAAAATCAACTTTGTTATTCCAAGAGTAGTTGACATCAAGATCAATACAACTGGACAGAAGCTATTAACATTTTAATGAGTTACTCAGTAATAGTCCAGAGTCGTGTCAGTGAGTCATGGCCCCTTTCATTAAGATGTGCTTCACAGGCTACTGTAAATACGTCTAAGGAAGGCCTGGAGTGAAGAGCTGTCACCCATCAATCCCGGGAAGAAGAACGAGGCTTCATGAATAAAGAAGCTCACAAGGTGTCTGTCCCTGGGCTGCGCGGTTTACTGTAAGGGAAGTAACCTTTCAAAATGCCATTGCCTCCACTAAATGACAAACACGTATCTACCTCTGTCAGTTGTTAGGGGTGTACGTGGAAAGGTTTTATGGATAAGGGGGAGAAGACATGTCTACTAGATTTAGACCTAGGGCATCAGGGAGAAAGAGATAAAATTTGGGAGAGGAGAAGGAAGCCAGAAAGGGGAAAGATATTGGAAAGGAAGGACCCAGCGACTCTCGAAAGGAGAGGCTGGTGACAGAGGCCAGTGGGATGGTGTCGTGTGTGCGAACATGCGGTTCCAGAAGGGGTTGAGGGTCACGGCATCCAGATCAGCAGTGACAGAGGCCAGTGGGATGGTGTCGTGTGTGTGAACATGCAGTTCCAGCAGGGGTTGAGGGTCACGGCATCCAGATCAGCAGTCGTGGAGATCCTCTTTCTTCTCTTCATCCCACTCCTAAAATGTCCACACATAAGCCTAGAGGTCTCCTTGCCTGCTTGGGCCCTGACTTGGCATAGAATAAAAACCATCCTTCTACAAGAGAAGGGTAGTGGAACTGGACTCCCATCCAGGCATTGCTTAACCAATGACATTAGCTTCTGGGTTTCTATCACAGGAAAGAAGGCCACTGTGCTGAGCCCAGGACAAGAGTCAGTCAGTGAACTGATACAGACGCAGTCTATGCTTTGTCCTTGAACTAGACCTGGGCTTGGAGGAGAGCTGGGAGCCTGGGGGGAGGCAGCAGGGCATAATCACTGTCCACCATCCTGTGACGCATGAAGCAGAACACCAGAGACAGGCCTTCAGCAGGTTGAAGCTGGGATGAGAAGAAGCCATTGCGGGTTGGTGGGGGGTGGGGGGGGNCTGTCCACCATCCTGTGACGCATGAAGCAGAACACCAGAGACAGGCCTTCAGCAGGTTGAAGCTGGGATGAGAAGAAGCCATTGCGGGTTGGTGGGGGGTGGGGGGGGTGGGAAGTGGATCGAGGCAGACATCCAAATGCAAGTCTGTCTAAAAGGGAGTGTGGTGGTACATACCTCTAATAGCGGCACTTGGGGGGCTGCGACCAGAGGATCACGAGTTCCAGGTCAGCCTGGGCTAACGTAAGACATTGTCTTAAAGAAAAGAAAGTAGGGTGGTGACTGAAAGAACTGAAGTTAAGACAAGACCCTTGTGCTCTCCCAGCACAGGTTCTATGAATGTCAAGGTGTGTTGCACACATGCGTTGCACAGACTGTGGACAAATGCCATCTTCCCAAGCTTGATGCACCTGCTTCCCTAGGATCATCACGGCTAAGTTTGTTGACTGTTATGTTCTACAAGAAAGGAGGGGCGGGGTGGGGGGGAGTGAGCCACACCTCCCAACCAACCAGTCCATCCTAGCATCAGCAGGTGGAGAAGCTAAAGGTATATAAACTGAGGAAGCAGAGGAGAGGCTCTTTCGCCATTTTGTGGGAAGTCACCATCCACACTGGGATGAAGACTTTGCAGTGCAGCCTTAGGTGAGGAGCACCCACACCTCTGTAAGTAAAGCCTCACCCATGCTCTGTAAGTAAGCCCAATAAACTCACTGGTTTCCCCGACTGTAGTTTGGCAAAACTGTACCTCAGTTTATCACAGGGACCAAGTAGGGAGGGGTAGAGGTTGTTTGCAGCCCTCCAGAATGAATTTTAGCTACCAGGCGACTGAAGTCGGAGGAGGGCCAGCACGGTCCGCCCAGTCCACTCTCGTGTTTTCCTTTCTCTTTATTGCAGATAAGCACACCTGGCTGTCTGAGTGGCCCCATCTCAGTCCCCCAACACCTGTATATGGGCCAGGACATGGTCAAGGCCAACACCTGCATATCACAGGAGCACAACGTTTCTCAACTGAGAATGATAACAACAATGGTACTCTACAGTGCGGTGATGGAGTTCAGATGAGATACAATGTGCCTTAGTGCTCAATGTAGATTCCGACACAACACACATGAATGTATTACAGTTGCCAGTGATGCCTACCCTGGGCTGTTTTCTTTTAGTTGACAAAGACAAATTTATGAGCCAGATGGGAAAGCACGAATGGATGGTACCTGCCATGTTCCCTGTACAGACTGTGCTCTAATTAGGATGGCTCGACTCAGGATTTCAGCTTTGCAATGACACGAATGGAAACTCATTCTGTAGAAATCCTATTTTGAATCTTGAAGTTTGATCTTTTTCCAGGCTGGTGTTATACATTGGATGCTCTGTTGATATACTGGATATCAGCAAGCTGCAGGTCCCCGTTGGCCATATATCTATAAGGATGAACAGCCAGCACCCGGTGCTTGGTAGGCAGAGTGTACGATGGACATTACTGATGAGTAATTCTAAATTCTAATTACAGTCTAAAGTCTGAGAGTTTACTTAAAACTGGGATTGGATTGGCATATCCATAAGCTACTTCCTAGCAGGTAACACAGAGCTGACTGATAGGGCCATTTCCACCAAGAAACCCCCAGAAGAAACAATCCCAGATGCAGGTGAGCTCATGGTAACAACATACAGGGCCCGAGGATGGAGAGACGGCCAGCAGGAGGCCCCATTAGCATGCCAAGGTTGAGCAGAGGGCAACCTTGGGGTACATAAGGCCCTGGAATCTGGCGGGGGGTCCTGGAAGATGGGTCTGAAATAATGACCCTGCACAGTTTACTTTGTGGCTAGCTGTGAATTTTCCCAACTGGGAAAGGATGCCAGACTCAGGATAGCCAGGGCTATGGGAGGGTCGGTGTGCACATAGCAGAAACGGGTGGAGCTAGCTGATAAAGGAACTCAGTCAACGGCTTGTTGCTTCCAGTTATGTCTAAGAAGCTCCTGGCACTTCCAAATAAATATGGGACCAATTTCCATCTCCATTCAGCTCTACCTAATGTCCTGTGACACCTGACATGCCACTTCACTCTTCTCACACTGGAACAAGAAACTGTATGCCATTCAACTCCTATCAGATGTGGACGTCAAGGATGGAGTGTGCTGTGACTGGCACTTTCTGCTAAGGGGAGGTCAGCAAGTGTCAGGGCCCAGTTGAGTGGGTGCCTGCCCGTCAGCTGCTATCCTAGCCCACCCCCACCTCTGAGCCAATGGTGTGTACCCTAAGCAGGAAAGAGACAAACTTTCTGGAATTGTGCTTTTTCCTCTCTCTAGCAAATTATTTTTTAATACTATGCATATATCATTGCGAATTTACATTTTAAAACACAATTATAAGGGCTGGAGAGATGGCTCAGTGGTTAAGAGCACCGACTGCTCTTGCAGAGGACCCGGGTTCGATCCCCAGCACCCACATGGCAGCTGAGAACCGTCTGAAACTCCAATTCCAGTAGAACTCCAGTTCCTGGGGAATCCGACACCCTCTCTGACCTCTGAGGCATTGCACGACGTGGGTGCACTAACCTACATGCAGACAGTACACTCATACAAATAAAAAAGAATAAATATTAAAAACCCCACAATTATATATTTTTAGCTTGAAAATTATATCAGCTTAGTTATCACAGTACTTTATAGCTCTCTCTCTCTCTTTTTTTTTTTGACTTTCCAGACTGTGATTTTTATCCCTAGGAGTTACATTTTCTGTGGGGTAGAGGTAAAGGCACGATGGGGCTGTAGAAGAGTGAAAACCTTGTGGGTCTGGTATTGGGAGAGTTGCAATATCAAGGCCTGGATGCCCAGAACCCCGCGGGGAGTGAGGACACCACAGCTGGGCCTCAGGGCAGGCGGGACGTCCGTCCTGGGGATCAGTCCTCCTGAGACCAGAATCTGCAAATGGACAAATGATTCTTTTAAAACTTAAAAATGTTGCAGGGTGTGATGGAGCACGCCTTTAATCCTAGCACTTGGGAGGCAGAGGCAGGCAGATCTTTGTGAGTTCAAGGCCGGCCTGGTCTACAGAGGGAGTTCCAGGACAGCCAGAACTATACAGAGACCCTGTCTCAAAAAGACAAAAAACAAAAACAAAAAACCTTAAAAATGTTAGCACTTAGAGGGATACTCGGTAGGTAAGAGTATTTGCCAGGTTAGCACAAGGGACTGAGTTCAGATCCCAGCGCCCATGGTAAAAAAACAAAACAAAACTGTAGCTCTGGTAATACCCAGGTCTCTAACCCCCACGGCATGGGAGGTGGGGGCAGGAAGGTCCATGGGGTTTGCTGGCCACCTGCCCAGATCCCATCTCAAGGAAATAAGGCAGAGAGTGACAGAATAGGACACGTGCACATGCACAACACAAATACACACACACACACTATATATATATATAGATATAGATATAGATATATATATATACACACACACACACATAAATTGAAGTAAGTCCCCTTTTCACTTTTTTAAAATTTTATTTATTTTGTATGTGTATGAATGTATTGTCTGCATGTAGGTTGGTGCACCCATGTTGTGCCTCAGAGGTCAGAAGAGGGTGTCAGATTCCCCTGGAACTGGAGATAAAGATGGTTCTCAGCCTCCATGTGGGTGCTGAGGATCAAACCCAGGTCCTCTGCAAGAGCAGTCAGAGCTCTTAACCGCTAGGCCATCTCTCCAGCCCCCCTTTTCACTTTTATAACAGATATCTATGGTGTAGGTGCTGATATTTTGGTACATATGTATTGTAGGAATTGATAGCAGGGAATGGTCGAATGGGGTGCTGATCATGCCCATCACCTTTTATCATTACTTTGTATTGGGAGCATTCAAAATTTGATCTTCTAGCCATCTGGAAACATAGTTAACCACTGTTAGTGATAGTCACCCTACGGTGCTACAGGGCTGAAGAGCTGACTCTTCCTAGCTCGCTGTATTTTTTACAACCAATACCACCTTCTCTCTGTGCCTGCCGTCCCTCCACAGACTGGCAGTCAGCACATACTCTGTTCTTCCACAGCATGTATGTTTCCAGATGCAGAACATGCAGTGTTTGTCTTTCTGCCTATTTCACTTAACAGGTTTGGCCTCCAGGAGTATTTATGCTGCAAAAGACAGGATTTCGTCCTTCTCAAATTCTACTGTCAATATATCCTGTTTTTCTTTACCCATTCACATGTGAGCTGATTTCCTGTTATTTATTTATTTGTTTATTTATTTATTTTGGTCTTTAAAATTTTTTTTATTTTTTTAAATTTTATTTATTTTTATGTGTATGAATGTACTGTCTGCATGTAGGTCAGTGCACCCATGTTGTGCAATGCTGCAGAGGTCAGAAGAGGTTGTTGGATTCCCCTGGAACCATGTGGGTGCTGGGGATCAAGCCCAGGTCCTCTGCAAGAGCAGTTGGTGCTCTTAACCACTGAGCCATCTCTCCAGCCCCAAACTAAGAATTCTTTTTTTAAATTTTTTATTTATTTATTTTTATGTGTATGAATGTACTGTCTGCATGTAGATCTGTGCACCCGTGTCATGCAATGCTGCGGAGGTCAGAAGAGGGTGTCAGATTCCCCTGGAACTGGAGTTAAAGACGGTTCTCAGCAGCCATGTGGGTGCTGGGGATCGAACCTGAGTCCTTTGCAAGAGCAGTTGACACTCTTAACTGCTAGGCCATCTCTCCAGGCCCTATTTTGGTCTTTTTGAGACAGGGTTTCCCTTTAGTCCCAGCTGGCCTGGATCTTGCTATGTAGACCAGGCTGGCCTTGAACTCACAGAGATCCACTTACCTCTGCCTTCTGAGTGCTGGGATTAAAGGCATGTGCCACCATGCCTGGCTTTTATTTATTTATTGATTGATTGATTTTCTATCTTTTTTTTAATTTTTTTATTAATTTTTATTTATTTCTGTATGTGTACAAATGTACTGTCTGCATGCAAGTCTGTGCACCCGTGTCGTGCAATGCCGCGGAGGTCAGAAGTGGGTGTCGGATTCCCCTGGAGCTGGAGTTCTCCTGGAATTGGAGTTTCAGACGGTTCTCGGCCGCCATGTGGGTGCTGGGGATCGAACCCGGGTCCTCTGCAAGAGCGGTCGGCGCTCTTACCCGCTAGGCCATCTCTCCAGCCCGNCACAGAGATCCACTTACCTCTGCCTTCTGAGTGCTGGGATTAAAGGCATGTGCCACCATGCCTGGCTTTTATTTATTGATTGATTGATTGATTTCCTATCTTTTTTTTTTAATTTTTTTAATTAATTTTTATTTATTTCTGTATGTGTACAAATGTACTGTCTGCATGCAAGTCTGTGCACCCGTGTCATGCAATGCCGCGGAGGTCAGAAGTGGGTGTCGGATTCCCCTGGAGCTGGAGTTCTCCTGGAATTGGAGTTTCAGACGGTTCTCAGCTGCCATGTGGGTGCTGGGGATCGAACCCGGGTCCTCTGCAAGAGCAGTCGGCGCTCTTACCCGCTAGGCCATCTCTCCAGCCCTGATTTCCTATCTTAAATATTATAAAAGTGCTATTTGAGCATGAGAGTGCACATGTGTTCTCAACATACTGATTTCACAGCCTTTGGAAATGTATTCAGTAGCAAGTGGATGGCTGAATCATAGGTCAGCCATAAAAAGTTTTTTTTTTTTTTTGGTCTTTTTGAGACAGGGCCTCCCTGTAGTCCTAGCTGTCCTGGAACTCACTTTGTAGACCAGGCTGGCCTTGAAATCACAAAGATCTGCCTGCCTCTGCCTGCCAAGTGCTAGAGTGCTAGGATTAAAGGTGTGTGCCAATGGTCTTACTATCCCAGGCTGGCCTCGAACTCCGTATGTAACTAGGGATGCCCTTGAACTCCTGAACTGCCTGCTTCCACCTCCCAAGTCCTGGGATTACAGGTGTGAACCACCATGTCAGGTTTGTTAAGACAGGGTCTCCCTATGTAACCCTGGATGGCCTGAAACTTGCTATGTAGACCAGGCTGGGCTTGAACTCATAGATATCCTCCTGCTTCTGCCTTCTAATGCTGGGACTACAGGTATGTACCACCACATCTGGCTATGCCAGGTTTTGATGCTACCCATTCTAAATAGGATGAGATGATATCTGCTTATAATTTTAATTTGCATGTTTCTCAGAATCAATGATTGTATTAGTTACTTATCTTGTTGGTGTGACAAAATACCTGACCAAAGCAACTTAAAGGTTTATTGTGGTTTACAGTTTGAGGGGATTATTCCATCAGAGCAGGGAAGGCATGATAACACATGGCAAAGGCATGACACCAGGAGCCTGAAGTCAGCTGATCACATTGCGTCTGAGGTCAGGAAGCAGCAGAATAAAGTCTAGTGCTCTGGGATTGGAGAAATGCCTCAGCAGTTGAGAGCACTGGCTGCTCTTGCAGAGGATCCAGTTTTGGCTCCCAACACCCACATGGTGGCTAACAACCATCCATAACTCCAGTTCTAGGGTATCCCATGCCCTCTTCTGGCGTCTGTGGGCTTTACACAACACAGGTACACTTATGTACATAAATGCAAAACACACACACATATAATAAATAAAAATTGAACAGAATTCTACTGCTCAGCTCCCTTTCTACTTTGTGTACCACCCAGCACCACAGCCAATGGAATGGCATCACCCACAGTTAAAGTGGGTGGGTCTTCCCGCCTTAATTCACCTAATCTAGAAATCTCCCCCAGACATCTCCTAGATGATTCTAGACCTTGACATAATGACAACCATCACAGGTGTTGAGTATTCTTAAATCTATATTTGGTCATTTGTATATGACCTTTTGAGAAATGTCTACTAAAATAATTGGCCCACTTTTTATTTGTTTATTTTTTATGTGTATGTGTGCCAGGATTCAGCATTGGATTCCCTGGAGCTATAAGTTATCGTGACCTGCCCAATGCAGGTGCTGGGAATGGAACCCAGTCTTCTGCAAAAGCAGTGTGCAGGCTCCCCATCTGCCCTTTAATCAGAGTTTCTTTGCTATTCTATTGGTTTTGTTCTTTATATATTCTGGATGTAAATCCCTTGTCAAACAGTTTGAGGATATTCTACCCCCTCTGCAGGCTGTCTCTTTACTAATGCTGTTTCCGTGCTGTAGAGAAGCCTTTTAGGTCAACATGACAGTGTTTGGTTACTTTTGCTTTTGTTTACTATGCTTTTCAGATCTTATCAGAACAATTTTTCCCATACCAATGTTCTGAAGTGTTTTCTTCTAATAGAGTTACAGTTTGGGGTCAAACATTTGAATTTTTATTTATTTTTAGTTGGTTTTGGTAGATGATGAGAGATAAAGGTCTAGTTTCATTTTGGTATCTAGTATTCCCAACCCAATTTATCAAGGGACTGTCATTTTCTCTATGTGTTTTCTTGGTGCCTTTGTCAAAAATCAGTAGGCTGTAAATATGTAGATTTATTTCTAAGTTTCTGTAGTTTATTCTGTTGGTCTGTATCTTTGCCTTTATGCCAGCAACATTCCGTTTTAGTTACTATAGTTTTTCAACATGTTTGACACCCGGGCGCCGCGCGCCTCCCCCCCCCCCCCCTTACGTTGGTGTCTTCAGCTTCATTCTTTTTCCTCAGGATTGTTTTGGCCATTCGTGGACTTTGTGGATCCATATCAATAAACTTTTTTTTAGCTCTGTAAAGAATGTCATTGGTTTTTAATGGGCATTGCATTGAATCTATAGATGATTTGGGGGTAATGGGGAGTAATGTGAATATTTTAACAATAGTGAAGCTCTTTTTTTTTTGAGACAGGGTCTCCCTGTAGCCACAACTAGCCTGGAACTCATTATGGAGACCAGGTTGGCCTGGATTTCACAGAGATCTGCCTGCCTCTGCCTCCCAAGTGTAAGATTAAAGATGTGTGCCACCACACTTGGTGAGATATCTTTTTTCTCATGTTTTATAATTTTCCATTATGGAGACTTTTTACTTTCGTGGAAGTTTTGTTAAGTGTCCCCCAAAGTCTCCCATGCTGGAGACTTGGCTGATGGCCTGTGGTCGTATTGTGAGCTGGTGGGACCTTTAAGAGATGGGACCTAGGGGCTGGAGAGATAGCCTAGCAGTTAAGAGCACCGACTGCTCTTGCAGAGGACCCGGGTTCGATCCCCAGCATCCACATGGCGGCTAAGAACCTCTGTAACTCCAATTCCAGGAGAACTCCAGTTCCAGGGGAATCCAAACCCTCTTCTGACCTCCGAGGCATTGCACGACACGGGTGCCAGAACCTACATGCAGACAGTAATTACTCTACACATACAAAAATAAATAAAATTAAGAAAAAAATTAAAAAAAAAAAAAAAAGAGATGGGACCTAACGGGAAGAAGTTAGATCATGGAGGGAGATGTTGAGCCCTGGGTCCCTCTTCCTCTTTGCTTGCTGGCTGTAGGAGATACACACAGGCTCCACCACAAGCTCCCTGCACGCCGAACGCACTGCCTCTCCACAGGCACAAAAGACACAGGCTGACTGGTCATGGATTGAAACCTCCACAATTCTGAGCCAGAATAAGCCCTTCCTTCTTAGAAATTAAACTTATCCATACAAATTTATTTGGAGCTGTTATAGTTGAAAGAGATGTCTTTTCTTTGATCTTTGTGAGAGATTTCTTGTTTTTTTTTTGTTTTGTTTTGTTTTGTTTTTCTGGCAGTTTTTTATGTTAATCTTGTATCTTGAAACTATTGAATTTGCTTATTGGTTCTGACCATATCTCTTGGGGAATCTTTGAGATCATGCTTTTTGCATCAAGGATGACTCGACCTCCTCCTTTCTTCTTTGTGTTCATTTCATTTATTTCTCCTACATAGTTGCTCTGGCTCGAACTACCAGCATTGTATTGATCAAGAGTGGAAAAAAGAAAAAAGCAGGCATTGTTGTCTTGTTTCAGATCTTAGAGGAAATACTTTGAGATTTTCCTTATTTACAATGATGCTAGCTGTGGTTTGTCACACAAGGCCTTTATTGTGTTGAAGTAGATTTTTTTTTTTTTTTTTTTTTTTTGGTCTTTTCCAGACAGGGTCTCCCTGTAGCCCCAGCTGTCCTGGAACTCACTCTGTAGACCAGGCTGGCCTTGAACTCACAGAGATCTGCCTGCCTCTGCCTCCCAAGTGCTAGGATTAAAGGTGTGTGCCACCACGCCCGGCTGAAGTAGAGTTTTCTAGACCTAATTTGGGGAGAGTATTTTTTCACTATGAGGGATTTTTTTTTTTTTTTTTTTTTTTTTGGTCTTTTTTGAGACAGGGTCTCCATTTAGTCCCAGCTGGCCTGGAGCTTGCTCTGTACATCCATCTGCCTCTGCCTCCTGAGTGCTGGGATTAAAGGTGTGTGCCACCACCCCCCGGCTTAAAGATGGTTCTTAGTCGCCATGTGGGTGCTGGGAATTGAACCCCGGTCCTGCTAGAGCAGTTGGTGCTCAAACACTGAGTCCCCAAGAAAACTATTCTTTTTTTTTTTGTTTTTTTGTCTTTTTGAGACAGGGTCTCCTGTAGCCCCAGCTGTCCTGGAACTCCTGTAGACCCTTCAGTCACTCATTCTCATTCGGTGTCACGTGACGTTCGATCTAGGCGTCCCTTAAATAAACCTTTTTAAGTCTAGCCAGTGTGATTGGAACACTTCCCTTTGGGCTGCTGAGAAAGGCTGGCCCACCTGGAGCACGTGTTGGTGCCTCAGCAGCCTCTCCCACAGCATCACGTTCCCGGGAGGAGGAATCGCCTAGCTGTCCTCCCAGCCTCTGGCATTGGAGTTCAGAAAATTGGTCCGTTCTTGGTTCCAGACTAGGTTCCAGTCTGGGACAGAAAGGGTTGACGAGCACTCAGTCAATCAGCTTTTTTGGTTCCTGTGCAGCCGTCTGTGGAATTTCCGGCGGAACAGTCGTGATTTTGTGGAAAGTGGCATCTTTTCTCATTTTGGCTCAGGGTATGTGGCAGGAATTCCTCTGCTTTGTTCAATGAAACTTTTATAGGTTGGACCGTGATGGAGATGCAGGCACTGCCCTGGGCTCCTGAGGCCCCCAGCCAGCCCTGCCAGGCTGCGTTACCTCAATTTGTCCTTCCCTCCTTCCAAGATGGTAGCGCTTCTGAGGCTGGTGCTGGCTAGGCTGGGCTCGTCCACATCTCCCCACCCCCACCTGTGCATGGACTTGAACTGCTTACATAGCAAATGCTAGGCCTGGCAGAACCAGGAAAATATTGATACAGCCAAGCAGGAAGCGCTGTTCGTTCATTCTGTCTGCATTTACAAAGCACCTACCAAGTGCCAGGATCGGTGCAAAAACAAACTGCCCCTTCCCTCCTGGTGAGAGGTGGGCGGTGGAGGTGAGCACAAATTTTCTTCATTTTTTTTCTAACAGTTTCAGAGGCCTGGGCACAGAGCAAAAATTCCGTGTAGATTTAACATTTTGTGTGTGAGTGAGAACTGGAGAAAGAATGTGAGCAAGTTAACTCTTGACACATCCAGACTCATTACAGAGCAAGCCTCCATCTCCAGCACTTCATTAGGGAGAAAAAAAGCAACTAGTCCTCCTGGGAGTCGCAGTATTGCTTTTCAGTGTTTCCAGCCAGCGAGCAAACATCCCCTTGTGTAAATCCCATCCCACCCAAGACACATCTGTCTTCATCTCAATGCACATTTATGTTTCTTGGTCAGAAAAACACTAGACCAACTACCGCGGTGACAGAACTTGGTTGACCGTCCTCCTCATATCAGCGCGGACGAGTGATGAGGGAAGGTCTCAGACTCTTCAGCGTATCAGCAAGAGGAAGGGGCTCCCAGGCTGTAGGAAGTGCTTCCTGTTTATCTGCTGAATTGCTAATCACGATGACTGCCTTGGACGGGTAGGCTTCTAGGACATTGAATAGCTCGTGAAAAGAATAAGTATTGTGAAGTAGAGTAGTAACAGCCTTAAGTTGCTCAAAGCGGGGTCTCCGCCTATCCAAGGAGACTATAGAAAGAATTCTAGTGCTTCAAGTTTATTGTGGGAGCAATGAAGGGAAAAATGTGAATCTCGAAATGTGATTTGGAATTAATATAGCTAGTTTCAGACACTACATTTTGATAATTGTGACATATATAGCATATTTTGAGCAATACAAATTGGAGGAACGTCAATAACAACAAAAACTGGGACAAAGAACTGACTGAAACAGTTGAATCTCCCCAAAACATAATCCTCTTGCCATAGAAAACTTTAAAAAAGAACATGGGAAAAAGATACAAGACGTGAAGGAGATGCATGAACTCGAGGTGTGGTTGGGGGGTGTGGACGAGCGGGAAATGGAGATAGATTTAAACTGAGAATGATGTAAAATGCAAAAAACTTCATTTAAAAATTTTTTTAAAAAGAAAGGGCTGCTCAAAAAGTGTGAGTTTGGGGATGGAGAGATGGCTCAGTGATTAGGAGTGCTGTCTGCTCTTCAAGAGAACCTGGGTTTGGTCCACACACCAACTGGCAGCTCACAACCATCCTTAACTCCAGTTCCAAGGGATCTGATAGCCTTTTCTAACTCCAGAAGGCATCTGTATGACTGGGGTTCTCACCGTTACATACATGAGGCAAAACACTCATATACATCAAATAATAAAGGGGGCATGGAGAAATGAAAATGGGCTTTTCAGTGGTTAAGAATTACTCGACTGCTCTTGTAGAAGATCCAGAGTCAATCCCATATACCCATTGGCAGCTAACAAACCTTTTGTCTTCCTCGTTGATCTCACCTTTTTCTCCAGTTCCGGGGGTCTTACACCTGGCTTCTGCATGTTGGCCTGTATACGTTACATACTCAATGGGCCAATATACTGCCATATGTGAAATATAAAATAAAATAGTTTGGTCTTTGGAGGTTTGCCCTATAGCCTCCGGCTGGCTTGAACTCTCCTATTTAGCCAGGCTGCTTGAATCTCACAAAGATTGCCAGGTGCTCCTGCTTCTTTGAGGCTGGAATTAAAGGCATGTGGCCACCCCACCTGGCATATATTTATTAAATTTTTAAGAATTAAACAAAACAACCCCCCACAAAACTGTGAGGTTTTCTTCGTGTGATAGTTAAGCACTCTCCAAACTAGGACAGAGTGAAGCTGCTCAATGTTCATGACTCAACCATATGACCTGAAGTCTTTCAATTTTATTTTTTTTTTTGTATTTTTGAGACAAGTTTTCCCTGTATCCCCAACGCTGTCCTGGAACTGGCCATTGAACTTCACCAGTAGATCACACTGCTCTCGGCTCTCCGGAGTGATGTGGATTAAAGGCGTCCTGTGATTCATTGTACTATTTAGTTATTTTAACTTATTATTTTCGAGTATGATGTTCATTATTGGTTGACGGGTGTATCAAGTGAGGGTGTTTCTCAGACTAGTAAGTGTTTCCATGTTGTCGATGAAAACGCTTTGCAAGACATTGCTCTAAGTACATTTTTCTCCCCATTTTTATTTTTTTAATTCATTTATAGTTTACTGTTTTTTTTTTTTTTTTTTTTTTCATGTAGGTTGTGCACCCTGTATGGCAATGCTGCAGAGGTTCAGAAGAGGGCTCCAGTTGATTCTCCTGGAACTGTGAGTATAACCGTGGTTTTCTAGCACCAATGTGGGTGCTGGGGAATTGAACCCGGGTCTTCTGCGAAGAGACGTAGTCAGGTAGCTCTTAACCGCCTATTCAGTATCATTATTTATTTTTTTATTTATTATGTGTATGAATATATGATTACTGTCTTTGCATGTAGGTTTGGTGCACCAACGTTGTGTGCAGATGCCGCGAGCGAGTGTCAGAAGAGGTTTGGATCCCCAGATTACTTCCTGGGAATCTGGAGTTAAGACGGTTGTTCCAGCCGCCATGTGGGTGCTGTGGGATTGAACCCAGGTCCGTCTTCAAAGAGCATCAAGACTCCTTACCGCTAGCTGACCATCTCTCCAGCCCCAGTTATTCATTTTAAAACAATTAAGTTTATATTATTTTAACTTTACAATGCATACAACAACCTTTATTTGCAAGTTGAACGTGTCCATGTCTTGAAACTTTTTATCACCCTGATATCTCCTTTAATTTTTTTTTTTTTTTTTTTTTGGGTCTTTTTTGAGACACGTGGTCCTCCCTGTAAGCTCTGGGCTGTCCTGAAATCCACTCTGTAGACAGGCTAGCTGATATCACAGAGACCCACCCTGCCTCTGCCAGTCCGCAAGTGCTGGATGTAAGAGCATGCTTCGCCACACCTGGCTTTATCTGATATCTCTTGCAAGCTGTATTTTGG
This sequence comes from Rhizomys pruinosus, assembly GCA_009823505.1. Taxonomy (NCBI): domain Eukaryota; kingdom Metazoa; phylum Chordata; class Mammalia; order Rodentia; family Spalacidae; genus Rhizomys; species Rhizomys pruinosus. Next base: position 1,498,887 of record VZQC01012821.1, read on the forward strand.
AAAACAAAATTGTTCTTCAATAACATGCACATGTTTATACATTTTGATAAGTGTTTTAAGGATTAGGGGTAGTTTTTTTAGCATAGGGGCCCAGGCTCCAATTCTCTGGCTGAAGAATTATAGTTTGGAAAGCCTTGTAAGAAAGTTTTAGCAGGCATGTGGTCGCATGCTTTAATCCTAGCACTTGGGGAGGCAGAGGCAGGTGGATCTTGTGAGTTCAAGGCCAAGCCT